>CM029017.1:17669126-18269126 GCA_016801055.1 Panax notoginseng
TCGAGTAACAGCACTGAATCCAGTTTGCAACACGAAAGGAACTTCTAAAAGTATGTATAAAATCCCAACACAAATCAGAATCTGAATCGATCTCTGTCGACTCATAGACTTGAACAAGTCTAACTTTACTCTCTTCATCTGCATATATCAAATGAGAATTTTAGAAATTCAAAACCCTATACGGAAACCACGGCAGGCTGTGACCATGAAAAATGAAAAAACAAGAAAATTAATTTGGACAATGAAGAACGAAAGAACGAAATGAATTTGGGACAGGTAGAGAAAGCGACAGATGAAGAACGAAAGAACGAAATGAGACTGAGACTTAGCATATCTAATTTGGAATCTGTTTTGTCTTTAATTTGGGGAAAAGAATTGTTTAGTTATAAAGATAAATACTTGCAAATAAAAACAGCTAGGCCCGTGGAGCTCGGGTGATCATTGAACTTTACCCGATTCAAGCTCTACCCAGAACTTCTAGCCCACTTTAAAAACCCTCTATTGCAGACTTCTGAATCCCAATAAACCATCTTTGCTACCAGTATTCACAATGACGCCATCAAAGTCAAGCTTGATAGGATTCTATATTCTCTAACTTGCGATTGATTCAAAACCTTGCGGGGAGTGTGAAGGGTCGAATTGGGCTTCTTTTTCTTCTAATTCCTCCTCACTAGAAAAGGCTAGATAATACATCATTGAAGCCCTCTCGAGTAACAGCACTGAATCCATTTTGCAACACAAAGAACTTCTAAAAGTATGTATAAATTCCCAACACAAATCAAATCTGAATCGATCTCTGTCGACTCATAGACTTGAACAAGTCCTAACTTTACTCTCTTCATCTGCATATATCAAATGAGAATTTTTAGAAATTCAAAACCCTATACGAAACACGGCAGGCTTGACCATGAAAATGAAAAACAAGAAATTAATTTGGACAGATGAAGAACGAAAGAACGAAATGAATTTGGGGACAGGTTTAGTGAAAGCGACAAGATGAAGAACGAAAGAACGAAATGAGACTGAGACTTAGCATATCTAATTTGGAAACTGTTTGTCTTTTAATTCGGGGAGAAAGAATTGTTTAGTTATAAAGATTAATACTTGCGAAATAAAAACAGCTAGGCCGTGGAGCTCGGGTGATCTTGAACTTTACCCGATTCAAGCTCTACCCAGAACTTCTAGCCCACTTCAAAAGCCTCTATTGCAGACTTCTGAATCCCAATAAACCCATCTTTGCTACCAGTATTCACAATGACGCCATCAAAGTTCAAGCTTGATAGGATTCTATATTCTCTAACTTGCGATTGATTCAAAACCTTGCGGGGGAGTGTGAAGGGTCGAATTGGGGCTTCTTTTTCTTCTAATTCCTCCTCACTAGAAAAGGCTAGATAATACATCATTGAAGCCCTCTCGAGTAACAGCACTGAATCCATTTGCAACACGAAAGGAACTTCTAAAAGTATGTATAAAATCCCAACACAAATCAGAATCTGAATCGATCTCTGTCGACTCATAGACTTGAACAAGTCTAACTTTACTCTCTTCATCTTCATATATCAAATGAGAATTTTTAGAAATTCAAAACCCTATACGGAAACACGGCAGGCTGTGACCATGAAAATGAAAAAACAAGAAATTAATTTGGACAGATGAAGAACGAAAGAACGAAATGAATTTGGGGACAGGTTTAGAGAAAGCGACAGATGAAGAACGAAAGAACGAAATGAGACTGAGACTTAGCATATCTAATTTGGGAATCTGTTTTGTCTTTTAATTTGGGGGAAAAGAATTGTTTAGTTATAAAGATTAATACTTGCGAAATAAAAACAGCTAGGCCCGTGGAGCTCGGGTGATCATTGAACTTTACCCGATTCAAGCTCTACCCAGAACTTCTAGCCCACTTCAAAAGCCTCTATTGCAGACTTCTGAATCCCAATAAACCCATCTTTGCTACCAGTATTCACAATGACGCCATCAAAGTTCAAGCTTGATAGGATTCTATATTCTCTAACTTGCGATTGATACAAAACCTTGCGGGGGAGTGTGAAGGGTCGAATTGGGGCTTCTTTTTCTTCTAATTCCTCCTCACTAGAAAAGGCTAGATAATACATCATTGAAGCCCTCTCGAGTAACAGCACTGAATCCAGTTTGCAACACGAAAGGAACTTCTAAAAGTATGTATAAAATCCCAACACAAATCAGAATCTGAATCGATCTCTGTCGACTCATAGACTTGAACAAGTCTAACTTTACTCTCTTCATCTTCATATATCAAATGAGAATTTTTAGAAATTCAAAACCCTATACGGAAACACGGCAGGCTGTGTCCATGAAAATGAAAAAACAAGAAATTAATTTGGGACAGATGAAGAACGAAAGAACGAAATGAATTTGGGGACAGGTTTAGAGAAAGCGACAGATGAAGAACGAAAGAACGAAATGAGACTGAGACTTAACATATCTAATTTGGGAATCTGTTTTGTCTTTTAATTTGGGGGAAAAGAATTGTTTAGTTATAAAGATTAATACTTGCGAAATAAAAACAGCTAGGCCCGTGGAGCTCGGGTGATCATTGGACCAAAGTTTCAAACTGGTGGTCTCGAGTTCGAATCTATGTAGCTACATATTTTTGGGATAAATTTTGAAAATTGCCACTTCAGCTCGTCCACGTGTAAAATAAAATGAAAAATGTCCACGTCAGATCTGTATTGGGGCATCAGGTGTTGTGGCATTGGGGCATCAGGTGTTGTGACATTGGAGCCAAGTATAAGGATTTTGAATATAATACAGTATCACTCTTTATGTTTCTGGTTCTTATGGGTATAAATTTTGGATAGACTGGAAATTTGTAAAGAGTGATTCATGAGGAAGAAGAGAAAAGGAAGTGAATTTTTGGGCCCTGCCATTTCATAAAAAAATCATGGAATCTAACCTTAATTCAGGTGAGATCGACCTTAGGTCCTGTTGTTTCCTGGATGATTATGCCCTGTTGAATAAGATGAGAAGGGGTGCGGGTGATGACACTGTTGGTCATGTTGAAGTGGGCTCTTTGCCTCTTTGGTATCGGTTCCCCAGCTCAAAATGAGGAACATCATCTATTTTATCTGGAAGGAGGAGGGCTTAAGAGCAAGATGAAGTAATTATAATGGGTAGGAAAAAAATTAGATTGAGGATGACTATCTCTCAGGCTACACAATTGGAAAAGGTAAATTTGGATTACTGGATTGGTATTAGTATGTTAAACTCTGATTAAACGAGAGGATATGATTAACTGTTGGTTGATGATAATGCAGTCAGTATGTATTGGGGCATCAGGTGTTGTGACATTGGAGCCACGTATGAGGATTTTGAATGTTTTCATCTTGTGATGGAGTTGTGTTCAGGTGGAAGATTGATTCGCCAGATGGCCAAGAAGGGCACATGTCCTCAGCACGTGCTGCTAGGACCTTTCTATTCGTCCCAAGTATGGGATTGTTTTAGTTCCTTCTAAAGTGATTTATATGAGCAAGTGTATTTCTTCACATGCTTGTGTAGTGTAAAACATTTTTAATTAATTAATATTTAATAGTCTGATTAGTAAAATGTTCTGACAGTTACTTCTCTTTTTTAAAAAAATCTAGTAACATTATGGAAACTCTGATAAAACGAGCAACAAGATGCTCATTCAGAAACCTGAACTTTAAGCTGACAGGATATGGATTAGAGCATACTTGTACAAAATTTCGATATTGTACCTGCCAATAACCCGGATGATTACGGGTAAGAATGGCCCTACGTAGATGCAAAAGAGGTAGAGAGCATACATCACCAATGATGAATAATGAGAAGATGACCAAAAAGATGAACATCACTGAAGATGAAACAACGGAAATGGTGAGTGGATTGCGTTTGCCCGTCTTGGAACTGCCTATAATGCGACTCTAATTAGCTCATGTAATGGATTGCTTTGTTTATACTCTCCTGCATCTGGGGAACCTCTATATTGCATTTGCAATCCTATAAGTGGAGAATGTATGGCTCTCCCTCCCCCAATTTCATCAACTTCAGGCTATACATACCTCAACCATTCTGGTTTTGGTTTCTGTCCGAAGACTAACAAATACAAGGTCATTCGGTTCATGAGCTTTACATCTTCTGATCCCTTCACGGTTTCAACTTTGAGAACAGTAGCATTGGTGCACACGGTGGGCACAAAATCATGGAGAAACATTGGGAATGCCCCATGCCCGGAAACAGGAGGATCCTTCGATTCTCTTCTGTGTAGCTCTCTTCATTGGATTACTAATAGTCGTACAACTTCTGATTTAATATATTCATTTGACATAGAACACAGAAGTTTCGACCTGTCCCAGCGAATGCTCAATTTGGTCATGAATATGTAAGTAAAATCTCGTGGATCAGCGTTGGGGTTCTAGGAGAACGCCTTTGCGTGTGCTATACTATTGGTGATGCTCAATTTGAGGTTTGTGTGATGAAGGAATATGGCGTTCGGGAATCTTGGATTAAAGAGTTTCAGAGTTTGAAATTGACATCAAGTTCTACTGCGGCGTGCAAGTGAAGGACTTGCAGCAACCAATTCAATTTTTGAATAATGGGGAACTTTTGCTCATATCCAAATTCAATTTTCTTGTTTCATATAGTCCTCAGAAAGAGGCTTTTAGAGAGATTAAGAAATTGGGAGATTGGAAGGCTGAAGCTATTGCTCATGTTCCGAGCCTCGTTTCCCTCAAGACTGCAGTGCTGGGAAAAAATCTGAAAGTTGAAAAGATCAAGTTGGAAAGGCCAATGCAGATATGGGATATAGCTGCAGATTCTTGCATGAAGATATTACCGACAGCCAGAGACGCCTCGGTTCCTAGTTTATGTGTATGTTACACCAAATTATGTAGAACTCGAGTAACATTGTTTTTTTCTTAGTCATTAATTTTAATCTCTTCTTAATAGGTGGAGTGCTCCTTTATTTATATTTCTATGTATTGTCTTGATATTGAGATAAATACATAATTATGTTGCATGAAATTTAATAAGTAAGATTGTGTTTTATATGTAAGATTATGGTTTTGTTCATACTCCCTCGGTTTCAAAATTAGAGATACAATTTAAGATCAAACGACGGCATATTAAACTTCAAATTGATGTGAATTTGAAGTAGGAATAAGAGGATACAATTACTATTAAACTGACCTTGTAAGTCCATAATTAGTGCAGATACAGTGTGGATCTAAGACGATGGTCTGACAAATGTAAATATGGTGTTCCGCTGAGAGGACAGTCTGACAAATGCACATAAGAATTTCTTTCTTCCTCTTCATCTTCAGTCCAAGAGAGAGTAACAATATCCTTCTTCTTCATCTTATTCTTATTGTGCTTGTTGAAGTTGTATAGCCGACTTGTAGTAGCCTCCTTCCTTTCATCATCATCATCATCATCATCATCATCATCATCATCATCTTCTTCATACACAACCTTAAGCCCTATCTCTTTTATCACTGAATTAGCAGTAGGTAACTCAATGGTAAGATGATCCCCAACTTCTAACAAATTCCCTAACCTCCAATGACTCAACATTATTATTCCATCTTCATATTTACCATGTTCTCCTTGTGTGCTCCATGATTTGGAAACAGACCAAGTATAAATCCATCGGAGATCCTTGGTCGTATTACTAATTTTACATTCATCATGCCAATAAGTAAACTTATCATGTAGATGATAAGCACAGCACACATTCAAGCCTCGGATCCTCCTCTTCTTCGAGCTGCTATTATCCGGAACAATAAAACATACTGAGCTTGACCCACTCCTATCTATATAATCAAGCCATGATTCTACCAACTCTTTTCCTGGAATAAATGTGCTGAATATACCAAATTCATAACGTACCTGAACCACACCAATCAAATAATATTAATAATAATAATAATAATAATAATAATGTAAATTTTGATATATACAGAAAGATCAGAAACAAGGCCATATCCGAGAGTACCTTCATTTTTTCAACAACTTTATCCTCAACTTGAAACTCCAACAACCCCAGATTCTTTATAATTCGTTTGTCCACATTTTCAATGCCCACTGACTTGTAATATCCTTCAACTTCAATCAGATTCTTAGAACCATAACTATTAAAGTGTAATAAATTAGATGTACTTTTTATTATTTCCAAGGACTCGCTGTGGCACACGTACAAAACTTGTACAGTACTTGGCAGACCTTCAACAGATTGCAGCAATGGGCAGTGTGATAAGGTGAGATCCTTAAGCCTGTTAAGAGTTCTGATGCAATCTGGAAGGCTTCGAATTAAATTCCCACCTAAATCCAAATAATCCAGGAAGGGTAGGTTACAAAAGTCCTTGGGGAAAGAAGAATCAGATAAATTGCTGCTTCGCAGTCTTAACTGAACTAAACAGTGCGGCAAATCCCATTGTTGGACCTCTCTGCTAAGAGGAATTGATGCCATATTTCTAGTTCTATCAGCACAAATCTCTTTCAGTGACTCCATACTCCTCATCCACGTTGGAAACTCACAAAGACTTGAGCAACCGGAGATCATCAGTTTTTCAAGACATTTTAGCCTGCTTATGTTTCTTGGAAGCTCTTTTAAACTTGTGCAATCACTTAGATCTAGTAAAGTAAGTCCCTCAACAAATCCAATAGATTCACAAACATTAACCAAACTCGCACATCCTTTGAGGATCAACATCTCAAGATTTGGGACTCTTGAGAAGTTAGGAGTTCTGGAAATCCATTTAGAATGACTGAGATTAAGGATCTTCAGAGATGGAAGGAACTGTTAATTAAATGGAAAATAAATTTCAGTGTATTTTTCAAGAACTTCGATGATAAAACGAAGGAAAAAGATTGAACTGAGTATTACATACCTTGTTTCCTTTCCAGACTTGTTTCAAGCTGCTGTATTGCATGTCAAGAATAATCAACCTTTCCAATGATAAATCATTGGGAATAGATCCTAAATGGAATCCATGCCAATACAAACATCTTAATTGTTTAGGAAATTCTTTGTAGCTACCCTCGAGTTTGACATAATTGAGCTTTAATAGCTTTAGTTGTCTCATCCTTGTGAAGGCATTAGTTTCAAAGTCCCCTTCGTATAAATTATTTTCCATCGGATGCCAAGAGAGGAAGTTGGAAGCATGACGTTTTAGTGACTTGAACCACTCAAATGTGTTGCCATGAACGTCTTCAAAGCGACGCTTTTTTCCAATATAGTTTGATTTTACCTGGTTATCTTTTTTAAACATTCGCACGTCAAATCCTAAAGCTTTGATTGCTTCCGTGCCCTGTTGAATATAGATAACCAAGATGAATTGAATAAGAAAGAGAATGCAAATACACACTAAAAAAACATCCCCAACACACACAAATACATGAATGAGATAATCATGTTTCTTACAATTTTGTCACTCAAAACGCTAGAGCAATCTTTTGGATGCCACAATCTACTACGTTTTTCAGGCTCATCAGGTGCTTCCTGCTTAACAATATCTCTTCCCATGTCTTTAATTAGTTGATGCATCATCAACTTGTTATTGTAATGATCAATATGTAAGAGACATCGACCAACAAGATGCTCAATTGCCACCGTTGTTTGTAAGTCACAGGAGTCTAGTACCTTGATTGTCCAATCCTTATCCTCTCCGACAAAGAAACAAGCAACATGAAGGAAGACATTCTTGATGTCATTATCTGGTAAGCCATCAAAAGTTATTCTGAGTTTCTTGACAATATCGCCATCACCAACTCTTTCTAATTTCTCCAATTGACTCACCCATATATCTATATCTTTTCCAAACAAAAATGACCCAATAACCTCAAGAGCTAATGGAACCCCTCCACAATGCTGAAGTATACCTTTATAATGCTCCACATAACCTTCATTGGGTTGCTCTTGTCCAAAGGCATGCCAACTGAAAAGCTGAAGTGACTCATCATCGTTTAGCTCAGTAACTTCGTACATCTTACAAACATCATTAGATTTTATCAAATGCTTGTGTCTGGTTGTTAATATAATTTTACTCCCCGGATGAAACCAATCTCGCATCCCAAGTACTGCATTTAATTGGTTCAACTGATCCACATCATCAAGAACAAGAAGTATTCTTTTACATGATACCACATCTCTAATCTTAATGGCGCCTTCATCAACATTGTATATCTTCTCCTTTCTTCCCCTAAGAATATCCGAAAGAAGTTGTTTTTGTAAACGAACCAAACCATTGGGTTGTTCAGAAACATCTTTAATGTTTGCAAGAAAACTACTTCCTTCAAACGAGTCGAAATTCAGGTTATAAATAGTTTTGGCAATGGTTGTCTTACCTATGCCCCCCATTCCATAGATCACCAGTATGTCAACATCATTTGACCCATTTTGTACCCAATAATTGATGTTGCTCACATGAAACTTCATTCCAATGAGGTGGTCAGGAACTCTTAAGACTGAACGTTTCAATTTTTTAACAATCTCTTTAACAATATTTTGGATAAATTTGGCTTCTTGTCTGCAAAATTGAGAAAGAAAAATATATCCTTGTGAGTATCAAATGAATATTATTTTCGAAATATGCAAAAGAGAAGAGAATTCAAGAATATTTCTAAACTTAAACTTTTTCTTTAATCAAGTTTTTGTTTAGCAACTCTTTTCATAATCTGCTCAAGTATATGCACTTACATAAACATAATTCTTCATTATTAAACTTTTTGTTTTTACCTTGATACGCGTTCAGCTGCTTGCCTAAATATAATGAGATTGTTGAATAATGTAGTTATAAAATAGACAAAACCATAATCTAAGTATATGTTCTAGACAAGATTTAGAGGAGAAGAGAAGGCTTTGCGGTTTACAACAGTTTATATGCAGAAGGTAATGACAGAGGAAGGAAAGAAAAAAATACAAGGACATGTTTATCAAATTAATTGCATCCTACAAACACCTAACTTATATGTGACTACTTATACTTTTTTATTATGAATGCCATCAAATGTAAGAATAAAACTCTAAGAAAAGGTGAACAAACTACATTACCCGTCTTGTAATTCCATTCCCGACAGATTTGCAACTTCGCTAAGGGCTGCCTTCCACCTCTCCACCTTCTCCATTCCCTCCCTTTTCTTTTCATCATTCTTCGAATTTAATCTCTCCACATGTCTGGCAAATGCGTTTGCAAAACTCCCTGTTTGGTGCCTAATTTGGGCTGGAACTACATGATAGAAAACTGGTAGAATCATATGATTGGTGGAATTTTTCTTGTGTTCAAGGATTTTCACAAGCTCATCAAGACACCATCTTGAAGAAGCATAGTTTGTTGAGAATACCACTATTGAAATCTTCGATTCTTGAATTGCCTGTTGCAGTTTTGACTCGATATTCTCTCCCCTCGGAAGTTCATCATCATCTCTGAAAGTGCGAATTCCAGCATTTGTCAAAGCTGTGTAAAGGTGATCGGTGAAGGTCTTACGAGTGTCTTCACCTCTAAAACTCAAGAACACGTGATAAGAATACTGGAATGTAGTAGATGAGGCTTCTCGGGGGCTCGTAGCAGTCATTGATCATTAGGAGATTGATGACTGATGTTCTATAAATTACACAATCACTGAATGTGACATAGGTAGATGTCAATGGAAAATAAAATAACAGGGCAAAGGAATGAACTCTAGCACAAAAAACAGAAAAAGGTAGCTAAATATTAGGAAACACATGGTTTCATAAAAGTTAATCAAACATAAAAGGGAAGAAAATAGACAAAGAAACTAGGATTTTTATTTCTTACTAAAAATCTCTCTTTGCTCTTTAGCTGAATTCTTTTTTATTTTTAAAACCAGAAGTTCACCATATAAATTACTCTTTATTTCGTTATCTCTTCATTATTTATCTTCATCACAGAGATTATTTAGTGACAATTTCCATTTAATTTACACGGATTTTTCTGTGTCAGATTCGTAACGAATCATTAATGATTGGCCAAATCATTTATACAAATAATAAGGGTCTAGTTTACATATGTGGCAAAGCTTAATGGGGAATAAAAAAATGAATGATAAATATATATATATATATATATATATATATATATCAATAAAAATTATCAAAATTGATAATTTTGTGAAAAAGGGTTATATAAACTTATCAGGGGCTATCAAACTTGTGTATTAGTAAACTTCATCATCGAGACCTTTTAGTTAAACCATATTATGTCTGGTTAGATCATGGGTTTTCTTTTATCTTGAAGTACTGTGTGATATTAAAATTCCACATCTGAACATAATAAAAGAAAATTAAAAGGACTATTATGCTCTAATAACCCATAGACCTGATAAGTTAACCACCCAATTGATTTAAGATAAGCATATATGGGTATGCGATTTCTCCAACAATCATGAGCTTATCTAGTTTAATAAGTTTTTGGATCTATTAATCAAGACTGTAAGTAACTTAATTACTTACATAGTTTTTCTTTTAAGTTTTATATATAGGCCTATGATATTCACAACAATACAATCGAAAAGTCAGAAAACATTGGGCTGAACCACCCATTTTAACTAATCAAAACTGTAACTTAATTAATCACTTGCATAGGCTTTTTCTTTTAACTTGGTAATTAATTTAGGAATGATTATGAAATGTGTACGTACGTACCTTAAATTAGTTGCCAGTGAAAATCTCGCCCTCCTGGATACTCCTATTGAAGAAATAAAGAAGAAGAGTATGAAAAAGGATGAAAACAGAGAGGAGAAGATAATAATTAATGTGTGAATGAGTGATCAAAGAAGGATAAGAGAGACTAAAAATGAGGATCAAAAAAGTTATATAAACTTATCACAGACTATCAAACTTGTGTAGTAGTAAACTTCATCATCGAGACCTTTTAGTTAAATCATATTTTGTCTACTTAGATCACGAGTTTTCTTTTATCTTGAAGTACTACGTGATATTAAAATTCCACATCTGAACACAATAAAAAACTATTATGCTCTAATAAAGCATAGACCTAATAAGTTAACCTTTTGACCAAATTGATTTAAGATAAGCATATATGGGTATGCGATTTTTTCAACAATCATGAGATTATCTAGATTAATAAGTTTTTGGATCAAAATACAGATTCAGATGCAGTTAAGTATATATAGGCGTACAATATTCACAACAATACCAATCGAAAAGTCAGAAAACATTGGGCTCAACCACCTTAACTAATCAAGAACATGAAATGGATACTCATTTGAATTAATCAAGACTGCAACTTAATTAATTAGTTCCATAGGCTTTTTCTTTTAATTTGGTAATTAATTTAGGAATGATTATGAAATACGTACGTACCTTTAGTTGCCAATGAAAATCCCGCCCTCCTGGATACTCCTATTGAAGAAATAAAGAAGAAGAGTATGAAAAAGGATGAAAACAGAGAAGAGAAGATAATAATTAATGTTTGAATGAGTGATCAAAGAAGGCGGCTAGAGAGAGAAAAGAAGATAATAAGAGAGACTAAAAATCAGTGATCAAAGAAGTCATGAGTGGTTGGCCTTACTATGTAAGTAGGAACACCACCACGGACTTTACTTTTACGAGGGTGGGAAGGAAGTACTACTCCTCGCTGGGTCAACCAAGAACGCCTTCAGCGGCATATAAATTAATTAAGTTATTTTAAGTTGTGACTTATAACTAAAACGTTCGATATTAATTTAATTTATAAATTAAAATTAAGTTAAAATAAATTATAAATATAAATATTATTAAAAATGATATTAATAAAAAGAGAAATAAAATAAAAAAGAGATAAAATAGATATTATATTTGGTCAAACTAATTTATTTTAAAATGACTTATAAATTATTTTAAAATAAATTATAAATATTTGCTTAATTTTTTGACTTAAAAAATCAAGTATAAAAATAAGTTATTGACGAAGAGAAGAATAGTGACAAATAACTTATAAGTAAGATACACTCTAAGGGGCTGTTTGTTTAGAACTTAATGGGTCTGAATGGCTGAATCGGTAAGTGGCTGAATCATTAAGTGCGTTTGTTTTGAAAAAAAATCGTCTGAATGGTTGAATCGGTCAGATGCGTTGCCTGAATGGTTAAGTCCGAATTTTTTGTCTGAATGGCTAAATGGTTGGCTGAATGAAGTAAAAAAAATTAAAAATAATAATAAAAATAATAAAAAAAAATTAACTATTATATTATGTAATATTAAATAAATTTACAACAACTTTGAATTTTTTCAGAGGGGTAAAATATTAAAAATATGTCATTAAGATCTTTAAGATATGTCAATTATCAAACAGTTTTTTTCATTTAGATTGAGCTCATTCAGATTCAGATTCAGATTCAGCTCATTCAGATTCAGATTCAGATTCAGATTCATTCAATTTTTATCAAACACCCCCGTGTCGATTGGTGGAGCCCACTGTTGATGGTAACATTATAACATTAAGTTTTTCTTGAAAAAGAATTGAAATTTTAATTTTACAATGTAGGGAGTACTAAAGAAAAATACATTAAAATATTCTCCCCAAAAGTTTCATATTATTTAGTGATTTAACAACTTTTTACCAAAAATAAGTATAGTTTTATAGGACTATTCAAATTTATCATTTTTTTCGATTTTTTCAATTTTTCAGACCGAACCGGTCGGTTTGATACAAAAAGAACTAATCCGGTTCGGTACAAAAAAACTGGTATATATCGAATTTTCAATACCGATTTCAATTCGGCATTTTTATGGTTCGGTTGTACTGAATTGGACAGGTATATACCGATTTTCTAATTTATTATTATTATTATTATTATTATTAATAAAATAATGATTATAATAATAAAAATAATATTAATATTAATATTAATATTAATAAAAATTATAATAATAAAAAAAATAAAATAAAATAATTATTGTATTACCAGTATCGGTATCAAAATTTGTCCGGTTTCGATACCGGTTCAGTACCGGTCCGGTTTAAATTCATTTTTTGTACGAGGTTAAAATTTGGTAAAATACAAGTGTAGCCACTGAACTTTAGGTGTTTTTGGGTATTGAGCCCTTTTATTTTGGACAACTCATATCGAGCCTCTTTCTATTTGAAAATTGGGATATTGAGCTGTGACGCCCCCAAAATTAGGTATACATCACCCATCTTGGGTCGTCAGATACATAGTACAGAATACAAATACAACTGATTAATACAACTGTCGTGTACAATACGACAAAACATAAACTGTGAGTTTGAATACAAATATTATCTTCTAGAGAGTATTCATACTCAAAAGGAGTCCTCATTACATTTATTAACACACCATTACATAGAATAGTGAGGACTACTAACTAATACTATCATTCGGACCATCACTCCGTTCCCCGACTTGCCCCAGCTACGTTCTCATTTCCTGAAGAGAACAGTGAAAGAAAGGGTGAGCTCAACTAGCCCAGTAAGAAATATTATGACTAAGATAATGCAGAATAAATTATCATTAGCCTTCAACAATGTTAAACTAATAAAATATAATAGACATCAAGTTTAACTGCAGCGGAACAAGCAATCCATTAAAAGAGTCAAGTAGAAAATAAACTCTACTATCTTTTATGATTTAAAAGGTTTTTCAACACTGCGATCGCTGAGACTCAGCTTAATAAAATAATCCACATCATCGAATCACCCCTGCACTACGGCCAAGGATATTCGTGTATTCATTAATGGTCATGATCATGCCAACAACTGTCCATCAATGCACTACGGGCCAATGAGGACTTTTACCACATCATTTGTAATATTACGGTCATGATTATACCGAATAATCCCTGGTCATAATCATACCAAGTCCATCTATGCACTACAGGCCACAGATGACTTTCAACATTTTATAAACATGAGGATGATGACAATGATATAAGAATTCAATAAAACAAGTTCAAGAATTAATTTATCCAGGAATTAACAACGTCCAAATTGTCAACATGATACTGCATTGTGGAGTAAAATTCAAGAATGCTTAGAAGAATATTTTCTTGAAAAGATACTGGATGAAACGCAACTATCAAGGATATTCCACAAATTTCATGGAGTATAGAAGTCAAAACTTAACCAACTGAGTATAATAAACAATGGAATAACAAAAGAAATCACCATGCATGCGATAGACCGCACAGACAGGTTATTCCAACAGAATAATAAATAATAGAACCAGGTCCGGCGTAAACGCACAGACAGGATATTCCGACAGATAATAAATAATGGAACCAGGTCCGGTGTAAAACACACAGACAGGATGTTCCAACAGAATAATAACAAGACGGAACCAGGTCCGGTGTAAAACACACAGACAGGATGTTCCAACAGAATAATAATAAAAACGGAACCAGGTCCGGTGTAAAACACACAGACAGGATGTTCCAACAGAATAATAGAAGAATGTCACCAAGTATAGGGTAGACCGCGTATACTGGTTATTCCAACAGAATAATAACGAATGGAATAACAGAAGTTCTCTTCATGAATATAAAAGAAATAATATTCCCTACCTTAAAAGAACTGGATATTGGAAAAGTGATGTAGCAGAATACTTTTATTCTCTCTCTCTCTTATTCTCTCTATACTTTCTCTCTCTATAGCTTGAATGAATTCGTGAAAAATAATGAAGCCCTAGGCCTCTATTTATAGAAAAACTGAGGGTGGCTCTTGGTCTTAACGAAGGGTCAAATGACTCTTGGTCTTAACGAAGGGTCAAATGACTCTTGGTAATATTGAAGGGACAACTACTATTGACGAAAGTAATTACTATTGACCAAGGTAAATACTATTGACGAAGGTAATTACTATTGACCAAGGTAAATACTATTGACCAAGGTAAATAATATTGACGAAGGTAATTACTATTGACCAAGGTAAATACTATTGACGACGGTAATTACTATTGACGACGGTAATTACTATTGACGAAGAGACTCTTAGATGATGACATATGGCCCCCCATAAAATAACCAAACTTACCACAACGTCTCAATTATTGATTTAATAATATAACATATTATACAGATGATACTATGACAATAATTTAAGAGATATGATGCAGCAATTACTGTAGCAATAATTGAGTATAGCTGAGTGACTTCTCACGTAAGCATCAATAATCAATACCGTGTGCTACTATGCAACCACGCGTATTACTGTACTTTTACTACCGAGTAGTTCAACAGTTTTAACGGTTTTAACGGTAACACCTCAGCCGTTATTTTTATAGAAAGATAATTCTGTCGTTTTCTCAATCCGACAATAATTTCGTTGTGGGGTCCACCAATGATTGTGCCGTCGTACGAATATTCCCCGACAAAAAGAATATTCTCCGACCAAACGAATATTTTATAACAACTTGCTTACTTTGCAAAATTTATAAATATTACCCACAACTATAACATTATATCAAATTAACTCCATAATATTCAAAAATGATATTTATAGAAAATTCATCTTTATTTATAAAAGTTGGGGTCTTACAACCTCCCCTTCTTATGAAATTTCGCCCTCGAAATTAGGGTACGTACCTGGTATGTCGAAGAGGTAAGGATACCTTGATTTCATTTCTGATTCTAACTCCCAAGTCATTTCCTCAACATCGTGGTTTCTCCACAAAACTTTAACTTGAGGTATAACCTTGGAGCGTAGAATATGTTCCTTCTTATCCAAGATTTGAACAGGAACTTCTTCATACGTCAAATCCTCCGCTATTTCGTCCGGTTCTAACTCAATAATGTGGTTCGGGTCTTCCACATATTTGCGTAACATGGATATGTGGAAAACGTTATGAACACGAGACATACTTGGCGGTAAAGCGAGTCTATAAGCCACAGTTCCTACTCGATCGAGGATTAAAAATGGACCGATGAATCGAGGATTTAGCTTTCCTCTCTTTCCAAATCTCGTAACTCCTTTCCATGGAGCAACACGTAAGAACACATGATCTCCTACATCAAATTCCACGTCCTTTCGATGAAGATCAGCATAACTCTTTTGTCGATCTTGTGAGGTTTTTATACGTTGTCGGATCGTTTGAATCTTTTCTGTAGTCATACGTACCAACTCCGGTCCCAACAACGTTGCTTCGCCCACCTCATCCCAGCATACTGGAGAACGACATTTTCTTCCATACAATGCTTCGAATGGAGCCATGCCAATACTTGCTTGATAACTGTTGTTGTAGGAAAACTCCACCAATGGTAAGAACTTGTCCCAACTTCCCTTGAAGTCAAAGACACAGAGTCTTAATAGATCTTCAAGAGTTTGAATAGTCCTCTCTGATTGTCCGTCCGTCTGAGGATGATATGCTGAACTAAATCGTAACTCCGTGCCCATAGCTTTTTGTAAACTAACCCAAAATCGTGAAGTGAATCTTGGGTCTCGATCAGAAACTATGGATACTGGCATACCATGCAGTCTTACAATCTCGTTTATGTACATACGAGCAAGACGTTCAAGTGTATAAGTTTCTCGTATCGGTAAGAAATGAGCAGACTTGGTCAATCTATCAACAATGACCCAAATCGCATCAATACCTTGAGAAACCCTAGGAAGACCGGTAACGAAATCCATGGTAATGTGCTCCCACTTCCATTCTGGAATTTCAAGTGGTTGCAATGGACCTTTTGGTACTTGATGCTCCGCTTTGACTCGTTGACAAGTTAGACACCTTGAGATAAACAACGCTATCTCTCTCTTCATATTGCTCCACCAAAATGTATGACGAAGATCATGATACATTTTGGTACTTCCAGGATGGATTGCAAACGGTGTGTTGTGCGCCTCCATCATGATTTCATACTTTAAATCAGGGTTGTTAGGAACACAAAGTCTGGAGTTGACTCGAAGTATTCCTTCTTCATCGATTCTTGCTTCCGGCATAGAACCTTCTTGCACTTTCTTCCTCATACGCATCAGCTCCAGGTCTGTAGCTTGAGCAGCTTTAACTTTATCGATTAAAGTCGGTTCTACTCGTATATTCGCCATCATCACATGGGTCCCTGGAGTCTTTAACTCTATCTCCATCCTTTGCAAGTCACACAAAATGGGTCTTTGCGTTGTTAATATTGCACTTGTACCCGCATATGATCTTCTACTCAATGCGTCAGCTACCACGTTCGCTTTTCCAGGATGGTATTGAATGGTATGATCATAATCTTTCAACAGTTCAAGCCAACGTCGTTGTCGCATGTTGAGTTCCTTTTGAGTGAAGAAATATTTGAGGCTTTTATGATCCGTAAAGATCTCCACTTTCTCCCCATACAAGTAATGCCTCCAAATTTTAAGTGCAAAGACAACAGCTGCCAACTCTAGATCATGAGTAGGATAATTCCTCTCATATTCCTTGAGTTGTCTTGATGCATAGGCTATGACTTTTCCATGTTGCATGAGAACGCATCCCAACCCTTTGCTCGAAGCATCACTGTAGATGACAAATCCCTCCGAGCCAGATGGTATTGTTAGAACAGGTGCTGAAATGAGTCTCCTCTTGAGTTCTTGAAAACTCTGCTCACATTCTTCGCTCCAACCAAACTTTGTATCTTTCCGAGTCAGCTGAGTTAATGGAGTAGCGATTCGAGAAAATCCTTCCACGAATCTCCGATAATAACCAGCTAAACCAAGAAAGCTACGTACCTCGGTCACTGATTTAGGTTGCTCCCAGCTTTGAATAGCTTCAATCTTTGCCGGGTCAACCGATATTCCACGACTTGATACTACGTGCCCAAGGAATGCTACCTCCTCCAGCCAGAACTCGCATTTCTTCAACTTGGCATAAAGCTTGTATTCACGAAGCTTTTGGAGTACCAGCCTCAAGTGTTGCTCATGATCTTCACGGCTTTTGGAATAAATAAGGATGTCATCAATAAAGACGACCACAAAATGATCCAAATATTCCTTGAATACCCGGTTCATCATATCCATGAAGGCAGCAGGAGCATTAGTCAATCCAAAGGACATGACTAGGAATTCATAATGCCCGTACCGAGTTCTAAAAGCCGTCTTTGGAATATCCTCAGTTCTAACCTTCAGCTGATGATATCCAGAACGAAGATCGATCTTTGAAAAGAATTGTGCTCCTTGCAACTGGTCAAACAGGTCATCAATACGTGGCAATGGGTACCTGTTTTTGATGGTGACATGATTCAACTCCCGATAATCAATACAAAGTCGCATACTTCCATCTTTTTCTTCACGAATAGAACAGGAGCACCCCAAGGAGAAGTACTAGGACGAATAAAGCCAATGTCTAACAATTCCTGCAGTTGGATCTTTAACTCCTGAAGTTCAATAGGAGCCATTCGATATGGGGCTTTGGAAATGGGTTTTGTACCGGGTTCAAGGTCGATACAAAATTCAATTTCACGCTCTGGGGGTAGGCCAGGAAGTTCTTCAGGGAATACGTCAGGGAATTTATTAACAATAGAAATATCATTCAAAACTGACGTATTTTTGTTTAGATCTGTGACATGAGCTAAGAAAGCTTGACATCCGTTTTTCAATAAACGAATAGCTTTATGGCTTGAGATGACAGCGATTGATTTTAATGGTTTGGTTGCTTGAATTCGCATAATAGGTCGATTAGGAATATGAAAGCTAACAACCTTACGAAAACAATCAATTTTTGCATAATGAGTAGTTAACCAATCAATCCCTAGAATCACGTCAAATGCAAGTATTTTTAATGAAATCAGATCGATAGGTAATGTGTGGGTACCAACTTGAACCAAACAAGACTTATAAACAGTGGAGGTAATGAAGGTTTCTCCCAACGGAGTTTCCACAGATAAGTCAAAGTCTAATTTCTCCGGAATCAAATTTAATCGATGAGCGCAAGTAGGAGAAATAAAAGAATGGGTTGAACCGGTATCAAATAAAGTATAAACTTCTTTAGAGTTTATGATAAGCTTACCCGTGATGACCTCATTCGGGTTCCTTGCTCTCTGGGAGTTCACAACAAACGCTCTCCCTTGCACAACCGGTTTTGACTTTTCTGGGACGGCTTTTGGTGCCTCCATCCTAGCTGAATTTGTCTTCGGTAAACGACAAAATCGGGCTAAATGACCTTCTCTTCCACAATTATAACATGCTTTGGACGGCATCGCGCAGTTTGGACTGATGTGCCCCTCCCCTCCGCATTTGAAACATATGATAGGTGGTCGTTCTCCTTCCTTAACGACAGGTGCTGGTGCTGACGTCTTTCCATCATTGTTGAATCTCCTCTTCTTGAAATGTCCATTCTTATTGTTTTGGCCCTGATTACCACCGAAGTGGTTACCATTTCTGGCCTGTTGATTCCCTCCACGCTTGTTGTCACCGCTTCGATGACTGCTCTCACTGGTATTATCATTTTGCCGACTGCTCTCTTTTGGTTGCGTTATCTCGTTATCGCGCTCCACCAACTGAGCCCTATTTACAACATCTGAATACAAACACAGTTTATGAGAAACAAGATGTTGACGTATCTCCGGCTTCAAACCTCTTAAAAACATCCGCGTCATTCTTTCTTCATTATCCACCAGGTGGGACGCAAACCGGGATAACTCCGCAAATTTTGCCTCGTACTGCGACACGGTCATATTATTCTGCTCCAATTTGATGAACTCCACCTCCTTCATGTGACGAATACTCTCGGGAAAGTATTTGTCGTTAAACAGATCTTGGAACTTCTCCCAAGACATCTTCAGTGCGGCAGGTTGAGTACGCTTTATCGATTCCCACCAGTAATCTGCCTCTCCTCGCAACATAAAGGCGGCAAAGGGAACCTTTTGCTCCTCGGAGCAACCCAAGACATCAAATATCTTGGTGATCTGCTTTATCCATGTTTCAGCTACAAGTGGTTTGGGTTCTCCCTTAAACTCCGGTGGTCCCAGCTCCTTAAACTGTTTAGCGGTGACCGCCTGAGAGTTTCCAGTATTTCCACCTACGTTGTGGACAGGAGCCGCTTTCATCTGTTGTTGCATGAATTGCATAAAGCCTCTGAACATTTGATCATTCATCATTTGGTCAGTGTTGTTGTTTGCATGAGGATTGACACCTTCCTGATGCACATTATCCTGATTATTGATATGTGGTGAATCAACAGTCGTCTGTGCTCCATTGCTATTCTCAACATTCTCGGATGCCATTTTCAGATACTGCCACAAAATAAAAATTAATTGATATGTCATATATTATCCTTATATTATGACCGACCAATTAAATACCATGCAAATAAACTTAGGTATGTCATACTAGCGAAGGAATTCTCCGTCTCTCCCCTCCTAGTTCTATTCTCACATCTTAGCCAGGGATCATATCCCTAAGCTCTGATACCAACTGTGACGCCCCCAAAATTAGGTATACATCACCCATCTTGGGTCGTCAGATACATAGTACAGAATACAAATACAACTGATTAATACAACTGTCGTGTACAATACGACAAAACATAAACTGTGAGTTTGAATACAAATATTATCTTCTAGAGAGTATTCATACTCAAAAGGAGTCCTCATTACATTTATTAACACACCATTACATAGAATAGTGAGGACTACTAACTAATACTATCATTCGGACCATCACTCCGTTCCCCGACTTGCCCCAGCTACGTTCTCATTTCCTGAAGAGAACAGTGAAAGAAAGGGTGAGCTCAACTAGCCCAGTAAGAAATATTATGACTAAGATAATGCAGAATAAATTATCATTAGCCTTCAACAATGTTAAACTGATAAAATATAATAGACATCAAGTTTAACTGCAGCGGAACAAGCAATCCATTAAAAGAGTCAAGTAGAAAATAAACTCTACTATCTTTTATGATTTAAAAGGTTTTTCAACACTGTGATCGCTGAGACTCAGCTTAATAAAATAATCCACATCATCGAATCACCCCTGCACTACGGCCAAGGATATTCGTGTATTCATTAATGGTCATGATCATGCCAACAACTGTCCATCAATGCACTACGGGCCAATGAGGACTTTTACCACATCATTTGTAACATTACGGTCATGATTATACCGAATAATCCCTGGTCATAATCATACCAAGTCCATCTATGCACTACAGGCCACAGATGACTTTCAACATTTTATAAACATGAGGATGATGACAATGATATAAGAATTCAATAAAACAAGTTCAAGAATTAATTTATCCAGGAATTAACAACGTCCAAATTGTCAACATGATACTGCATTGTGGAGTAAAATTCAAGAATGCTTAGAAGAATATTTTCTTGAAAAGATACTGGATGAAACGCAACTATCAAGGATATTCCACAAATTTCATGGAGTATAGAAGTCAAAACTTAACCAACTGAGTATAATAAAGAATGGAATAACAAAAGAAATCACCATGCATGCGATAGACCGCACAGACAGGTTATTCCAACAGAATAATAAATAATGGAACCAGGTCCGGCGTAAACGCACAGACAGGATATTCCGACAGAATAATAAATAATGGAACCAGGTCCGGTGTAAAACACACAGACAGGATGTTCCAACAGAATAATAAAAAACGGAACCAGGTCCGGTGTAAAACACACAGACAGGATGTTCCAACAGAATAATAATAAAAACGGAACCAGGTCCGGTGTAAAACACACAGACAGGATGTTCCAACAGAATAATAGAAGAATGTCACCAAGTATAGGGTAGACCGCGTATACTGGTTATTCCAACAGAATAATAACGAATGGAATAACAGAAGTTCTCTTCATGAATATAAAAGAAATAATATTCCCTACCTTAAAAGAACTGGATATTGAAAAAGTGATGTAGCAGAATACTTTTATTCTCTCTCTCTCTTATTCTCTCTATACTTTCTCTCTCTATAGCTTGAATGAATTCGTGAAAAATAATGAAGCCCTAGGCCTCTATTTATAGAAAAACTGAGGGTGGCTCTTGGTCTTAACGAAGGGTCAAATGACTCTTGGTCTTAACGAAGGGTCAAATGACTCTTGGTAATATTGAAGGGACAACTACTATTGACGAAAGTAATTACTATTGACCAAGGTAAATACTATTGACGAAGGTAATTACTATTGACCAAGGTAAATACTATTGACCAAGGTAAATAATATTGACGAAGGTAATTACTATTGACCAAGGTAAATACTATTGACGACGGTAATTACTATTGACGACGGTAATTACTATTGACGAAGAGACTCTTAGATGATGACATATGGCCCCCCATAAAATAACCAAACTTACCACAACGTCTCAATTATTGATTTAATAATATAACATATTATACAGATGATACTATGACAATAATTTAAGAGATATGATGCAGCAATTACTGTAGCAATAATTGAGTATAGCTGAGTGACTTCTCACGTAAGCATCAATAATCAATACCGTGTGCTACTATGCAACCACGCGTATTACTGTACTTTTACTACCGAGTAGTTCAACAGTTTTAACGGTTTTAACGGTAACACCTCAGCCGTTATTTTTATAGAAAGATAATTCTGTCGTTTTCTCAATCCGACAATAATTCCGTTGTGGGGTCCACCAATGATTGTGCCGTCGTACGAATATTCCCCGACAAAAAGAATATTCTCCGACCAAACGAATATTTTATAACAACTTGCTTACTTTGCAAAATTTATAAATATTACCCACAACTATAACATTATATCAAATTAACTCCATAATATTCAAAAATGATATTTATAGAAAATTCATCTTTATTTATAAAAGTTGGGGTCTTACAACCTCCCCTTCTTATGAAATTTCGCCCTCGAAATTAGGGTACGTACCTGGTATGTCGAAGAGGTAAGGATACCTTGATTTCATTTCTGATTCTAACTCCCAAGTCATTTCCTCAACATCGTGGTTTCTCCACAAAACTTTAACTTGAGGTATAACCTTGGAGCGTAGAATATGTTCCTTCTTATCCAAGATTTGAACAGGAACTTCTTCATACGTCAAATCCTCCGCTATTTCGTCCGGTTCTAACTCAATAATGTGGTTCGGGTCTTCCACATATTTGCGTAACATGGATATGTGGAAAACGTTATGAACACGAGACATACTTGGCGGTAAAGCGAGTCTATAAGCCACAGTTCCTACTCGATCGAGGATTAAAAATGGACCGATGAATCGAGGATTTAGCTTTCCTCTCTTTCCAAATCTCGTAACTCCTTTCCATGGAGCAACACGTAAGAACACATGATCTCCTACATCAAATTCCACGTCCTTTCGATGAAGATCAGCATAACTCTTTTGTCGATCTTGTGAGGTTTTTATACGTTGTCGGATCGTTTGAATCTTTTCTGTAGTCATACGTACCAACTCCGGTCCCAACAACGTTGCTTCGCCCACCTCATCCCAGCATACTGGAGAACGACATTTTCTTCCATACAATGCTTCGAATGGAGCCATGCCAATACTTGCTTGATAACTGTTGTTGTAGGAAAACTCCACCAATGGTAAGAACTTGTCCCAACTTCCCTTGAAGTCAAAGACACAGAGTCTTAATAGATCTTCAAGAGTTTGAATAGTCCTCTCTGATTGTCCGTCCGTCTGAGGATGATATGCTGAACTAAATCGTAACTCCGTGCCCATAGCTTTTTGTAAACTAACCCAAAATCGTGAAGTGAATCTTGGGTCTCGATCAGAAACTATGGATACTGGCATACCATGCAGTCTTACAATCTCGTTTATGTACATACGAGCAAGACGTTCAAGTGTATAAGTTTCTCGTATCGGTAAGAAATGAGCAGACTTGGTCAATCTATCAACAATGACCCAAATCGCATCAATACCTTGAGAAACCCTAGGAAGACCGGTAACGAAATCCATGGTAATGTGCTCCCACTTCCATTCTGGAATTTCAAGTGGTTGCAATGGACCTTTTGGTACTTGATGCTCCGCTTTGACTCGTTGACAAGTTAGACACCTTGAGATAAACAACGCTATCTCTCTCTTCATATTGCTCCACCAAAATGTATGACGAAGATCATGATACATTTTGGTACTTCCAGGATGGATTGCAAACGGTGTGTTGTGCGCCTCCATCATGATTTCATACTTTAAATCAGGGTTGTTAGGAACACAAAGTCTGGAGTTGACTCGAAGTATTCCTTCTTCATCGATTCTTGCTTCCGGCATAGAACCTTCTTGCACTTTCTTCCTCATACGCATCAGCTCCAGGTCTGTAGCTTGAGCAGCTTTAACTTTATCGATTAAAGTCGGTTCTACTCGTATATTCGCCATCATCACATGGGTCCCTGGAGTCTTTAACTCTATCTCCATCCTTTGCAAGTCACACAAAATGGGTCTTTGCGTTGTTAATATTGCACTTGTACCCGCATATGATCTTCTACTCAATGCGTCAGCTACCACGTTCGCTTTTCCAGGATGGTATTGAATGGTATGATCATAATCTTTCAACAGTTCAAGCCAACGTCGTTGTCGCATGTTGAGTTCCTTTTGAGTGAAGAAATATTTGAGGCTTTTATGATCCGTAAAGATCTCCACTTTCTCCCCATACAAGTAATGCCTCCAAATTTTAAGTGCAAAGACAACAGCTGCCAACTCTAGATCATGAGTAGGATAATTCCTCTCATATTCCTTGAGTTGTCTTGATGCATAGGCTATGACTTTTCCATGTTGCATGAGAACGCATCCCAACCCTTTGCTCGAAGCATCACTGTAGATGACAAATCCCTCCGAGCCAGATGGTATTGTTAGAACAGGTGCTGAAATGAGTCTCCTCTTGAGTTCTTGAAAACTCTGCTCACATTCTTCGCTCCAACCAAACTTTGTATCTTTCCGAGTCAGCTGAGTTAATGGAGTAGCGATTCGAGAAAATCCTTCCACGAATCTCCGATAATAACCAGCTAAACCAAGAAAGCTACGTACCTCGGTCACTGATTTAGGTTGCTCCCAGCTTTGAATAGCTTCAATCTTTGCCGGGTCAACCGATATTCCACGACTTGATACTACGTGCCCAAGGAATGCTACCTCCTCCAGCCAGAACTCGCATTTCTTCAACTTGGCATAAAGCTTGTATTCACGAAGCTTTTGGAGTACCAGCCTCAAGTGTTGCTCATGATCTTCACGGCTTTTGGAATAAATAAGGATGTCATCAATAAAGACGACCACAAAGTGATCCAAATATTCCTTGAATACCCGGTTCATCATATCCATGAAGGCAGCAGGAGCATTAGTCAATCCAAAGGACATGACTAGGAATTCATAATGCCCGTACCGAGTTCTAAAAGCCGTCTTTGGAATATCCTCAGTTCTAACCTTCAGCTGATGATATCCAGAACGAAGATCGATCTTTGAAAAGAATTGTGCTCCTTGCAACTGGTCAAACAGGTCATCAATACGTGGCAATGGGTACCTGTTTTTGATGGTGACATGATTCAACTCCCGATAATCAATACAAAGTCGCATACTTCCATCTTTCTTCTTCACGAATAGAACAGGAGCACCCCAAGGAGAAGTACTAGGACGAATAAAGCCAATGTCTAACAATTCCTGCAGTTGGATCTTTAACTCCTGAAGTTCAATAGGAGCCATTCGATATGGGGCTTTGGAAATGGGTTTTGTACCGGGTTCAAGGTCGATACAAAATTCAATTTCACGCTCTGGGGGTAGGCCAGGAAGTTCTTCAGGGAATACGTCAGGGAATTTATTAACAATAGAAATATCATTCAAAACTGACGTATTTTTGTTTAGATCTGTGACATGAGCTAAGAAAGCTTGACATCCGTTTTTCAATAAACGAATAGCTTTATGGCTTGAGATGACAGCGATTGATTTTAATGGTTTGGTTGCTTGAATTCGCATAATAGGTCGATTAGGAATATGAAAGCTAACAACCTTACGAAAACAATCAATTTTTGCATAATGAGTAGTTAACCAATCAATCCCTAGAATCACGTCAAATGCAAGTATTTTTAATGAAATCAGATCGATAGGTAATGTGTGGGTACCAACTTGAACCAAACAAGACTTATAAACAGTGGAGGTAATGAAGGTTTCTCCCAACGGAGTTTCCACAGATAAGTCAAAGTCTAATTTCTCCGGAATCAAATTTAATCGATGAGCGCAAGTAGGAGAAATAAAAGAATGGGTTGAACCGGTATCAAATAAAGTATAAACTTCTTTAGAGTTTATGATAAGCTTACCCGTGATGACCTCATTCGGGTTCCTTGCTCTCTGGGAGTTCACAACAAACGCTCTCCCTTGCACAACCGGTTTTGACTTTTCTGGGACGGCTTTTGGTGCCTCCATCCTAGCTGAATTTGTCTTCGGTAAACGACAAAATCGGGCTAAATGACCTTCTCTTCCACAATTATAACATGCTTTGGACGGCATCGCGCAGTTTGGACTGATGTGCCCCTCCCCTCCGCATTTGAAACATATGATAGGTGGTCGTTCTCCTTCCTTAACGACAGGTGCTGGTGCTGACGTCTTTCCATCATTGTTGAATCTCCTCTTCTTGAAATGTCCATTCTTATTGTTTTGGCCCTGATTACCACCGAAGTGGTTACCATTTCTGGCCTGTTGATTCCCTCCACGCTTGTTGTCACCGCTTCGATGACTGCTCTCACTGGTATTATCATTTTGCCGACTGCTCTCTTTTGGTTGCGTTATCTCGTTATCGCGCTCCACCAACTGAGCCCTATTTACAACATCTGAATACAAACACAGTTTATGAGAAACAAGATGTTGACGTATCTCCGGCTTCAAACCTCTTAAAAACATCCGCGTCATTCTTTCTTCATTATCCACCAGGTGGGACGCAAACCGGGATAACTCCGCAAATTTTGCCTCGTACTGCGACACGGTCATATTATTCTGCTCCAATTTGATGAACTCCACCTCCTTCATGTGACGAATACTCTCGGGAAAGTATTTGTCGTTAAACAGATCTTGGAACTTCTCCCAAGACATCTTCAGTGCGGCAGGTTGAGTACGCTTTATCGATTCCCACCAGTAATCTGCCTCTCCTCGCAACATAAAGGCGGCAAAGGGAACCTTTTGCTCCTCGGAGCAACCCAAGACATCAAATATCTTGGTGATCTGCTTTATCCATGTTTCAGCTACAAGTGGTTTGGGTTCTCCCTTAAACTCCGGTGGTCCCAGCTCCTTAAACTGTTTAGCGGTGACCGCCTGAGAGTTTCCAGTATTTCCACCTACGTTGTGGACAGGAGCCGCTTTCACCTGTTGTTGCATGAATTGCATAAAGCCTCTGAACATTTGATCATTCATCATTTGGTCAGTGTTGTTGTTTGCATGAGGATTGACACCTTCCTGATGCACATTATCCTGATTATTGATATGTGGTGAATCAACAGTCGTCTGTGCTCCATTGCTATTCTCAACATTCTCAGATGCCATTTTCAGATACTGCCACAAAATAAAAATTAATTGATATGTCATATATTATCCTTATATTATGACCGACCAATTAAATACCATGCAAATAAACTTAGGTATGTCATACTAGCGAAGGAATTCCCGTCTCTCCCCTCCTAGTTCTATTCTCACATCTTAGCCAGGGATCATATCCCTAAGCTCTGATACCAACTGTGACGCCCCCAAAATTAGGTATACATCACCCATCTTGGGTCGTCAGATACATAGTACAGAATACAAATACAACTGATTAATACAACTGTCGTGTACAATACGACAAAACATAAACTGTGAGTTTGAATACAAATATTATCTTCTAGAGAGTATTCATACTCAAAAGGAGTCCTCATTACATTTATTAACACACCATTACATAGAATAGTGAGGACTACTAACTAATACTATCATTCGGACCATCACTCCGTTCCCCGACTTGCCCCAGCTACGTTCTCATTTCCTGAAGAGAACAGTGAAAGAAAGGGTGAGCTCAACTAGCCCAGTAAGAAATATTATGACTAAGATAATGCAGAATAAATTATCATTAGCCTTCAACAATGTTAAACTGATAAAATATAATAGACATCAAGTTTAACTGCAGCGGAACAAGCAATCCATTAAAAGAGTCAAGTAGAAAATAAACTCTACTATCTTTTATGATTTAAAAGGTTTTTCAACACTGCGATCGCTGAGACTCAGCTTAATAAAATAATCCACATCATCGAATCACCCCTGCACTACGGCCAAGGATATTCGTGTATTCATTAATGGTCATGATCATGCCAACAACTGTCCATCAATGCACTACGGGCCAATGAGGACTTTTACCACATCATTTGTAACATTACGGTCATGATTATACCGAATAATCCCTGGTCATAATCATACCAAGTCCATCTATGCACTACAGGCCACAGATGACTTTCAACATTTTATAAACATGAGGATGATGACAATGATATAAGAATTCAATAAAACAAGTTCAAGAATTAATTTATCCAGGAATTAACAACGTCCAAATTGTCAACATGATACTGCATTGTGGAGTAAAATTCAAGAATGCTTAGAAGAATATTTTCTTGAAAAGATACTGGATGAAACGCAACTATCAAGGATATTCCACAAATTTCATGGAGTATAGAAGTCAAAACTTAACCAACTGAGTATAATAAAGAATGGAATAACAAAAGAAATCACCATGCATGCGATAGACCGCACAGACAGGTTATTCCAACAGAATAATAAATAATGGAACCAGGTCCGGCGTAAACGCACAGACAGGATATTCCGACAGAATAATAAATAATGGAACCAGGTCCGGTGTAAAACACACAGACAGGATGTTCCAACAGAATAATAACAAGACGGAACCAGGTCCGGTGTAAAACACACAGACAGGATGTTCCAACAGAATAATAATAAAAACGGAACCAGGTCCGGTGTAAAACACACAGACAGGATGTTCCAACAGAATAATAGAAGAATGTCACCAAGTATAGGGTAGACCGCGTATACTGGTTATTCCAACAGAATAATAACGAATGGAATAACAGAAGTTCTCTTCATGAATATAAAAGAAATAATATTCCCTACCTTAAAAGAACTGGATATTGAAAAAGTGATGTAGCAGAATACTTTTATTCTCTCTCTCTCTTATTCTCTCTATACTTTCTCTCTCTATAGCTTGAATGAATTCGTGAAAAATAATGAAGCCCTAGGCCTCTATTTATAGAAAAACTGAGGGTGGCTCTTGGTCTTAACGAAGGGTCAAATGACTCTTGGTCTTAACGAAGGGTCAAATGACTCTTGGTAATATTGAAGGGACAACTACTATTGACGAAAGTAATTACTATTGACCAAGGTAAATACTATTGACGAAGGTAATTACTATTGACCAAGGTAAATACTATTGACCAAGGTAAATAATATTGACGAAGGTAATTACTATTGACCAAGGTAAATACTATTGACGACGGTAATTACTATTGACGACGGTAATTACTATTGACGAAGAGACTCTTAGATGATGACATATGGCCCCCCATAAAATAACCAAACTTACCACAACGTCTCAATTATTGATTTAATAATATAACATATTATACAGATGATACTATGACAATAATTTAAGAGATATGATGCAGCAATTACTGTAGCAATAATTGAGTATAGCTGAGTGACTTCTCACGTAAGCATCAATAATCAATACCGTGTGCTACTATGCAACCACGCGTATTACTGTACTTTTACTACCGAGTAGTTCAACAGTTTTAACGGTTTTAACGGTAACACCTCAGCCGTTATTTTTATAGAAAGATAATTCTGTCGTTTTCTCAATCCGACAATAATTCCGTTGTTGGGTCCACCAATGATTGTGCCGTCGTACGAATATTCCTCGACAAAAAGAATATTCTCCGACCAAACGAATATTTTATAACAACTTGCTTACTTTGTAAAATTTATAAATATTACCCACAACTATAACATTATATCAAATTAACTCCATAATATTCAAAAATGATATTTATAGAAAATTCATCTTTATTTATAAAAGTTGGGGTCTTACATGAGCCACCATGTGCCACATGTGCGTTGACATGCCTACGTGGCACCGATGATATAAACATTTTTGTCATGAGAAACCGCTTACATGTGTATTTTGCAATTAATTATTAAAAAACTCGATTTCTCCAAGAATCTAACTCAAAACCCCAAATTTAAGATTTCAGTCATCAAACCACCTGAATTACATAAAACTTACAATTACTTTAACAAAAAAAATAATATTTATACCAAATCAATTCATTTCCCCCCAATAAAATATTAAAAGAATTAAGTTTTATATCAAATTAATTCATTAGAAAAAGGGTAAAAAGGTGAAATAATAAATTAATAACTTACACAATCAACATTAATTAAAAAAATTAAACAATTAACATTAAAAAATTTATAGATTAAAATTTAAAATTTGAAATTAAAAAAATTAAAACTAATTTACAAATTTTAAAAAGAATATATTTAAAAATAAGCTTAAAATTAAAACTTAAAAATATCTCATATTCAAAATATCACTTGAAAAGACATTTCCAAAAATTATAAAACAAATTATAAAAGCTTACAAACTCTAATATACTATAATTTTTAACAAAAACAAAAACCTATATAGGGAAAAAAGGAAAAAGAGAAATGAAAGAATACCCATATCAAATCAAGTAGCTCAAATCCTATCAGTATCAGATTACTAAGGTAGGAACCACTGAACCAGAGTAGCGAATTTCTCTTTCTCCTTCCTAAGCGAACACCTTCGCCAGCAAAAGCTAACTTTGTACAAGATCTAGATCCAGATCGTCGTACTTCAAGTCAATTGGTTTCACGACTTTGACATTGTAGTCCTTTTAAAGCTTTTTTGGCACAGAGAGTAAGTCATTACCGACAGCAAGCACCTAAGGGTCGGCGAAGAGGTCGTATAGAGATTTGGAGGTCAATTTTGTTGATGTGGTAGGATGGCAGTGTGGCGAGGCGGTGATGAGGATTTGTTGATTTGGAACTTCTAGGTTTGTAATAATGGGGTTTTGATTTTTGAGAATTTGTTATTGCTATTGTTATTGATTTAGGCTTTAGTTTTATGGGTTCGGTATGTGGTGAAATTATGATTGATCTCCTGATGTTGATGGTAGAATTCGAAGAAGGGTTGTATTCCGACGAGATTTTTAATCGGGATTGGAGAGGAAGATGAATGGGGTGGATTCTGATGAAGACTTTTGTTTCTTATTAATTTTGATTGATGGATAATAAAAAAAGTTTTTATTTAAAAATTTTAATAATACATTTTATGTTTTAATTTTTATCCTGAGAATTTTGGTTATCTGAACCAGATAAATGAGATGGATTGCATTGCAACAGGTGATTAGTTAATTACAAGCATTGATTATATATATATATATATATATATATATATATATATATATATATATATATATATATATATGGGTAGATCAATGGCATTAAATTTTTTATATAATTTTTTATAAAATTTTTTAACTTTAGATTTGAATATTTTTAATGGCTAAGATTAAAGTTGATTTTTAATTTATAACTAAATAAAATAAAACTTGGAGCTTTTTATCTTCATTTTTTTCACGTCTAAAATTTCAATTTGGAGCTATCAAATTGTCAGATGGAGGAAGTCCAAGATTTATCATCCATGTGACGCCCCCAAAATATATATGCAACACTCATTCTGAGTCGCCAAATACATAGTACAGAAAGCAAACTACAACTTCAATAATACAATTGTCCTGCAAAATACGACAACACATACTGTGAGTTTAAATACAAATATTATCTTCTGGACAATATCCACACTCAAATAAATCCTCATTACAATTATTCAAACACTATTTTACAGAAATAGTGAGGACTGCTAAAACATCTTTCTAGAAACATCACTCCATATCCCGACTAGATCCTGCTATGTTCTCACCTCCTGAGAAGAAAAATGGAACAAAAAAGAAAAGGGTGAGCTCAACTAGCCCAGTAAAGAATATTATGACTAAGATAATATACAATAAATTATCGTTAGTCTTCAACAGGGAAAAATCTGATAGAATATAATCGACAACAAGTTTTAGATCAACAACTGCAGCGGAAACAGCAAACCATTAGAAGAGTCAAGTAGAGAAAGAATTCTACTATCTTCTAAGATTTAAAAGTCCATCATCAATATTTTATCCCTGTAACATCAATTAATAATCATCTTTATCCAAATATTCATCTTTGCACTACAGGCCAAAGATATTCATTTGTATCACATGTCAGTCATGTTCATCTCAATACCTGTTCATCTTTGCACTACAGGCCAAAGATATTCATCAAGTAATTATACATCTTTGCACTACAGGCCAAAGATATTCAGTAATATCATCATTTAGGACTGAGGATGATGAAAAATATCTTAAAGAGAACGAATCCAGTGAGACAGAAGGACAAATATTAGGGATTCGTATAACAGTTTATCCAAGATCAATAATATTTCATAATAATCAATTGTGAAGCAGAATTCAAAAATAAAGATCAAAACATGGATACAATCAAAGATAGTAACCATAATAGATATCTTGGACAAAAAGAGAAAATTTTATTTTTCAATGAATAGTGCCGTATTCGTGAATAGTACCGTATACGTGAATAGTGCCGTATACGTGAATAGTAACCCCGACACAAAAAGTTCTAAATTTGATAAAAATTCATATTAATATTTCAGCATAATGAAATTGAAGAAAATAATATCATTAAGAAGAAAATAATATCTCTTACCTCAAAATATCAGTACTTCTGGTCGGAATACCGGTATAAGGCTGAAAGAAACTTGCTCTGATGAATAGAAACTCTCAAAGTATCTAAATACTCACAAAATACACTCAATAATCTAGAGAGAGAAAGAGAGAAAACTTGTTTCTGGTGTGATTTTCAATTCTAACTTAGCCCTCTATTTATAGGAAAATGTTAGCACGCCGAAGCAGACTTAACCTGCAATCTGATGGCTTTACCTGCTACTGTTCCCACCCACCACATTTGAATAAAAATCTCAGCACATTTCTTCACCAACCAAGAGTGGGGCCCACCAATTCTAGAATTTTTCATCAAAATGATAAACTCCGAAAATTTAACAATTTCTGAACCAGTCATCTCGTAAAATTCATAATAAATTATACGTTCATTTTTAACGGTTCAAATTTTGTGGACATATACTCAACTTATATATGTATAACATATCCAAAAATTACCACGATCCAACGATCGGATTAAAAATTATAACCCCCGCAAAATATCTCAAAAACCATAATTTTTAATACCTCCATTCCGACAAAAATACTGATAAAAACCTCAACATTAACTCCTTCATTTTTAACCACAAAAATATATCCCTCATTTATATCCACATAAAATAAATATTTCCTTATCATATGAATCAATAATTAATTATTCACAAATAATATTACAGAATCACATTTATGACAACCAGGCCGTTCCCAGGAAAGAGGGGGCTTTCCAATAAGGATTTCTCCTTACTGGCGTGCAATTAGATGACCAAACCTCTCCTTAGACAGAACTTTCTAGACATTGCCAATAATGTTATCTAATAATATTACTCAAATAATATGAATTATTGATCTGATAATAGAAAATACTGTGCAGCAACAATTATTAAAACAAAAATAATATAAAATATCAACGCAACAATTATTAAATCAATAAAATTAAATATTGAACAATAACTACTGTAACAATTATTGAGTAGTTCCTTCTTACGTAAGAATCAATAATTGGTGCAATACTGTGTGCTACTGTATTTTAACCACCGGGTATTCCAACAGTATTAACGGTAACAACTACGCCGTTATTTATAAACAACTTATACTTGTCGTTTTCTTCATCCAATCGCTTTCCGCTATGGGGCCCACACAAGGCTGCGTCGTCGTACGAATATTCCCCGACAGCAAGAATATTCCACGACCAAACGAATATTCCCCGACAAAATGAATATTTTATAACCACTTGCTTATTTTGTAAAATTTGCACATTTCACCCATAACCAAAGTATTATATCAAATTAACCCCTTATTATTCACAATAATATTTAGAGAAAATTTGATTTTATTCATTAATAAGTTGGGGTCTTACAATCTAACTCTGATAAATCTCTAATATGTTACCATAATCTTTGTTTTTATTTTTATTTAGTTATAAATTAAAAATTAGCTTTAATATTAGCCATTAAGAATGTTCAAATCTAAGAGTAAAAAAATTGTGTAAAAAATTTAGGGATTGTTTGATAAAAACTGAATGAATGTGAATGAAAAAAATTGTTTGATAATTGATATGTATGAAATATCTGAATAACAGTATTTTACTATTGTACCCCTCTAAACTATGTTGAACAAGTATATAATTTTGTCTGGACGTATTTAAAAGAATTAAATACAATATTCATTGTACAACAAATAAAAATAAATAATTCAAACAAATTTTCAAACAAAGTATCGAATAATTCAAACAATTTTAACCCAAGTTTCATAGAAAATAAGAAATGTAACGAGTTAAACAAACATGTCAACATAATAATAAAATTAATAAAATTACATTAATTTCAGTGAGTCACTTTATAGTTCACGAGCAATTTGGTCACATAGATTGTTCATATATTGCACGTCTTGAGGGCCCCATTGCACTGCATCTTGATCTCCTTCGTGATCTTCTTCATATTGTTCAGCATCTTCATCAATTGTGGTAGCTTGATCATACTGAGCAAATAATTCATCCTCAATATTCTATTTTCTTATAAAATTGTGAACAACAAAGCAAGCAATAACTACATCTCTTTGCCCTGAAAAAAGATAAGGAGTCATCTGCTTCAATATTTATAATCTTGCTTTTAATGCACCATAGGCACGCTCAATAATATTTCTGAGTTCGGCATGAGCATGGTTAAACTTTTCTTTTCTATTTAAGGCACGTCGACATCGAAAATCTGCTAGCCAGTACCTTGTATTGTGATATGGAGATAAAAAGCCTCGAGTGTTTGTATATACAGCATCACAAAGATAATATTTATCTACAATTATAAAAACAAAATTTAATCCAAGTTATTAAAATAAAAAATCACAAAATATCCCAAGTGACATTTCGTGCAAAGGATTTTGTGATCCCCACCCAAGACGATTTAATTTATCTTTGCTCTCCTTCAAGGAAGGTCCACTATTGTTATTCACAATGAGCTTTAAGGTTTTGCACATCTCTTCCTCTATTTCGGAGTTATTAGATTTTTTTTGTTGAATTATTCGCTTTTTTCATTGGCCTTTGTTCTTCAAAGTTGGGAGTGGAAGCATGTGATTGGGTAACCGGAGTTGATGAATTTAGAGGTGGGTTTGAAGACTCTTGAGCTTGAGTACTAAAAGGGATATCCTCCATATTAAGAATTTCCAAATCCTTATTTGGTTCAATTGTCATATCTCCTTTTTAGAGCTAGGTCCTCAGCCATCAATCCCCGTAGTAACAGCTCCATCATAGAGTTGAGTGCAAAGCTCAAAAAAAATTAAAGGTGAAGTCCTCAAGGAGTTAACATGCTTATTTGCCTGTATCCAAAAATCATACTCAACATGTTATTCACATGTTTAATAATTTAACAAGCTTTTATGGTTAACTTAAAAAAGTAGTTACTAACCTTTGACTCTAGCTCCCATTCCTCATCCGTGAAGTTGAACGTGTTAGTTGTGGGATCATAATGATTTTCGGTATTTCTTTTTAGTTGACACCACGCAGTATATTTTCCCTTTATATAATCATAACGATTTTTCAATTGCTTATGATCTACAATAAAATTGTGGGTGCTCTTCAGTATTTCTCCCACTTTAATTTTGACCATGAATATAGCTTAAGACTATCGCCTAGCCTACAATTTTCCGTAACCTCGCCAATACATGCTTCAAGAAAAGTGTTCATTACATTTTTATTTTTCCAACTCACTCTTGATTTTCTTTGATTTTGAGTTTCACCTGATTGTTTCATGCCTAACACAAATAAAAGGATGAATTTAGAGATTCTAATCCTAACAATAAACAAATCTACTATAAACAAATATACTTTTTGGGTCAATTGTCTCAATACTATCATCAATAAAATAATTCAAATAGTATCAACATTGGACAGATGATCTCAACAATGTCTAATATTACAAATTCTTAACACTGCTTTAAATAGCTTCTACATGATGTCAAAGCCTAAAGGAAAGTAGATGTCATCTTCATACTTCTTTACCTATTCTGCATAGTTCTAATGCACATTATGCAAATTACTAACTTGAAACTAATTTTGATCCCTGAAAACTTGGTAGTCCTGTGGATTTTCTTACACATTCTTTTCGAGTAAAATCAGTTATATAATAGATTAATAATGATCAACGGAGGGAGTACTCCATAGTTTACTTCTCTATAGCTGAGTTAGTATTCAACCACACCGGGGATGTGAATTTAGCATGAAGGACCACCCAACCCATCACATCACCACACGCAAAGAACATTTAGTTGATTCATATGTCGTCAATCCATGACAAATATTGGTAATGCATGCTAAAAGGAGGAACCATAATAATTAGTGACAAAATAAAGGTCAGGTCCTGTACATAGACACAAACTAAAGGCCTATCCATCCAACAAGGTAACTAGTCGAAGCCAACTACGTTATCAGATTCAACTTGTACAATATTTTGTGTTTGATGCTGCCATGTTTATCTTTTCTTCCAATTTCAACATCCACCCAACAATCCATCAATCTTGAGTTTCAAATTTTTTCTTCCTTTTTTATCAATCCATAACTACTCAATAATACACCATACTTGACACCAAGGAAAGAAACTTGAAAGTTGGAAATTTACAATTTATGAGACCATATGTAGCATATGCTCGAAGTTATGAATATGACAAAAAGAAAGGCGAAGAAACAGCAAACACCCTCGAGTGCAGAAACAACAAGTAATTAGAAAAAAAAGAAAGAAGAAGAAACAACAAACACCCTCGACTGCAGAACAAGTTCATAGATTTCAAAATTTGTAGCCATTATATACAACCAATAAAACAACCAAAATGAACATGAATTTCAAACATTAATCACTTCTACTTCCAAAAAATCAACAATGCCTCTACTTTATACATTAATTAACCAAAAAAGCCACCACAATGAGCTATACCCAATTCAAAAAAGTGATAAAAATTCAATCTTTCATCGCCAAATTAACAAAAAAAACTCTTCACAAATCACCTATTTTGCAAAAAATAAAATAAAAAATGGAATGCTAGTTACCTTCAACCAGAGACAGAGGAGGAGAAATAGTCATTGAATTAAAATTTATCCCTTCAGGCTTGTAATCGCACCAAATGTGAACTTCAGTTAAATTCACAACTCAATTGAACACAAGATACAAATTATCACAGGAATAATGAACGATTAGACTTCAGTTAAATTCACAACTCAATTGTCAGTAAGGAAGTGTTGTTTACATTTAGAAAGTCCAGTGTTTGTGTTAATATAGTCACTAAGGGTATAATAGTCTTTTGCTTTAATAAATGGTTTAGCAATAATGTTAGGTTGCTAGGCTGAATTGAGTCGATTATTGTTGTGCTCCTTTTCTTTTGTATAAAAAGGGCTAGTCGTAATCAGTTGAAGGTATGAATGGAATTGTTACTCTTTGTCTCTCTCCAATATCCAATTTCCTTTCCTTCTGATCTTGTTGTTCTTCATTCTTAGATAATTCTTCTTCATCTTGTTCTGGCATATTGACTGAGCTAAGAACTGAATCTAGATTTCAGTTCCTTACAATTTGGTATCAAAGCAGTGACGATTTTGTGGTGATGGCAACAAACAATTAAAGATTGACTAACCTTGATCTGCAGGAATTGCAAAGCCAGTTGCATTCATCGATGGAGCTATTGAAGAAAGGATTTGATGAGAAATTGGAACAAATGCTGAAAGGTTTTGAGGCAATAATGTCAGCTCAGGGCCAGAAACAAGGATCGACTTCTTTTTCTGGTAAGGACGGATAATATTCGGGAAATAACTCTTCATCCTCTAATCCAAACATGTATGGATCAATCCTAGGTGCTTATGAAGGAGGAACTCTTCCTGTTACTAATGGTGAGGGAATTTTTAGAACAATTAAACTTGAATTTCCTAAATTTCATGGAAATTATCCTAGGTCGTGGATAAGGAAATGTAATAAAGTGTTTTCACATCATAATGTCGCTGAGAATCAAAAATTATATTTGGCTACTATGCATCTTAAAGGAGAAACTGAGATCTGGTATTCAAGTTTTGTAGAAAGTATAGTTAATTTGACCTGAAATGACCTAATTGAGGAGTTATTGGCTCGATTTAGTCTAGAAGCTAAAATCAATCCTGTAACTGAGCTTAAGAAATTGCATCAAACTAGTACTATTGATGATTACAAGGGAAAGTTTGAAGAGCTTAAAGGATGGGCTGTGATTAAAAATCCACAACTAAATGACGAATTCTTTATTGAATGTTTTGTTGGTGGTTTGAGAGAGGAAATTCAGTTGGGAATACAAGAATTGGGGTTTAAGACTCTTAAGGAAGCAATTCGATTAGCAATAGTGGAAGAAGTTAAATTAGAAGTATAGATTAAAAGGAGTAGATCTGCTTTTAAAACTACTGCTGGAAATTTGATTAATAAGAGCAGTTCTGCAGTTTCTGGAATGCAGAAAGGGGTTTATAATGTGGGAGGAAATAGTGGTGCTCATGTGGTAGAGAATAAGGCAGAAGTACATGTGCCTGAAACACAAAAAACTCCTACCCATTAGGAACTTAACTAGGGAACAGATCATGGAGAAGTGGAGAAAAGGATTATGTTTTTCCTGTGATGAACCTTATGGGTTGGGTCATGTTTGTAAACAACCACATTTGTTTATAATGGTGCCTTATGTGGAAGAGCTAGGAAACTGGTGTGGACCAAGAGGAACAGATTGTGTATGAACCAGAACTACTTGAAAAAAGAGAATTATACAAACTGATCCAGGAAGATCAGGTCAATAATGTGCAAATAACCTTACACGCTTTATCAGGTCATAATACTGATAGAACTGTTAAGGTACAAGGTTTAGTGAATCAAAAACCAGTTAGTATCTTGATTGATAGTGGAAGTACTGGAAATTTCTTAGATTCACAAGCAACAAAAAGACTTAAGGTCAGAACTGAAAATACTACTAAGGCAGTGGCTGTCTCCGTGGCTGATGGGTTTAAACTGCAAAGCAACCAAGTTTGTCCTGAGTTTAGGTGGCAAATGCAAGGAAAAGAGTACCACACTGACATGAGAATTTTACCATTAGGAGGGGTGGATGCAATACTTGGGGTTCAGTGGTTAAAAATTGTAAGTCCAGTAACTTTTCACTTTAATAAGCTGCAGTTCCAGTTTAATCAAGAAGGGAAATCAGTGATTGTGCAAGGAGAAAGTATGGATGTTGCTCCTATGGTCCAACTTATGGATTCGGGAGAATTTACAAAGACCTTACAGACTTCAACACATGGGTTTATTTGGTTATTTGTATGGGATTTCAGAGTGTAAGGATTGCAGTTTACAGAATTCTGAGTGTCCTAAGCTTCTGAGATTGTTGGAGTATTTTTCTGATGTTTTGTAGAACCAAAGGGACTACCTCCTGAAAGGGCACATGATCATCATATCAATTTAAAAGAAGGAAGTCAGCCTATCAATTTAAGGCCCTATAGATATCCATATGTTCAGAAAGCAGACATAGAGAAGATTGTTACTGATTTACTTTAGTCTGGGGTCATTCAAAACAGTTGTAGCCCATTTACTTTTCCAGTGTTGTTGGTAAAGAAGCATGATTACACATGGAGAATGTGTATTGATTATATGGCTCTAAATGATGTGACTATCAAGGACAAATTTCCCATACCTGCCATAGATGAATTGTTGGATGAACTTCATGGTGCTAAGTGGTATTCTAAACTTGATTTAAGGTCTGGGTATCTTCAGATAAGGGTTCATCCTCTTGATATACCTAAAATTGCTTTTAGAAACCATACTGGGCACTATGAGTTTAAAGTAATGACTTTTGGGTTAACGAATGCCCCATCTACTTTCCAAAGCCTCATGAATACTGTGTTTGCTTCTTATTTGAGGAAGTTCGTCCTAGTTTTTTTTAAGACATTTTTGTTTACAGCCCTACTTATGAATCTCATTTACAACACATAGAAGTGACTTTGGGGTTGTTAAGGTAGCATGAGCTGTATGCAAAAATGTCCAAGTGTGCTTTTGCCACTCAAAGGGTTCAATACCTTGGACATGTCATCACTCCTGAGGATGTTTCTACAGATCCTGAGAAAATAAATTGCATGCTTCAATGGCCTAAACCTGTTAGTATCAATGGGTTGAGGGGTTTTTAGGCTTGACATGATATTATAGGAAGTTCATCAGGCATTATGGATTGATAAGCAAGCCTCTCACTGATATGCTTAAGAAAAATCAGTTTATTTGGACTCCTGAATCTATGACAGCTTTCCTTCAGCTGAAGCAAGCTATGGTTGCTGCTCCTACTTTAGCAAGGCCTGATTTTACCCTTCCTTTTGTCTTGGAAACTGATGCTTGTGGAACAAGTATTGGGGTTGTGTTGATGCAAAATGACAGGCATATAGCTTATCTTAGTAAAGCTATTGCTACAAGGCATTTAGGTTTGTCTACTTATGAGAAATAATTAATGGTTGTGGTGTATTCTGTGCAAAGGTGGAGGCATTATTTGTTGGGGGAAAAAGTTCATTATTAGGACTGACCACCAAAGTTTAAAGTACTTATTAGATCAAAGAATTACTACTGTTAATCAACAAAGGTGGATTACTAAGTTGATGGGAATGGATTGTGAAATATGTTATAATAAGGGGAAGGAAAATATAGTTGCAGATGGATTATCTAGATTGCATCAGAGTTATACTTCTGATTTGGAAACTGAGAGCTTACATTGTTTAGCTCTTTCTACAGTCACTCCTCAATGGATTCAGGAATTGGCTGCTATATGGGTTGAGGATACAGAACTATAACAAATTGTTTCTCAATTAGTTTTAGATTCCCACTTAGTTCCTGATTATTCTTTTATTAATGGCAGATTGAGGTATAAAGGGAAGTTGGTAGTAGGGAACTTTGCTGCACTTAAAGTGAAGCTTTTACAGGAATTTCATAGTTCTCTTGTGGGGGGTCATTTTGGGAGGAGAGGAACTTTTGAAAGAATATCTCAGTATTTCTATTGGCCTACTTTAAGGTCTGATGTTATCTCTTTTGTTAAAGAATGTGAAGTTTGTCAGTTAAACAAACATGAGACCAGTGTCACACCTGGGTTGCTGCAGCCTTTACCTGTTCCTAATACACCTTGGAAGGATATTGCCATGGATTTTATTGTGGGACTCCCTAATTCCCCATGGATATAATTCAATTTTGGTGGTGATTGATAGACTTACCAAGTATGCTCATTTTTTGGGTTTGAAGCATCCTAATTCTGCTATAGATGTAGCAGATGTGTTTATGACTCATGTACATAAATTACATGGACTGCCTACATCTATAGTTTCAGACAGAGATAGGATTTTTATTGGGCATTTTTGGCAGTCTTTGGGAACTCAGTTAAAGCTCAGCACTGGTTATCACCCTCAAAGTGATGGCCAATCTGAGAGATTAAATCAATGTTTAGAAGCTTATTTGAGATGTATGTGCAGCCAACGACCAAAGTCTTGGAGTGAGTGGTTATCTCTACCTGAATGGTGGTACAATACCCGCTATCATAGTGGTGCACAGCTAACCCCATTTCAGGCCTTGTATGGTTATACAGCTCCTCATCTCTCTTTCCACCAGTTTGGCCAAGTTTCTGATCCTACTGCTAAACAATTTAGTGTCGTTCGAAATCAATTGTTACAGTTGTTGAAACATAATTTGATTCAAGCTCAGAACATAATTATGACTTATGCTGATGCGCATAGGCAAGAGAGAATTTTTAATGTTGGAGATATGGTTTACTTAAGACTTAGACCATACAAACAACTTTCTATGACTCAGTCTAGATATTCCAAGTTAGATTCTAAGTACTATGGACCATTTCAGGTGCTTAAACGAATTGGTCCTGTTTCTTACAAGTTGCTTCTTCCAGTACATGCTAAAATACATCATGTTTTCCATGTTTCAATGCTTAAAAAGAAAATTGGTATAGTTGCAACAGTTTCACAGGTTTTGCCTTCAGTGGATGTTCATAGGCAATTTGTGGTTGAGCCTCTAGCAGTCCTTGCTCGAAGGTTGGTGAAGAAGAATAATGCACCAGTTGCAGAAGTTTTAATTCAGTGGTCTAATACCCTTCGTTCTGAAGCTACTTGGGAGCTTTGGTCTGATGTTCATGCTCGGTTCCCACATTTTCTTCCTTGAGGACAAGGAATTTGTTAGGGGAAGGGATTGTAGGGAAGTGTTGTTTACATTTAGAAAGTCCAGTGTTTGTGTTAATATAATCACTAAGGGTATAATAGTCTTTTGCTTTAATAAATGGTTTAGCATTAATGTTAGGTTGTTATGCTGAATTGAGTCGGTTATTGTTGTGCTCCTTTTCCTTTGTATAAAAAGGGCTAGCTGTAATCAGTCGAAGGGATGAATGGAATTGTTACTCTTTGTCTCTTTCCAATATACAGTTTCCTTTCCTTCTGATCTTGTTGTTCTTCATTCTTAGATAATTCTTCTTCCTCTTGTTTTGGCATATTGACTGAGCTAAGAACTGAATTCAGATTTCAGTTCCTTACATTGTCCTAATTAAACATAATAAAAATTGAAGAAACCTAACATAAGATCATACAAATATATACCTTCAGATCGAAACATTCTAAATTTGGTGAAGAAACAAAATTTAGAAAGGCAAAAGAACAAAAATATACCTTAAGGTAAATAGCAGAGAAGAGAGGAGATGGAGATGGAGATGTGGATGGAGACACCGATGGAGATGCGGACGAGAGCGGCGCTAGAGATGGAAACAAGAGCAGCGAGGCTATTTGGGTAAAACACGATTATTTAACCTATTTAGCCATTTTTTTTAAAAGAATCGCTTAGATATATTCAACCAAATTCAGATTTAGAAAGTTGTAAACAAACCGTCTGAATGGATGAATCGCTCAAATTCAGAGCCATCCAGCCTTATTCAGACCGTATCAAACAGGCCCTAAGGCAACAACCCAATAACTTATTTTGAGATTAGACTATTTCTTTTAATTTAATATTATTTTAGATTATTTAATTCTTTGATAAGGGACTATTAGTCCCTCAAATGTGACACTATTAGTCTCATAAAGTCATTTACTAGTTTAAAATGAGGGGTAGGGATTATTAATACCTCATTCATAGTTTAAAATGAGGGATAGGGATTATAAATACCTCATTCATCATGTGATTATATAATTCTTTATAAATAGTCTTAAAAACGACAAAAAATAATTTATTAAAGGACTATTAAATAGTCCGATATAGTAAAAAATTAAGATAAATAGTCTAATTCCAAACATAGTTTTTACAAACAAACATGAGGATTTTTTCCGACAATTAAAGTTTAATTAACTTCAAGTATACAAAGGGTGACGTCTACAAAACACTTGAAAAGGACTGCCAAACAAAGAGAAGATAATTAAAAAGCAAAAAATAAAAATAAAAGAAATACTGCCCATCCAAAGCTTAATCATAAAGACCTAGTTAGTCGTCTCAATAAAAAAAGAGAGACAAAAACTAGTTGGGAAGATATGGAATAATCTTATGCTATATATGAAATGAAAAGAAAATAAATATTTATATATATATATATATATATATATATATATATATTATTAATTAATTAATTTTAAAGAGGTGATAATGCTGATGAAATACAATAGAATTTTGATGACAAAGAAATAGAATTTTTGTGGTGATTATTATCATTAGGCACACCCATATATGATAATTAAACTTTTTCTACATTATTTTGTAAATTAGTTTTTGTAAGATATTTTTTTTATCACCAAAGAGACCAATACACACCGATACTGAAGAAATATGTTCTTCCGCCGAGACAACAGTCTGACAAATGTAAATAAGAATTTATTTCTACTTCATCTTCATCTTCATCTTCAGTCCAAGACAGCGTAACAATATCATTCTTTTTATTCTTCTCGTGGTTGTTAAAGCTGTAAGGTCGACTTGTAGTAGCCTCCTTCCTTTCATCATCATCGCCTTCTTCTTCATCTTTATCGTCATCTTCATCATCTTCATCATCATCATCATCATCATCATCATACACAACCTTAAGCCCCATCTCTTTTATCTCTAATTTATATCCTTTAGCTTCTGATTCCATATCACACTCAACGGTAACATGATCGCCACTTTCTAGCAAATTCCCTAACCTCCAATGACTCAACATTATTCCATCTTCATATTTACCAGACCGCCAAGTATAAACCCAGTGGAGATCCTTGGTCGTATTACTAATTTTACATACATCATACCAATAAGGACTACTCTTAAGATAAGCATAGCACACATTCAAGCCTCGGATCCTCCTCTTCTTCGAGCTGCTGCTATCATCCGGAACAATAAAACATACTGATCTTGACCCACTCCTATCTATATAATCAAACCATGATTCTACCAGCTCTTTTCCTGGAATAAATGTGCTGAATATACCAAATTCATAACGTACCTGAACCACACCAAATCAAATAATATTAATAATAATTGAAAATTTTGATATATACAGCAAGATCAGAAACAAGGCAATATCCGAGACTACCTTCATTTTTTCAACAACTTTATCCTCAACTTGAAACTCCAACAACCCCAGATTCTTTATAATTCGTTTGTCCACATTTTCAACGCCCACTAATTTGTAACATCCTTCAACTTCAGCCAAATTCTCACAATCCCAACAAGTAATGAATAAATTAAATGTACTTTTTATTTCCAAGGACTTGCTTTGGGACACAGACACAGCTTGTACAGTACTTGGCAGACCTTTAACAGATTGCAGCAATGGGCAGGTTGATAATCTGAGTTCCTTAAGCCTGTTAAGAGTTCTGATGCAATCTGGAAGTCTTCGAATTAAATTTCCATCTAAATCCAAATACTCCAGGAAGGGTAGGTTACAAAAGTCCTTGGGGAAAGAAGCATCAGATAAATTGCTCCATCCAAGACTTAACTTAACTAAGCAGCCCGGCAAATCCCATTGTTGGACCTCTCTGCTAAGAGGAATTAATGCAATATTTCTAGTTCTATCAGCACAAATCTCTTTCAGTAACTCCATACTCCTCATCCCCGTTGGAAACTCACAAAGACTTGAGCAACCGGAGATCATCAATTTTTCAAGACATCTCAGTCTGCCTAAGTTTCTTGGAAGCTCTTTTAAACTTGTGCAATCACTTAGATCTAATAAAGTAAGTTCCTCAACAAATCCAATAGATTCACAAACATCAACCAATCTCGCACATCCTTTGAGGATCAACCTCTCAAGATTTGGGACTCTTGAGAAGTTAGGAGTTCTAGAAATCCATTTAGAATGACTGAGATTAAGGATCTTCAAGGACGGAAGGAACTGTTAATCAAAAGGAAAATAAATTACAAGTGTATTTTTCAAGAACTTCAATGATAATTCGAATGAAAAAGATTGAACCGAGTATTGCATACCTTATTTCCTTTCCAGACTTGTTTCAAGTTGCTGTATTGCATGTCAAGAATAATCAACCTTTCCAATGATAAATCATTGGGAATAGATCCTAAATGGAATCCATGCCAACACAAACATCTTAATTGTTTAGGAAATTCTTTGTAGCTTCCCTCGAGTTTGATATAATTGAGCTTTAATAGCTTTAGTTGTCTCATCCTCGTGAATGCATTAGTTTCAAAGTCCCCTTCGTATAAATTATTTTCCATCGGATGCCAAGAGAGGAATTTGGAAGCACGACGTTTTAGTGACTTGAACCACTCAAATGTGTTGTCATGAACTTCTTCAAAGCGACGTTTTCTGTCATTCTTTGCAATATAGTTTGATTTTACCTCGTTATCTTTCCTAAACATTGGCACGTCAAAGCCGAGAGCTTTGATTGCTTCCGTACCCTGTTGAATATAGATAACCAAAATGAATTGGATAGTAGGAGAACGCAATTGCACACTAAAAAAATCCCCAACACACACATATATGAATGAGATAAGCATGTTTCTTACAATTTTGTCACTCAAAACGCTAGAGCAATCTTTTGGATGCCACAATCTACTACGTTTTTCAGGCTCATCAGGTGCTTCCTGCTTAACAATATCTCTTCCCATGACTTTAATTAGTTGATGCATCCCCAACTTGTTATTGTGATCAATATGTAAGAGACATCGACCAACAAGATGCTCAATTGCCACCGTTGTTTGTAAGTCACAGGAGTCTAGTACCTTGATTGTCCAATCCTTGTCCTCTCCGACAAAGAAACAAGCAACATCAAGGAAAACATTCTTGATGTCATTATCTGGTAAGCCATCAAAAGTTATTCTGAGTTTCTTGAAAATATTGCCATCAACAACTTTTTCTAATTTCTCCAATTGACTCACCCATATATCTTTATCTTTTCCAAACAAAAATGAACCTATAATCTCAAGAGCTAATGGAACCCCTCCACAATGCTGAAGTATACCTTTACAGTGCTCCACATAACCTTCATTGGGGTGCTCTTGTCCAAAGGCATGCCAACTGAAAAGCTGAAGTGACTCTTCACCATTTAGCTGATTAACTTGGTACATCTTACAAACATCATTAGATTTTATCAAATGCTTGTGTCTGGTTGTTATTATAATTTTACTCCCTAGATGAAACCAATCTCGCATCCCAAGAACTGAATTTAATTGGTCCAACTGATCCACATCATCAAGAACAAGAAGTATTCTTTTACATGATACCACATCTCTAATCTTAATGGCGCCTTCATCAACATTGTATATCTTCTCCTTTCCTCCCCTAAGAATATCTGAAAGAAGTTGTCTCTGTAAACGAACCAAACCATTAGGTTGTTCAGAAACATCTCTAATGTTTGCTAGAAAGCTACTTCCTTCAAACGAGTCGAAATTCAGGTTATAAATAGTTTTGGCAATGGTTGTCTTACCTATGCCCCCCATTCCGTAGATCACCATTATGTCAACATCATTTGACCCATTTTGTACCCAATAATTGATGTCGCTCACATGAAATTTCATTCCAATGAGGTGGTCGGGAACTCTTAAGACTGAACGTTTCAATTTTTTAACAATCTCTTTAACAATATTTTGGATAAATTTGGCTTCTTGTCTGCAAAATTGTGAAAAAAAAATATATCCTTGTGAGTATCAAATGAATATTATTTTCGAAATATGCAAAATAGAAGAGAATTGAAGAATATTTCTAAACTTAAACGAGCAGTTTCTTGACAAGAGTACTTACCCTCACAATTTTAACATTTCTTATAGTTCAATAATTATCCTTTTTCTATAATCAACTTTTTGTTTAGCAACTCCTTCCATAATCTACTCAAGTATATGCACTTGCATAAATATAATTCTTCATTATTAAACTTTTTGTTTTTATCCTTGATAGGTATGTTCAGTTGCTTGCCAAAATATAATGAGAATGTTGAATAATATAGTTATAAAATAGACAAAACCATATTCTAAGTATATGTTCTGGACAACATTTAGAGGAGAAGAGAAGGCTAGCTTTGCAGTTTACACCAGTTTATATGCAAAAGGTAAAGGCATAGGAAGGAAAAAAAATACAGGGATATGTTTATCAAATTCATTGCATCCCTATAAATACCTAACTTATATGCGAATACTTATACTTTTTTATTATGAATGCCATCAAATGTAAGAATAAAACTCTAAGAAAAGATGAACAAAGTACATTACCCATCCTGTAATTCCATTCCCGACAGATTTGCAACTTCGCTAAGGGCTGCCTTCCACCTCTCCACCTTCTCCATTCCGTCCCTTTTCTTTTCATCATTCTTCGACTTTAATCTCTCCACATGTCTAGCAAATGCATCTGCAAAACTCCCTGTTTGATACCTAATTTGGGTTGGAACTACATGATAGAAAACTGGCAAAATTATATGATTGGTGGAATTCTTCTTGTGTTCAAGGATTTTCACAAGCTCATCAAGACACCATCTTGAAGAAGCATAGTTTGTTGAGAATACCACTATTGAAATCTTCGATTCTTGAATTGCCTTTTGCAGTTTTGACTCAATATTCTCTCCCCTCGGAAGTTCATCATCATCTCTGAAAGTGCGAATTCCTGCATTTGTCAAAGCTGTGTAGAGGTGATCGGTGAAGGTATTACGAGTGTCTTCGCCTCTAAAACTCAAGAACACATGATAAGAATACTGGAATGTAGTAGATGAAGCTTCTCGGGGGCTCGCAGCAGCCATTGATCACTAAGAGATTGATGACTGATGATTTAGAAATTACATGATCACTGAATGTGTCATAGGTAGATGTCAATGGAAAATAAAATAACAGCACATAGGAATGAACTTGAGCACAAAAACCAGAAAAGGAAGCTAAATATTAGGAAACACATAGTTTCATAAAAGTTATGCAAATATAAAAGTGAAAAAAATAGACATAAATAAACTACACAACTGCAAATCATGCTTCCAAATGAGTAGAACTAGGATCTTTATTAGTCTTACTAAAAATCTCTCTTTGCCCTTTAGCTGAATTCTTTTATATTTTTAAAACCAGAAGTTCACCTTCTAAATTACTTCTCATTTCATTATCTCTTCATTATTTATCTTCATCACATAGATTATATAGTGAAAATTTTCATTTAATTTACACGGATTTCGCTGTGCTAGATTCCTACGGAATCATTCATGATTGGTCAAATCATTGATACAAATAATAAGGGTCTAGTTTACATATGCGACAATGATTATAATTAAGGAAAAAGACTAGAGAAAATACTAGTGTAATTAAACAAGTTCTTAAAGTGAAGAGTTTACCGAAATTTGCAATTACTGATGAAGAGTCAATCCTGCAGGACTGTATTACTACTATTTGTGAGCAAAGAAGCAAGATAATAGTTCTTATCTATACTTCAATACTAGTATATAATAAGTCAAGAAAGTATTCACTCCTCAATTGAGTTAAATTAATTTTGTTGGACGAGTTAACTCAAACTAAGTTAATAAATTATGATTCATTGAACTTGCATTAATGAATTGTTCATTGAATTTTTATTTTTCATTTCATTCACTTTTCCTCACTACCATATTAATTATTTCTCTTCTTCCCTTTCTTATTAGGTAACAAAATCCAAAATTAATTCAAACAAATTTCAACTTCATTAATATGTAACTTCACAATTTTAATAGTATAAGTTGTATAAAAAAATATTTAATTACTCACATTTTTAAATTAATGTAAGTGCATATTTTTCTCTTAACTACCTACTTATTATACACATTCATTATAAAAAATACATATAATTAATATTACTTATCAACATACTCACACAAACATGTTATATATACGTAATCCTTCACTTTTCTTAATTCCTTTCTTTTCGTAAAACTAATTTGTCATTGTGATATAGCTTAACACCACCATTTGTATATGTAAGATAGAATTCTACAAAAATAATAAATATAAATTCTTCACTTTTATTTAATACTTACGAGTTTAATTTCTTCAATTTTTGAGAAATATAGTTGATATATAGCTTATAGGATTAACAAAAATACCTCTAAAATTTTGACATTTAATAGAGATCTAATAGAACATAGTACAAATAAAATCTTTTTAAAACTATTTTAGAAACTAGTCCGTACCTCGCACTGGTCGTAAGCTTATATATATAACAAGACAATTGAAGATCTTATCCAAATTAATTTGGTTGGTCATTTTAATGGTAATTTGGTCATCAACTTATAATTTTCAAATACAAATTATACAATAATAATAATAATAATAATAATAATAATAATACATGTTCAAATACAATAAATATAGTTATAACTTATATATATATATATATATATATATATATATATATATATGCACGAATCTCACAATAAAGCAAAAGAAAATTCATAAAAACATTAATGTCAACTTGCTTATTTATTTCTTTTTAATGTATATACAATTGTAAATATGATGTTGATAAAAATTATCTTCAACATTATATATGTATTATGTCAATAAAAAATGATAAATATTTATCAATAAAAATTATCAAAATTTATAATTTTGTGAAAAAAAAAGTTATATAAACTTATCAAAGGCTATCAAACTTGTGTAGTAGTAAACTTCATCGAGACCTTTTAGTTAAATCATATTTTGTCTACTTAGATCATGGGTTTTCCTTTATGGTGCATAAAAGTACTGCGTGATATTAAAAACCCACATCTGAACATAATAAAAGTAAATTAAAAGGACTATTATGTCCTAATAAACCATACACCTAATAAGTTAACCTTTTGACCAAATTGATTTAAGATGAGCATACATGGGTATACGATTTTTCCAACAATCATGAGCTAATAAGTTTTTGGATCAAAATGCAGATTCAGATGGGTCATATATGACCTTTTGGAACAAAGTGTGGTTTCAGATTATATATATATATATATATATATATATATATATATATATATATACACACACACACAACAATACAATTGAAAAGTAAGAAAACATTGAGCTGAACAAAAGGATATATATATCAATGGGGTGAAATGTTTTCAATATATCCTTTCATTTGTTAGCCATCCATTTGCCTCATTAACACATATAACATGATTCATTTTCAAACAATAAAACTACGTAAGAAGGTAAGAAGAGATAAAAAATTCTTAAGCCTTAATTCAAACTCTTCTAATTCTCCATAAAAAAACTGTCAAAATGAGATAAGAAAACCCTAGATCCAAAGTCATTATTTGAAGTATGAAGCTTGCAACACCAATTGGTCATACTTATACCGGACCTAGAGTCTGCAGTTTAACAATGAGGACGGTAGTTTAATTTTCAAAAGGAGGGGTATTTCAGTCATATCTCTCGTTTGCAGTATTAAACTGCGGAATACTGAAAATTAAATTGCAGACGAGACCAATATAGATAGTTAGATATCCAGACGATCCGATTTGTAGTAAGGATATATACTTTTTTACGACGTTGTCAATGAATCAACCCATATATATATATATATATATATATATATATATATATATATATATAGGCCTACGATATTCACAACAATACAATCAAAAAGTGAGAAAACATTGGGTTGAACCACCTTAACAAGAACATGAAATGCATACCCATTTTAACTAATCAAGACTGTAACTTAATTAATTACTTGCATAGTTTTTTCTTTTAATTTGCTAATTTAGGAATGATTATGAAATGTGTACGTACCTCTAGTTGCCAAAGAAAATCCCGGCCTCCTGGTTATTGAAGAAATAAAGATGAAGAGTCTGAAAAAGGATGGAAAGAGAGAGAAGAAGATAATAATTAATGTGTGAATTAATTAAATAAATGAGTGATCAAACAAGGCGGCTAGAGACTAAAAATTAATTAGTGATCAAAGAATGAATGAATGGCTAAATATTTAAGTAGGAACACCCCATTGACTTTACTTTTAGGAAACTGGGAAGCAACTAGGAAGTACTACTGCTGGCTGGGTCAACCAAGTGTCGGTTGGGTGGGTCAACTAACACCCACTCTTGATGCTAACATTACAACATTAAATTTTGACTTAAATATAGTTTATTATCTTAAACTATTATCATTTTTTCGGTTCGATAATTTATCTTCTAATTTTATCAATTAAATGAGTAAACTATATATTTTTTTCATTTTTATCCAAATTCACTTGACACGTCAAAAATTATTGATATGTTCTTCTGAGTGGGCCCATAGGAAGCTGATATATATTTAAATAATAATATTTCCATCATTTTATTAATTTAAATTATTTGGATAAGGGTAAATTTAACAAATCATTTTTTAGTCTCCAATAAAACAAACAAAACACTAATTTATATGTACCCATGTAAACAATTATTTTTACTTCAAAAATTTCAATCAGTGTCTAAAATAGTCTTTTTCAAATTATATCACTTACAGACTTTAATAATTTACATTTACCCGACTCCTTAATTATAAGAATAATTCTAGGGGGACCGGTTTTAGCAACCAGTCCTATTTTTTTTACTCTTAAAAAATTTATAATATTTATTTTAATTCAAATTTTTACAGTTAGTCTCCGATGATTTAAATGTAATTTAGATTAAAAATTCTAAGGGGATCGGCCGGGAATTAGTTTGACTCTCAAAAAATTTATAATATTTATTTTAATTCAAATTTTTACATAATTCAGTGATTTATGTATAATTTGAAAACTTGTAAAAATTAGAGTTTAGGGTTTAGGACTTAGTGTTTAGTGTTTAGAGTTTATGGGGTCGAAAGAAAAAAATTGGACCAAATTTTTACAAAATTTAATAATTTAGATATAATTTGAATACATGTAAAATACAGATTTTAATGTTTTAAGGTTTTAGGGTTTAGTGTTTAGTGCATCCTTCACGCACATACGCACCTTTTTTTTGTTTTTCTTCCTTTTTTTTCTATAGATTTGTACGCATATTACTTTTTCGCAGATAATCCAAGATTCCAAGTTAGTCCATCATCATAATTCAAACATTAATTGTTATCCATTATTACTCCTAGTCACGTGTATACAATTATGCATATTTCATTAATATTTATTGATACATTATGTTGATTTTTGTGTACTTTTATTTTAAACTTTAATTATAAAATTATTTTTTGTCACACCAATAGAATGTGTGCAGATACTAGTGGTTATTGATAAATATATATATATTTACTTTGATAACATTATTTTTGTTATGAAAATATCAACGCCCTAAATAAAACCTCAAAACTTTAGCTGAATAACTCCTCCAAACTTTGTTAACAAAAGAATTATTGGATTGGATGCATTACAACTAGTGAACATCTTGATTAGATTTACAAACGCTTGAATGATACATATGTCCCTCCGAGTTACTGCTTACTTTTAAAGTCGTCCCTAAAATTTTTTTTGGTCAATTGGGTCCTTAAAGTGACATTTTATGTCATTTCCGTTTTTTTTTCCCAATTTCATTAAAACTCGTCCAAAATCTGATCCGACCCATTTTATCAAGGACAAGAGTGTCTTTACAAGTATTTAGTTGTTACATATATTATGTACTTACTATTATTATAAGTATTAATATTATTAGTGTTAAAATATATAAAGTCAAAACAAGAAAATAATTGATGTCTCCTAAATTCAAAATCCAAAATCCAAAATCCAAAAACTGGAAATATAGATATGAAATTCTCTCTTATCTTCCTCCTCCGCATCCTTTTGTAGCCTCCGCTATGGTCGCTGTCTGTTCTCGATGTCCATTATCATAGATGGCTACCTTTGATTGGAACGGCGTAGTTCACATTATTGGTATTTCTGCAATGGTGAATATTCAAGTTACTCGTGGAACTTAAGAAAGGAGTATGGACCAGATCTTTGCAAAGTATTTAAGTAAATGTTAATAGGAAAATAAATTTAAGAAATTAAATAAGGATCTTCTTTGAGATGGAGTGTAATACCTGAGAGTGGTTATCATTAAATTAATTTTAATTAATTGACTAATACAGTGTCGACAGAAGATGGCCCTCTTCCGTAATATATTACTTAGACAACTGCTTAGATAAATTTAAAATATATTTTGCAATTAGAAATAAAAGATATGTACACTGTATCTATGAATGAGGAATGAACTAAAGAATTACCGGTAAATGGAATACATGTGATAGGGAATGTAAATAAGAAACCAAATATTGGTCTATTTTATTTAGATATCTTCATACGCAGGGGTAGTTTGGTAAATTCAATACATTGACAGTTATATTAGTTAGCAGTGAAAAATGTTGATACCCCAAACACACACCAGTACATCTCATGTCACAGTTGGGCACCATAGCATTGAAAGTGTCCAATTTCAATCACCTTAAACAACTCCATGCACATATCATTCATAACTCCCTCCACCACCACAACTACTGGGTGGCACAACTCATCGGCCACTGCACACGGCTCCAGGCTCCACCACCCTACACCCGCCTCATTTTCGACTCAACCCACCACCCCAATGTCTTTGTTTTCACTAACATGCTCAAATTTCACTCCCAATTGGGTGCTCACAATGATGTCATCAACATGTTTGATAAAATGCAAAATCTTGGTGTGAGGCCTGATGCTTTCGTGTACCCCATTTTAATGAAATCTGCCGGTGAGGCAGGGATATTTTTGCATGGTCATTTGTTGAAGTTGGGTCATTGTTGTGATCGTTATGTGCGTAATGCAATTATGGATGTGTATGCAAAGCATGGCCCGATTGAAGTTGCTCGTGAACTGTTTGATGAAATGTGTGAAAGAGCTGTTGCAGATTGGAATTCAATGATTTCTGGGTATTGGAATTGGGGAAAAGAGGTCGAAGCTTGTAGCTTGTTTGAGGTAATGCCTGAGAAGAATGTGGTCACTTGGACTGCAATGATTGCTGGGTACTCGAAAATTAAAGATTTGGTGAGTGCAAGGTGGTATTTTGATCAAATGCCTGAGAAAAGCGTTGTCTCATGGAATGCAATGTTATCAGGGTATTCCAAAAATGGGTTTGCAGAAGAGGCTGTAAGACTGTTCAATATGATGACAAAAGCTGGGATTGAACCTAATGAGACGACTTGGGTTGCTGTTATATCATCTTGTTCGTCTCGTGGTGATCCTTGCCTTGCGGAATCTCTTGTGAAAATGCTCGATGAGAGGGGAATCCGGTTGAATTGTTTTGTGAAGACGGCACTCCTTGACATGTATGCAAAGTGTGGGAGCCTTGATACTGCTAGAAAGATTTTTGATGAGTTGGGTTTGTATAGGAATTCTTTCACATGGAATGCAATGGTTTCTGCATATGCACGGGTTGGTGATCTGGCGTCTGCAAAAGAACTATTTGATATGATGCCCGAAAAGAATGTAGTCTCTTGGAACTCAATGATTGCTGGTTATGCACAAAATGGACAATCAGCAAGTGCTATTGGGCTCTTCAAAGAAATGATCATAAACAAGGACTTGAAACCAGATGAAGTTACTATGGTGAGTGTAATTTCAGCTTGTGGCCATTTAGGGGCTTTGGAAGTGGGCAACTGCATCGTAAATTTCCTAACACAGAACCAGATCAGGTTGAGCATTTCAGGATACAATTCTTTGATTTTCATGTACTCAAAGTGTGGAAGCATGAAAGATGCTAAAAAGGTTTTCCAAGAAATGAAAAGAAGAGATGTTTATTCATACAACACATTGATTACAGGTTATGCAGCTTACGGTCATGGCGTTGAAGCTGTTGAAGTGATGCATAAGATGAAAGACGAAGGTATTGAACCAGACCGCATAACTTATATTGGTGTCCTAACAGCTTGCAGCCATGCGGGGTTACTAAAAGAAGGTCAAAAGGTATTTGAATCAATTAAAGCCCCAGATACAGATCATTTTGCGTGCATGGTTGATTTGTTGGGTAGAGTAGGGAAGCTCAATGAAGCAAAGAGATTGATTCATAAAATGACAATGCAGCCTCATGCAGGAGTCTATGGGTCTCTTTTAAATGCTAGTCGAGTTCACAAAAGACTTGACCTTGGGGAGTTTGCTGCAAACCACCTCTTTGAACTTGAACCAGAAAATTCAGGGAACTATGTTTTGCTTTCAAATATATATGCCGCCGCAGGAAGGTGGGAAGATGTTGAGAGGGTTAGAGGGGTAATGAGTAAATTTGGCGTAAGAAAGTCAACTGGATGGAGTTGGGTTGAATATTGTGATAAAATGCACAAGTTCATAGTAGGTGATCGCTCACATGAGCAATCAGACGCTATTTATAGAAAATTGGCAGAATTAAAAAATAAAATGAGGATTGCTGGATATATATCTGATGAGAGTTGTGTGCTGAGAGACATTGAGGTGGAAGAAAAGGAAGAGATGGTGGGCACTCATAGTGAGAAATTGGCCATTGCTTTCGCTCTTCTTGTTAGTAAAGCTGGGACAGTCATTAGGGTGGTGAAAAACCTAAGGGTGTGTCAGGATTGCCATACAGCAATAAAGATGATCTCAAAGTTGGAGGGAAGGGAAATTGTGGTGAGGGATAACAATAGGTTTCATTGCTTTAGCAAAGGTTTGTGCTCTTGCAAGGACTATTGGTAGGTTAAGGTTCCAGCTCCATTTTCTTTTCCAGTGCTCTTTAAAGAAATTACCCGTTGTTAATTCAGGTGGGACGAATAGATAGGGTTTATAAATATAATACAGTATCACTCTTTATGTTTCTGGTTTGCATCTTATGGGTATAAATTTTGGATAGACTGGAAATTTGTAAAGAGTGATTCATGAGGAAGAAGAGAAAAGGAAGTGAATTTTGTGCCCTGCCATTTCATAAAAAAAATCATGGAATCTAACCTTAATTCAGGTGAGATCGACCTTGGGTCCTGTTGTTTCCTGGAAGATTATGCACGGTCGAAGAAGATGAGAAGGGGTGCGGGTGATGACACTGTTGGTCATGTTGAAGTGGGCTCTTTGCCTCTTGGTATTGCTTCCCCAGCTCAAAATGAGGAAAAGCATCATCTATTTTATCTGGAAGGAGGAGGGCTTAAGAGCAGGATGAAGTAATTATAATGGGTAAGAAAAAAATTAGATTGAGAATGACTATCTCTCAGGCTACACAATTGGAAAAGGTAAATTTGGATTACTGGATTGGTATTCGTATGTTAAACTCTGATTAAACGAGAGGATATGATTAACTGTTGGTTGATGATAATGCAGTCAGTATGTATTGGGGCATCAGGTGTTGTGACATTGGAGCCACGTATGAGGATTTTGAATGTTTTGTGTTCAGGTGGAAGATTGATTAGCCAGATGGCCAAGAAGGGCACATGTCCTCAGCACGTGCTGCTAGGACCTTTCTATTCGTCCCAAGTATGGGATTGTTTTAGTTGCTTCTAAAGTGATTTTTATGAGCAAGTGTATTTCTTCACATGCTTGTGTAGTGTAAAACATTTTTAATTAATTAATAATCTGATTAGTTAAATGTTCTGACAGTTACTTCTCTTTTTTTAAAACAATCTAGCAACATTATGGAAACTCTGATAAAACGAGCAACATGATGCTCATTTTAAGCTGACAGCTTGTGGATTAGAGCATACTTGTACAAAATTTTGATACTGTACCTGCCAATAACCCAGATGATTACAGGTAAGAATGGCCCTACGTAGATGCAAAAGAGGTAGAGAGCATGCATCACCAATGATGAATAAAGAGAAGATGACCAAAAAGATGAAGAACATCACCGAAGATGAAACAACGGAAATGGTGAGTGGATTGCGTTTGCCCGTCTTGGAACTACCTGTAATGCGACTCTAATTAGCTCATGTAATGGATTGCTTTGTTTATACTCTCCTGCATCTGGGGAACCTCTATATTGCATTTGCAATCCTATAAGTGGAGAATGTATGGCTCTCCCTCCCCCAATTTCATCAACTTCAGGCTATACATACCTCAGCCATTCTGGTTTTGGTTTCTGTCCGAAGACTAACAAGTACAAGGTCATTCGGTTCATGAGCTTTACAGCTTCTGATCCCTTCACGGTCTCAACTTTGAGAACAGTAGCGTTGGTGCTCACGGTGGGCACGAAATCATGGAGAAACATTGGGAATGCCCCATGCCCGGAAACAGGAGGATCCTTCGATTCTCTTCTGTGTAACTCTCTTCATTGGATTACTAATAGTCGTACAACTTCTGATTTAATATATTCATTTGACCTAGAGACAGAGAAGTTTCGACCTGTCCCTGTGCCTGCTCACTTTGGTCCTGAATACGTAAGTAAAATCTCGTGGATCAGCGTTGGGGTTCTAGGAGAACGCCTTTGCGTATGCTATACTATTGGTGATGCTCAATTTGAGGTTTGTGTGATGAAGGAATATGGCGTTCGGGAATCTTGGATTAAAGAGTTTCAGATTTTGTAATTGACATCAAGTTCTACTGCAGCGTGCAAGTGGAGGACTTGCAGCAACCAATTCAATTTTCGAATAATGGGGGAACTTTTGTTCCTATCCAAGTTCAATTTTCTTGTTTCATATAGTCCTCAAAATGGGCCTTTTAGAGAGATTAAGAAATTGGGAGATTGGAAGGCTGAAGCTATTGCTCATGTTCCGAGCCTCGTTTCCCTCAAGACTGCAGTGCTGGGAAAAATCTGAAAGTTGAAAAGATCAAGTCGGAAAGGCCAATGTAGATTCTTGCATGAAGATATTACCGACAGCCAGAGATGCCTCGGTTCCTAGTTTATGGGTACGTTTCATTTTTCTCTTGATGTTAAATTTTAGGGAGTTTGTAAGAGAAACTTCAATAAATGCTATTTGCTGGATTTGACATGCTAATCGGATCCCTCATCGACATATTAGTGCATTAGTAGTAGAGCCAGCCACCGTCACTACCGTCGCCGGACAAACTCAATCAAGAGAAAAATGTTTACTTTTCCATAAGCTTACAACTTAATTAAGTTGTAATCTTGAAAAGTTCTACTCACTTTAATATCTAGAAGTTGAAAATCTCAAGAAAACTTTTCAAAAAACAAGGCTAATTCGTTTTAAATCTTCGTTTGTGTTTCAATTAATTTGACTGAAATGATGGAGTTTTTTAATTTGATTTTGCAAGTTAATGATGTAGTTAAAAAAAACTTCCAACTCATATTTGGCATGTAACTGTCTCAATTTTATGTCTTGTTATTCAATTTTTACCATTAATGATTATATACAGTGTGATGCAGATGCATAGTGTTCCCGTGCGTATGACAGGCTGACAGATGTTTATAAGAATTTCTTCCTTCTTCATCTTCAGTCCAAGAGAGAGTAACAATATACTTCTTATTCTTCCTGTGGTTGTTGAAGTTGTACAGTCGACTTGTACTAGCCTACTTCCCTTCGTGGTCGTCGTCTTCTCCTTCATCATCATACACAACCTTAAGCCCCATCTCCTTTACGAAACTAGCAGTTGAACTTATAACAAAATCAACGGTAAGATGATCCCCAACTTCTAACCAATTCCCTAACCTCCAATGACTCAACATTATTCCATCTTCATATTTGCCATCTTTCTTCCACCATATGTAACCATCTTTCCTAACTCCTTGATTGTTCCCCACTACGAAAGGATGCCAATAATAAGTCCATCGGAGATCCTTAGTCCTATTACTAATTTCACATCCGTCATACCAATAAGAATTCCTCTTATCATGTAGATGAAAAGCAACGCACACATTCAAGCCTCGGATCCTCCTCTTCTTCGAGCTGCTGCCAACATCCGGAACAATAAAATATACTGATCCTGACCCGCTCCTATCTATATAATCAAACCATGATTCTACCAGCTCTTTTCCTGGAATAAATGTGGTGAATATACCAAATTCATAACGTACCTGAACCACACACAATCAAATAATATTAATAATAATAAGATTATGTAAATTTTGATATATACAGCAAGATCAGAAACAAGGCCATATCCGAGAGTATATACCTTCATTTTTTCAACAACTTTATCTTCAACTTGAAACTCCAACAACCCCAGATTCTTTATAATTCGTTTGTCCACATTTTCAATGCCCACTAATTTGCAACATCCTTCAACTTCAGCCAGATTCTCACAATCCCAACTATTAATGTATACTAAATTAGATGTACTTTTTATTATTTCCAAGGACTTGCTGTCAGACACAGACAAATCTTCTACAGTACTTGGCAGACCTTCAACAGATTGCAGCAATGGGCAGAATGATAAGCTGAGTTCCTTAAGCCTGTTTAGAGTTCTGATACAATCTGGAAGTCTTCGAATTAAATTCCCATCTAAATTCAAATACTCCAGGAAGGGTAGGTTACAAAAGTCCTTGGGGAAAGAAGCATCGGATAAATTCCCGCATCCAAGACTTAACTTAACTAAACAGCCCGGCAAATCCCACTGTTGGACCTCTCTGCTACGAGGAATTAATGCAATATTTCTAGTTCTATCAGCATAAATCTCTTTCAGTGACTCCATACTCCTCATCCCCGTTGGAAACTCACAAAGACTTGAGCAACCGGAGATCATCAGTTTTACAAGACATCTTAGCCTGCTTATGTTTCTTGGAAGCTCTTTTAAACTTGTGCAATCACTTAGATCTAGTAAAGCATGTCCCTCAACAAATCCAATAGATTAACAAACATCAACCAAACTCGCACATCCTTTGAGGATCAACCTCTCAAGATTTGGGACTCTTGAGAAGTTGGGAGTTCTGGAAATCCATTTAGAATGACTGAGATTAAGGATCTTCAGGCATGGAAGGAACTGTTGGTCAAAAGGAAAATAAATTACAAGTGTATTTTTCGAGAACTTAGATGATAAAACGAAGGAAAAAGATTGAACCAAGTATTACAAACCTTCTTTCCTTTCCAGACTTGTTTCAAGCTCTTGTATTGCATGTCAAGAATAATCAACCTTTTCAGATAAATCATTGGGAATAGATCCTAAATGGAATCCATGCCAACACAAACATCTTAATTGTTTAGGAAATTCTTTGTAGCTTCCCTCGAGTCTGACATAATTGAGCTTTAATAGCTTTAGTTGTCTCATCCTTATGAAGGCATTAGTTTCAAAGTCCCCTTCGTATAAATTATTTTCCAACGGATGCCAAGAGAGGAAGTTGGAAGCATGACGTTTTAGTGACTTGAACCACTTAAATGTGTTGTCTGAACGTCTTCAAAGCGACGTTTTTTTTCATTCTTTGCAATATAGTTTGATTTTACCCGGTTATCTTTCTTAAACATTTGCAGGTCAAAGCCTAGAGCTTTGATTGCTTCCGTACCCTGTTAAATATAGATAACCAACATGAACTGGATAAGTCGGAGAATGCAAATACACACCAAAAAAACATCCCCAACACACACATACATGAATGAGATAAGCATGTTTCTTACAATCTTGTCACTCAAAACGCTAGAGCAATCTTTTGGATGCCACAATCTACTACGTTTTTCAGGCTCATCAGGTGCTTCCTGCTTAACAATATCTCTTCCCATGTCTTTAATTAGTTGATGCATCCTCAACTTGTTATTGTAATGATCAATATGTAAGAGACATCGACCAACAAGATGCTCAATCGCCACCGCTGTTTGTAAGTCACAGGAGTCTAGTACATTGACTGTCCAATCCTTGTCCTCTCCGACAAAGAAACAAGCGACATGAAGGAAAACATTCTTGATGTCATTATCTGGTAAGCCATCAAAAGTTATTCTGAGTTTCTTGACAATATCGCAATCAAGAACTGTTTCTAATTTCTCGAATTGACTTACCCATATATCTATATCTTTTCCAAACAAAAATGAACCTATAACTTCAAGAGCTAATGGAACCCCTCCACAATGTTGAAGTATACCTTTACAGTGCTCCACAAAACCTTCATTGGGGTGCTCTTGTCCAAAGGCATGCCAACTGAAAAGCTGAATTGACTCATCACCATTTAGCTCATTAACTTCGTACATCTTATGTACATCATTGGATTTTATCAAATGCTTGTGTCTGGTGGTTATTATAATTTTACTCCCCGGATGAAACCAATCTCGCATCCCAAGTACTGCATTTAATTGGTCCAACTGATCCACATCATCAAGAACAAGAAATATTCTTTTACATGATACCACATCTCTAATCTTAATGGCGCCTTCATCAACATTGTATATCTTCTCCTTTCTTCCCCTAAGAATATCCGAATGAAGTTGTCTCTGTAAACGAACCAAACCGTTGGGTTGTTCAGAAGCATCTCTAATGTTTGCAAGAAAGCTGCTTCCTTCAAACGAGTCGAAATTCAGGTTATAAACAGTTTTGGCAATGGTTGTCTTACCTATGCCCCCCATTCCATAGATCACCATTATGTCAACATCATTTGACCCATTTTGTACCCAATAATTGATGTTGCTCACATGAAACTTCATTCCAATGAGGTGGTCGGGAACTCTTAAGACTGAACGTTTCAATTTTTTAACAATCTCTTGGATAAATTTGGCTTCTTTTCTGCAAAATCGTGAAAGAAAAATATATCCTTGTGAGTATCAAATGAATATTATTTTTGAAATATGCAACAGATAAGAGAATTCAAGAATATTTCTAAACTTAAATTAACGAGCAGTTTCTTGACAAGAGTACTTACTCTCACAATTTTAAAATTTCTTATAGTTCAATAATTATCATTTTTTTGTAATCAACTTTTTGTTTAGTAATTCCTTCCATAATCTACACAAGTATATGCACTTATATAAACCTAATTCTTCAGTATTAAACTTTTTGTATTTATCCTTGATACGTATGTTTAGCTGCTTGCCAAAATATAATGAGAATGTTGAATAATGTATTTATAAAAAAGACAAAACCATATTCCAAGTATATGTTCAGGACAAGATTTTGAGGAGAAGAGAAGGCAAGCTTTGCAATTTACACCAGTTTATATGTAGAAGGTAAAGACAAGGGAAGGAAAGAAAAAAAATACAGGGACATGCTTATCAAATTAATTTCATCCCTATAAACCCCCAACTTATTTTGGCTACTTATACTTTTTTTTATTATGAATGCCGTCGATTGTAAGAATAAAAAAGGGTGAACAAAGTACATTACCCGTCCTGTAATTCCATTCTCGACAGATCAACAACTTTGCTAAGGGCTGCCTTCCACCTCTCCACCTTCTCCATTCCTTCCCTTTTCTTCTCATCATTCTTCGACTTTAATCTCTCCACATGTCTAGCAAATGCATCTGCAAAACTCCCTGTTTGATGCCTAATTTGGGTTGGAACTACATGATAGAAAACTGGCAAAATCATATGGTTGGTGGAATTCTTCTTGTGTTCAAGGATTTTTACAAGCTCATCAAGACACCATCTTGAAGAAGCATAGTTTTTTGAGAATACCACTATTGAAATCTTCGATTCTTGAATTGTCTTTTGCAGTTTTGACTCGATATTCTCTCCCCTCGGAAGTTCATCATCTCTGAAAGTGCGAATTCCTGCATTTGTCAAAGCTGTGTAGAGGTGATCAGTGAAGGTCTTACGAGTGTCTTTGTCTCTAAAACTCAAGAACACATGATAAGAATACTGGAATGTAGTAGATGAGGCTTCTCGGGGGATTGCAACAGCCATTGATCACTAAGAGATTGATGACTAGTGATCTATAAATTACACGATCACTGAATGTGCCATAGGTAGATGTCAATGGAAAATAAAATAATAGCGCACAAAAATGAACTCTAGCACAAAAACTAGAAAAAGGTAGCTAAATATTAGGAAACACATGAATATAAAAATTTAATTCTAACAACTTTCAACTTCATTAATACGCAACTTCACAACTTTAGTAGTATAAATTGAATAAAAAAATATTTAATTATTCACATTTTTAAATTCATGTAAGTGCATAATTTTCTCTGTACTAGCTACTTATGCATATTCACTACAAAAAATACATATAATTAATATTATTTATCAATATACTCACACGAACATGTTATATATACATATATATATATATATATTAATGGATAAAAGATATAAGTAATCCTTCACTTTCCTTAATTCCTTTCTTTTCGTAAAGCTAATTTGTCATTACGATGTAGCTTAGCACCACCAATTTGTATGTGTAAAATGGAATTCTACAAAAATAATAAATATAAATTCTTCACTTTTTTTTAAAACTTACGAGTTTAATTTCTTCAATTTTTGAGAAATATAGTTGATATATAGCTTATAGGATTAACAAAAGTACCTCTAAAATTTTGACATTTAATAGAACATAGTACAAATAAAATATTTTTAAAACTATTTTAGAAACTAGGTTGTGCCTCGCACGGGTTGTAATCTTTTACATATAACTAGAAAATTGAATATCTTATCCAAATTAATTTGGGTGGCCATTTTAAGGGTAATTTGGTCATCAACTTATAATTTTTCAAATACAAATTATACAATAATAATAATAATAAACAAATTATCTTCAACATTATATATTTATTATGTCAATAAAAAAAATGAATGATAAATAAATATCAGTAAAAATTATAAAAATTGATAATTTCGTGAAAAAAAAGTTATATAAACTTATCAGGGGCTAACAAACTTGTGTAGTAGTAAACTTCATCATTGAGACCTTTTAGTTAAACCATATTATGTCTGCTTAGATCATGGGTTTTCTTTTATCTTGAAGTACTGTGTGATATTAAAATTCCACATCTGAACATAATAAAAGGAAATTAAAAGGACTATTATATTATGCTCTAAGGAGTCATAAACCTAATAACTTAACCTTTTGACCAAATTGATTTAAGATAAGCATATATGGATAGGTATGCGATTTCTCCAACAATTAAGAAGTTTTTGGATCAAAATGCAGATTTAGTTAAGTGTATATCACAACAATACAATCGAAAAGTCAAAAAACATTGGGCTCAACCACCTTAACTAATCAAGAACATGAAATGCATACCCATTTTAACTAATCAAGACTGCAACTTAATTAATCACTTGCATAGGCTTTTTCTTTTAATTTGGTAATTAATTTAGGAATGATTATGAAATGTGTACGTACGTACCTTTAATTAGTTGCCAGTGAAAATCCCGCCCCCTGGATACTCCTATTGAAGAAATAAAGAAGAGTATGAAAAAGGATGAAAAGAGAGAGAGGAGAAGATACTAATTAATGTGTGAATGACTGATCAAAGAAAGAGGCTAAAGAGAGAGAAAAGATATAATAAATGAGTCATCAAAGAATGAATAACTTTACTTTTAGGAAAGTGAGACCGGCTGGCCGGCCTGGTTCAACCAAGTGTCGGTTGGTGGAGCCCACTGTACTTCAATACTAGTTTATTAATATACGTGGCAATTTCAAAAATATTATTTGTTATTTTAATATTTTGTTTTTCATCAGTCTCTTCCATTCAATTAATGCAGTATTTGACTTAAAACAATAATAATTGATAACATTTGAAATAATAAATAACATTCATTTTTTAAAATGAGTTGTACATCAAATTCATCAAGCAAAATAAATATTTTTAGCCTTTTTCATGTGATTTTGATTCTCCCAAAACAAAATAAATGTTTTGAAGATGCAAGGTCAACTTACCAGGTCTGAAGAGAGAGAATAAAGTTGCAGATTTGATGACTAAGATTGAAGAAGCTGTTGGAGATAACTTTTATGATCTGACTCTCTATTTTAGTATCTCAAAGTGGTTGAAGAGGTTGTTGGAGATGCTCTTGTGCACAAGTATTAAATAAATAATTTTATAGCATTAAATATAATATCAATTATCTATATTATTCTTGTATTGAAAAAAGAGTACTATTTATTAGATAAAAAATAGTGAGAAAACTAAAATTATATTTAATACTTGGGGTAATATTGAAAACTAATCAATTAATGTTTACTTGAAATTCTCAATCGAATAGTGTCTGTGTCAATCGATTGTCAGGGATGAGAACTATATATATATATATAGAGAGAGAGAGAGAGAGAGAAAGAGAGAGAGATGTCACATGTATTGTAATAATAATAATTGAAATATTTTGTATTGAATGTAAGTTTGTTAGACTATATATATTAATTAAATTGAAGAGGCTATCTGATTAAATTAAAATTTTTAAAAAATAATCAAACCGTCAATGACCATTTGAATTACAGATGCATGCATGTGTTGAAGGACAAATGCTTTCATTTTATTCTTATATTCAAAACACAATTAAGTTGACCAGTAAATTAATTTGTATAGAAAATCACAACACTTTTGAGTCCAGTGGCGGAACCAGAACATTTTTTAAGGGGGGTCAAAATAAATCAATAAAAAAAATTATTTATTGACGCTTGCAGTGCTTCTTTCAAATTTATTTTGCCCAATTATAGTATTTCACAACATCTTATTCCAACTATTGTAAACCTATAAGTTACGAGTCTAATAACTTTAAATGTATATATATATATATATTAATTTCTCCCGAACTATGAGACTATTTAATACTTGGAGGTAATATTAGAAACTATTGAGAGAACCAAAGTCACATTCAATACTTGGGGTAATATTGAAAACTAAGTAATTAATGCTTACTTGAAATTCTCAAACGACTTATATTAAAGAACAAAAAAATTTCTCTAAAACGACTTATATTAAGGAATGGAGAGACTAAAAATCAGTGACCAAAGAAGTCATGAGTGGTTGGCTTTAATATATAAGTAGGAACACCCCCACGGACTCTACTTTTGTATACTTGATACTACCTCCATCCCATAATAACTGTCGTTTTAGAAGGAAATTTTTTTCCCAATTTATTTGTCGTTTACAACTTTTTAGGAGAATAAATTATTTACTTTCCTATATCACCCCTACCTTCTCTAATTGTCCCAAGAAATTTTTCACTTATATTAATAGTTTTTAACTTTTCATAAAGGGGTAGTGATGAAATTTCACACTAATTTTAATTAATAAATGATAGCATTAAATGACTTTCTTAATCCATGTGTATCAAGATAAAGCGACAGTTATTATGGGATGGAGGGAGTATTAAAATTCCACATCTGAACATAATAAAAGAAAATTAAAAGGACTATTATGCTCTAATAACCCATAGACCTAATAACTTAAGCTTTTGACCAAATTAATTTAAGATGAGCATATATGGGTATGCGATTTTTTCAACAATCATGAGCTTATCTAGATTAATAAGTTTTGGATCAAAATACAGATTCAGATGCAGTTAAGTATATATAGGCGTACGATATTACTATTCACAACAATACAATCAAAAAGTCAGAAAACATTGGGCTCAACCACCTTAACTAATCAAGAACATGAAATGCATACCCATTTTAACTAATCAAGACTGCAACTTAATTAATCACTTGCATAGTATTTTTTTCTTTTAATTTGGTAATTAATTTAGGAATGATTATGAAATGTGTACGTACGTACCTTTAATTAGTTGCCAGTGAAAATCCCGCCATCCTGGATACTCCTATTGAAGAAATAAAGAAGAAGAGTATGAAAAATGCGTGAATGAGTGATCAAAGAAGGATAAGAGAGACTAAAAATGAGTGATCAAAAAATGAATGGCTAAAAATTAAAGTAGGAACACCCCACTGACTTTACTTTTGGGGAAGTGGGAAGCGGGTCAACCAAGTGTCGGGTGGTGGAGCCCACTGTTGATGGTAACATTATAGCATTAAGTTTTTTTCTTGAAAAAGAATTGAATTTTTAATTTTACAATGGAGGGTGTATTAGAGAAGAGCATATTAAAATATTTTCATGTTAACAACTTTTTAGCAAAAATAAATATATTTTTATACCGTCCAAATTCATTTTTTGTTGGATGTTAAAATTAAATAACATTTTTAACAAAAGTCATTCCATCCATTTGGGTACCAAATTGTATACTGCCTAACCTCTCCATTTTTCCAAAGTATATATTGTCTAAATTTCATTAAATTTTTATATATTGGTTTTCACTTTTTTCTAATTGTTTAAATTTCATGACCTTTAGTTAAACAGATGAATTATTGAACTAGATGCATCACAACCAGTGAACTTCTTGATTAGCTTTACAATTAGAAGGAAGTATGCACTAGGGCTGTAAATGGTAATCGAAAAATTTGTATTCATCTGTATTCGTATTAAAAAAAAGTGAATATTATTCGGATTTAAAAAAAAATGGATATATCGTATTCGGTTTAAAAGTATTCGCAAATAAAGGGATACAAATACAAATATGGCGTATTTGTTTAACATTCGATTGTAAATATATCCGACTGATAGCGGATATCCGAAATCCGATATTCGGAATCGTATCCGGAATTCGTATCCGAATAACTAACATATATATATATATATATATATATATTATAATAAGTAAAATAAATTTTTTTAAGTGGCATTCTTTTTATAATAATTAGTTTTCACTATCATACAAAAATTATTTTAAAAATATGTCATTTTACTCTTAAAAAAATAGGAAATAACATTTTTATTATAATATTAATAAACTGAAATAAATTGATTTAAGTATAGTTAATAGATTTTTACTATTATACAATTAAAATATCTAAAATGTATCGTTTAACAAAAAAAAATTATATACTACAAGAACAAGACGATTAGCTTGTTACAAGTTTTTTACTTTCCAAACTTACTTGCAGTGCCGGGAGTAGGACTGATCATTTGGTTATAACCCAACTGAATAGACTATTCGGTTATAATCCATAGCCGAAATTTATATAATTTTGCTATCTGAAAAACTATGCAATAACCGAAATTACTATTAGGTTATCTCGGTTAATAACCGAAATTAAATTTCATTCTAACCAAACAAAAAAAAGTCATTTCAAATATCTGTTTAAGATATTAATTAGGTTAAGGTTCCAGCTCCATTTTCTTTTCCAGTGCTCTTTAAGGAAATTACCCATTGTTAATTCAGGTGGGACGAATAGATAGGGTTTATAAATATAATACAGTATCACTCTTTATGTTTCTGGTTTGCGGGTATAAATTTTGGATAGACTGGAAATTTGTAAAGAGTGATTGACGAGGAAGAAGAGAAAATGAAGTGAATTTTTGTGCCCTGCCATTTCATAAAAAAATCATGGAATCTAACCTTAATTCAGGTGAGATCGACCTTAGGTCCTATTGTTTCCTGGAAGATTATGCCCGGTTGAAGAAGATGAGAAGGGGTGCGGGTGATGACACTGTTGGTCATGTTGAAGTGGGCTCTTTGCCTCTTTGGTATCGGTTCCCCAGCTCAAAATGAGGAACATCATCACCTATTTTATCTGGAAGGAGGAGGGCTTAAGAGCAAGATGAAGTAATTATAATGGGTAGGAAAAAAATTAGATTGAGGATGATTATCTCTCAGGCTACACAATTGGAAAAGGTAAATTTGGATTACTGGATTGGTATTCGCATGTTAAACTCTGATTAAACGAGAGGATATGATTAACTGTTGGTTGATGATAATGCAGTCGGTATGTATTGGGGCATCAGATGTTTTGACATTGGAGCCACGTACGAGGATTTTGAATGTTTTCATCTTGTGATGGAGTTGTGTTCAGGTTGAAGATTGATTCGCCGGATGGCCAAGAAGGGCACATGTCCTCAGCACGTGCTGCTAGGACCTTTCACGGGTATGATGTTAGCGACTACACTTGAGGTTAATGTTGAGTGAATTTTATACCTATAAATTGAGTGCGGTTGAACTTAATCTTTTGGAAGTTTTTAAGTGTTTGTGCCTATTCATGCATGTTTTACGTTGTTTTGTAGGAATTGAGACAAAAGTTATTTGGATCGACGTTTGGGGTTGCTAGAATCGCATTTTGGGCTTGTCATTTACATAACAGCCACTTCAGGGCCAATATCAGCATTGCTCCAGCCTTTATTTCGAAAAACTCAAAGAATGAAAGTTGTAGATATATGTCTCCTCTTTTCGGAACATCTTGAATCATCGAAATCAGAGTGAGACACTGCTGACAACAAATTCTATTCTTTTCTCTTGTCTTGATTTTATCTTTTAATGTCTATTCAATTGTGGATTCTATATTTTAATTCAATGATTATGAGCTATATTCTTGTTTAAGATTTCAACGGATTTTATTGCATAGCTTATTTTAGTATGTTTCTCTGTTAATTACTTTGATCTATTCTATGGATTGTCTATTATGATTGCATATAATTGTTTAATTGTCTAGCTAACAATTACCATGATAATTTATATGAATTCGGGAGATGAAATATAGATTTAGATCTGAATATAATAGTATGTGATTGTGTTTTCTGCAAGGTGATGGGATTCATGATTTGTGTTTAGGATATGGATATACATTTACGCCACGTGTAATCTAATAGGGAACCTGTACTTTAATTCTTTTTTAATTGTAATTCACATAGGAATATAGTGAATTAGTTAATTAGGGTGTTTGATTCAATTCTATCAACTGTGGATTTGGATTAATATGTTTGTGATGCATCGGAAGGTGGTTATAAATACTAATAAGTTCCTGATTAACAATCCAGAATAGCGAGTATAATTAATAAGAAGTATTTTAATATAAGTGAAACAATAAGTAAAGTTGTGATCTTAAATCTCCATAACCTGATTTTCAACTAGTGGTACTAGTAGTAGTTTAATTATATATTTTAATTCACAACATTAAATCGATTGTTTAAATAAAATTAGTTGGTTAAGAACTAGTACTTGGTGATTTTTATTAAATAATTCCTCGTGGGAACGATACTTTTCTTATCCCTTTATTACTTGTTGATTGTGTATACTTGCACGTATTCATTGACTGCGAAATCGATCAACAGTTATATAAAGCCTGTGTTTCATCTTCTGACTCTGCAAAGATAAAGCTTGCAGATTTTGTTAAGCAACGAGGATTGAAACAGTAATCGTCTCACTCTCACTCTGCCTTTAGAAATTTATTTTCTTGTTGTTCATGTTATGCTCACAGCTCATAGCCATTCTTAAGATAATGACAAGTCAAAAACTATTTATTCTTCATTCTGAAATCAGCTTATGATGAGACATTGATGCTTATTGTGGTAAAATGACACTATTATAACCCTATGTTGGGGATTTATCCTAATTAGTTATACTCTATCATTCTACTTCCTCTTTTGACAATGAAAAAAGCTAAATTAAGTAATGAATGAAGTACTTTTAGCTTCATCATTCCCACACATAACTCATTAAGGCTTGCTTCTACTTTGCCTTATGAATCTTCATAAGTACCTTTTGGATAATCTCTTAGTGCTCCACCATGAAGGCTCAAATGATCCTATTTATAATTTGTTTTCTCTGCTCTAATAGTTTAGTATCCTATGTAGTCTTGTTACTACAACCCCAGCGAGATAACTCAAATCTTCCATGCTTGCTTCTTTCCTTTTATCTTTTCATCATCTTTGCTTATCAAGTTCCTTTTTAAGTGTCATGATATTTTGCAAACTCCGTCCGCCTCAAAATTAGATATACATATCTAAAACGACCATTTTAAATAAAAATATTATTTTTCTAAATATATCTAGCTATAATATTTGATAAAAATAAAGTAGTGTTGGTATGATGGCTAGTATGTTATCTACCTAGAATATAATAAGTAATGTTATCATGTACCACCACAAAAGGGGTGGGAGTTCAAACCTTGACATCGACAAACGTTTGTATGTTTAAATTATGTCTTAAACTAGTAACAAATATATATATATATATATATATATATATATATATATATATATATATATATATATATATGGGGAATGATCCATAGCATCTATTTGTTATAAATTCTTATAAAGCATACACCATCTATACTATAAAAAAAAACTACTATTAGTAGCGGACGCTAAGTAATCAGAACAAGAGTTTATAATTTAATAACTACTCCCCCCGTCCCAAATTATCTGTTTTTTTAAAGTTTCACACACATATCATTATGTGATAAAAATACTAAAATACCCTTATGTGTTGACTTTTTTGTTTTCTGCGCATGAATCCTTATTGGTGGGAATATGAAAAGATGCTTACAAAAGAGGAGAGGCATAAATGAGAGTAATGACTATCATTAATTAGGGTAAAGGGGCAAACTTGGAAAACAAAGGGAAAAAATGTATTGAAATATTGAAAAAGCAGATATTGTGGGACAAATTTTTTTTGCTAAAACAGCAGATAATTTGGGACGGAGGGAGTAGTGTTTAGGGTTTATTAACCAAAAGTTTAAACCCTAAACTCTGGTTAATAAACTCTAAATACTGGTTAATAAACCCTAAATCCTAATTAATAAACCTTAAATTCTGGTTAATAAACATTAAACCCTAGTTAATAAACCCTAACAATTATTTGTTAAGTCAAACTTTTATTATAATTAACTAAATCTGAACATTTATTGGTGAAGTCAAACTTTCATTCTGATTAGCTAAACCCTAAACATTTGTTGGATAAGTTAAACTCTTATAATTCTGATTAGCGTCCGCTACATTAGTAGCGGACGATATGCATCGATTTTCAGTTTCTAATTTTGGTAATTCTTTTTTATTTTCAATAGTATAGATAGTGTATGTCCTATATGAATCCATAACAAATACATGATATATATATATATATATATATATATATATATATATATATATATATATATATATATATATAGCTAACCTTGAAGATTCTGGTATTTTTCCACCGCTGAATTCAATATCTTCAAGATTGAGGAGCTTTACTATATATTCCCTCCGTTTCTAAAAGATTGTCGTTTTAGAAGAAAAAACGTGTTTCAATTTATTTGTCGTTTACAATTTTCTAGGAGAATAAATTATTTAATTTCCTATATCACCTAGCCTTCTCTCATTATCTCAAAAAATTCTCCCACTCGTATTAATAGTTTTTAACTTTCCATAAAGGGGTAGTGACGGAAGTAGTAGTAGTTCACGGAAAACTAATTTAGGTTGTGTGCACAAGAATTGAGGAGCTTTACTTTATAGTTCACGAAAAACTAATTTAGGGTTGCAGACACAAATTGAGGAGCTTTACTTTATAGTTCAAGGAAAAAATAATTTAGGGTTGTGCGCACAAGAATTGAGGAGCGGAGCCTTGGAAAACTAATTTAGGGTTGCAGGCACAAGAATGTTATCAGATATTGTACATATCGATTGTGTGAACTATTTTTAAGCATAATATTGGAGAATAATTTATTATTATTTCATAGGATGTCATGTTGGGAATCTTAAATATGATTTTACATCTCATTTTATATTCACAAAGAATCAATACAATGACCAAGAGGCAACAAACTCATATGCACCAAGTGCAAAGTTCAAAATCATTCACAAGGGGATATTAAGTTAATGCCCAGATCAATATTCAGGTGAATGATTTGGAATAATAATGTGACATGAATGATTTGTGACAAAAAATAAAATGTATATTAACTTCTGCTTAGCCGCTCTTCCTTTGTTTCCTTTTTCTTATTAATGTCCTGGGCATGAACTTAATAGAGCACAATTTAGAGTTCACAGGGTTTTTTTGCGGCACAAAAGCTACCTTTTCTCAAGCTTTTTACAATCAGCACTATGCAATTTGAACAACGTGCAAACAGCTAAATTTGAAAGCCATGTTCAGTTCTTCCAGGGAATGTCTTGGTTATAAATTTCCCTAAAGAGTATTACAACATTCAATAAAAACTAGACTTGGGCATCTGGCATTTCTTCGAAAAGAGCTCATGTACTTTATCAATCAGCACCACCCTGATGCAGGCTAATTACTGATCCAAGCTAAAAGAACAAAACAAAAAGTGCACTATTAGGAACACAATTTACACTTTTTAAGCACCACAAAGTTATGATAAGAGCAGAATGGGATTCAATTCACATCATGAAAGAAATTCACCAACCTATATAAATATTATATGGCCAACTGCTTTTAGGACACAAGTCATAGGCCACAAGAAGCTTCCAACAGCAGACATTCTAATTCGTTAACGTAAAGACGGGGCACAATCTTGACCTGTTTCGTTTAAATTAGTTCATTAGGTTATAAACTTATATTGGTTTGTTCAATTGATGACCTCTCCAAGTTCATGTCCTATATTTGAACTTTAGCTCTCTTGGTGCTGCAACTAGGGCACTTGTACTGCTTAATATGCTCCGCCTTGGCAGGGGTAATCTTTACACATTTCCCATGGAACCATCTTTCGCATATGTCACAACAAATCCAGAATTCGTCAGTCGCATAGTTTTCACCACACGCACCACAAAGTGTTCCTCCCTGTTCATCATCTTCTTCATCTCCATCACTCTCGCCCTCTTCTTTGAGTGGAGGAGAAATCTTTACTGGCTTTGGATGGGGCTCAGATGGTCGAGACTGCCAAGGAAACAAATAAAGAGAAAATTAAACATCAAAACAACAGGAGGAAGCAAAATTAAGAAGTTTAAATAAAGTGGACGTTCTTACCATCATCTCACTAGGTTTACTTTTGTTCCCATTGCCTTGAGTAACAAACAGGTCCTTTGACTGCTTAACAATTCCTGTCACAACTTCAAACACAGTTGGCAGATCATTTATCATCTGGAAAAGCCTCTTCCTGTAAATTCCAATTTCATCCAAAGTGAGAACCATGCAATTAAAAGACTTGCCCTTTTTATTTTGGTAAAGAAAGACTTCTTTGTTTAATAGTTAGGAAAAAACAAGTGAGAGATGTACAGTCATATTCCCTTGGACAACTTGTTGAGGCAAACATTCAAGTTCTTTAGACTGTAGACCACAAAGGACTTCAGGATAATCAGTCTTGGCATTCATTTTCGTTACAAAATTTTCAATTGCAGAATGTTGCCCACAAGGCACAAGCAATGAACATGCGTTAACAGAAAGTCTGAGTTTATTGTATCATCCCATGTATAGAAAGTTAAAACATTTATATCATTCTTCAAAAATATTGACACAAGTCATTAAAGCTTAATTTGAGAACTTTTTTACATTTTAAAAAAAAAGCTGGAGACATTAAGTCATGTTTTATTTCCCTGCATATCAAAAGGCTTCTAAAAAAGTCATGTCAAGCTATTGATGAGCCTCTATTGGTTATGAATGAAAAAACTAGTAATTTTTTTAGCCATTACAATTATACCTTCAAAACTTCAACATCTTTTAAGTGCTGACAGCCATTACTATTATACAGTCAAAACTTCAACATCTTAAGCGCCAACATAATGAGGAAGTGAATTTAGTCTTGACAAAAGGAGGAAATGAATCAACAAAAGTTTACTGCAAGTTGAGCCTCAACTATACTTATGTCTTGATCAACCTCAATTTCATTTAAAAAAAATAAAAAGAACAGGATTTGAATCCTATGCTGGACATGGTTAAGACGAGGCTACACAAAGGTCAACATAAAAATTCAAATGCATTTATATGAGACCAGGAAACAGGGAATAACTGACTCTCATGACAAGTTAATAAGCTGGGCATATGACAAGAAACTTACCCAAATAAGAATGATAAACAATCATGTGTGGCATAAAGTGGAAGCAATTCTAGGACGACACTTTTGTGCATGGTGAAGTGCTCTAAATCTAATAGTGATATAAAAAAAAAACTTAAGATGTAACAAAACTATCTGGATTTATTTTCTACTTGAAAAATTATGACCGGTAATGAAATGTTTATAGAAAGCCAAAAGAAGGTACAAAAACAACAGATATAACATAGAGATCGACATGATAGAGCATAATCTGAGATGAGCAGTTTTTAATACTTGACATAGAGAATGAAGGCCAAATACCAGGGAAACAGATATGCACAACTTTAGAAATATATTGACATCAGAGATGCTTTAGCAGCATTATTACTAACAAAAACTGATTTCTAGTGCAGAACATCTGCTCATGCAAGTAACAAAACACTATAACGATAGAAACAGTAAATAAGAAATTAGACATTATATATTACATGCTCGCCAAAGTGTAGTACCTCTGTGCACATGCAAGTGACAAAACATTATAACAATAGAAACAGTAAGAAATTAGACATTGTATATTACATGCTCGCCAACGTGAGAATGTAGAATGCAGATTAATTAAACTATTGTAATAGGTGTAGAAATATCCATAACCATCAACCCAAGAATAAATATATGATTTGAAGTAAGAATATATTACAGTTGTAGATGTCGATCAGTACTGAATGTAGTTCAAGTGATAAAAGTGTAAAACGGTGATATAATATCTTTTCAAGAAAATGTTAGAACACCCCGCCACATTGGCCCACTAAAAGAAGCATGGAAAAGATGACATCACACAACAATTTTTTTTAGATATTTAATTGAGTTTCAGAAAAATATTACATTTCATTCTTAACGAAGCGAGCACCAAAATAAAATGCAACAGAAAGCAACCATCAATCACAGTGAACTGCAACAAGTGATAACCAGTCCTGCATCCCATCTGTAATGTACCGGTTTAAATTTAATATTTTACAAAAATATAATTATAGTTGTGTACCTATCTTGCTTGAATTCCGAGGAACAAAGAATTTTTTAAGGGGAGAAAGATGTAGCTATCCAAAATTTTCATTTTATAATTTTGGTAAATAACATAATTTTAGCTTACTAAATAAATGTGTAAATTATTAATTTTGAGAATATTAAGTGTATCTTGGAGAATTCTAATCTATGTAGGAGTGTTATTTTATTTTAATGATGCATAAGAATTCTATTTACAATTGATATAAAAAAGTCCATTTTATGTGATAATAGTTGAGAGTTATATTTAAATTGAAAAATAATGTACAGCTTTGTATTTAAACTGGGAGTGCAACAACCCTAATCTTACTTTAAGTTGAATTCCTGTGTAAATCTCTACATATATTGCAACTTGTAAAAATCATAACTAATTCACACAACAAAATCCAATGATTCAAAAGCCTAGATTTTCGTATTTCCGTCACCTACATTGGTTTAGAAGGCATCAGGGAGCCTTTTAAAGAACCCTTCTGCCCCAAAATCACAAAAAAAAAAAAAATACTGTCCTGTTTTTTGCCAAACTATTTACATCGGAGTTTGGAAGGCCATATCTTTTCATACGAATTTCAAAAAAAAAATAATCTTGAGCCTATTTCACCTATCTTTTCAAGATCTATAGTTTTCTGGAAGATGTTAGGAGCATCGGAGAATTATATCATGTTGTTCCAAAGGGTTCGGGAAGTAAAGATTTAACTAAACACATATTGAAAGAAATTGATTTGGATTTGTGGTAGTGCATAATAAGGTACAGATTCCGTACTTCCCTCCTTTGATTGTTTTATTCTTTATAGCTAATGATATCTTGTTATGTAAACATATGATTATGTTTTCAACCAGTCTTCCATTTACTTAGATATATCATACAAATTATTCTATGTTGAATTTATAAATCGTATTTGTTAATTACTTGTCTGAAAATTGAATTGTGTAGTAAAACAGGTATATTATTCATTGTTTATCCGAATTGTACGATTCTGTAATTTTGACCTCCGCCAAATTCTGAGTTAGTCTAGCATAAATTTATGATTTATCGAAGTCCTATTAGAAGAATTCGTCCTTGGTTTTCATCTAGCGGATTTTTTTCATTCCTTGTCGATTTAGAAAACCTCAAAATATGTATTTGGTTTCTTAGTAGATAAGTTTTTAAAATAAATTTATTCCATACAAGTACACTACTTTTATTGTTTTACACTAAATTCATGTCGACTGGGTTCTCCATTACATTCCATTTGTTTCAAAATGCTTTGTTTCAGTACTCTATTCATATTCGTTCATAGTGATTTTTGCTTCATTCATTGTTGCATCATCAACTTCTCCATTGCCATAACTTTACTTTCTGTTTCAGTCATATATGTTGTGCTCCGTTTTGATTTACAATCTCAATTTCTGATCTTTTGTTCGATTATCTATTTCGCCATAGGCTTTTATTTTTAAACCCATATAACCTTAAAGAGGTTTAATCTTTTGATATAATGATCTTGAGGATATTAATGCATCAGTGATTTTGTGCGCTTAAAAACCGTTTGTAGACGGACCTTAGAATATACCATGAGCTATAACCGCTTGTGAGGGTACCACAAGCATGTTTCAAGGCACAAGAGCATGATACCTTCCTTGGCGGTCTTATAAGTTCATAGATGTGTCTATTTGTCGCTCTAGTGTAGTGAGCAAACCTTTTGATTGATATATTTTGGGAGGCTTATGACAGTGAGAGTCCTATCGATTTTGTTCTTGAATGCGGATTACTAAAAATGAACGAGCTCGTGTTCAAACTTCAAACAAGCAGAGCTCAGTTTGTTCATACCCCTAATTCTACATTTAAAAATAAAAGTACATATTGAATACATGATTCAGGGACTAAAATTAAGTAATACATACACCAAACTGCAATTTGAATTGATAGAAAAATTTGCACCTCTCAGAAGTGTCGTTTCAATGAACATCAACTATTGTCAAATAAAAAGGGGTAAGAACATCAGGAAAGGAAATGCAATAATACTTTTGACTAGTTCTTAACTTGCTATAATCCAACGTCATTTTAAAAACTTCTTGATAAGGAACTCCTTTGTTTATGTCCTACAATATTTACAATACATGTAAGGTTCTAATTTACTTGATAACAATAATAATCATGTGAAATGTACTTTTCGAATGGTTCCTTTATTCTAGAACATACAAAGCACAAAGCACCAAGATTTTTGTGGACTTCTCTAGCTGAACTAATAGGGTCCATATAGCCCTCGTCATCCGTATGACAAAATCAAAAAGTAAAGTAATTGTTAAATTAATGTTTCTCTTAAGTTTCACAAATTTTTTTACCTCTAGAACCCAATGGTTATGCAAATGTACGTGACAATTCCTATAGAAGCTAACAATTCTTAGAATTTCCCCTCACAGTGTCCGCATGTAGCGAGACTTCTTTGAGAGGGTTCAAAGAAAGTGTCAGAGACTGTGAGTCTGTCATCGATTATGTTGCATCTCTTATACAAAAGGACAACATACTAACAAATGTCACACGATTCAGTGGAGTCCAAAACATAGAATCATCGAGTACTCAAATTAAATCTAGTTGCTCCTACAAAAAAATAATTAAGTACAACAAGAAGATGTCGTGTCAGTAGTAGTTACTCACTTTAGAATGACCAGAGTGCAATTTGTTTCATACTTATTTATTAAGTGTTTGGTTTTCTCCCAGTGTAACTAAACTATATTTTTTGATACATTAAATTAGAAAGGTTGACAAAACTATTAAACTTCATCTCTATGGAGAATTTTTTTGCATCTTCTTGGACATCATTTGGAATTGACTATGCAATCCCATGAATCACCTTTATGCGATATTATTAATTGAGGAAGGTTTAAAATCAAATCGTATGACAAATTAACTTTTGATTTAATCTTCAAGTTTCAATTCTTCGTTCCTTCGCACTCCTTCAATTCTACGGATCAAATGCAAGCTACCAAGTGTTATGTGCATGCATTCCTCTCAAAATCTAAAATTTGAGCATGAGAAATGACGAGTTAGAAGCTTCGAAGATGCCGGATATAAGAGATACAATATTTGAATGAAAAACAAGAACTTTATATGTTGACTTTTTAGTTGCGAGTTACGTGAATAATTATAGCTGGTAATATTTTAATAGACGTATTTGATATATTGAGCCAATTTTATAATTCTACCCAATCTCATGTATTGATATACGTTGACTCGCAATACATAGCAGGACTCCTATTAGTACCATATGTTTAATATGTAATGTTAACAAAATCCACTATTCATCAAGTTTGTGTATTACTTCGTCAATTGAGTATATTTTTCTTTTTTTCTTTTTTAATCTCGTGTTTGGTTGTTAAAACTAAAATTTTGTATGATTTTAATAAATTTTAAACGGTGTGAGATTGCTAATGACTAAATTGATTGAAAAAATGGTTCAAAATACAAATTGATGAACCAAAATATGGTCCAACTTTGAGAGGAACTGTCTGTCTACTTAGTCACATATAAACTTCAAGCTTTATATGAGACTAACTTTGATATTATACTAGTTGCATACTGTAAACAAAGACAAGGCGGCGACAACCGAATCTGGCATTCCCAACAGGTAGTACACATGGTCAATAATCTTCCATTGGCTCAACAATCTGCCTATTGCATTTCATTAAATATTGTCTCTTATATCCGGCCTATTCGAAGCTTCTACTTCTTCCTTTCTCATGCTCAAATTTTTAATTTTGAGAGGAATGCATGCGCATAACATTTTCAAATATAGAGTTTAACTAGATGACATCAATTGTGTGGGGTATTTCTAAACATACCAATCCAGCTAACCCACCTGAATGCTCATCTAGGATATTTTCAAAAATATTTGTAATTCTATAATAAGCACACCTAGAGGGGGTGAATGTGTAAATACTCAAAAGTGATCTACAGTGGTCAATTTTTAAAGTTTACTATAGCAGACTATAATCGGACGGTCTATCCCTGTCCGTATTAGTTATGTTCTTTGTCTGTTATAAACGACCAGCTAATACCTGTCCGTATTAGAACAGTAAATCACACCAAGATTTTTACGTGGTTCAGCCCCTATCCTCTACTCTAGTGGCCTAATCCACGTCCAATACCAATTAGTATTGGAGACTTTTTTTTATTAAACTTTAATATTCAATTAAGTACAAATAAAAAGAACTCCCTGTTAAAAGTAGCTCGAATCTGACTTGGACACCTCTGCCCACTTGCACCTCTGCAACTTCTCTCACCTCTGAGACCTTGAGACTACCTTTGAACAGAATACCTATTACAATGACACCCAAGCCAAAACAGGCTTGCAATTGGATTACAAAGATTATGAAGTATTACGGTTTTTCTTCCAGCTCAAAAAGAATATATAATATAAATACAATAACTGGAATCAGATTTATAAAGCTCTATGGATGTACTCAATGATGATTTTCAGCTTCATGTGAGGTGTGTTTCTTTAGCCCAGCTGAATGAATATTTATGTAGAAGCAAGCAACGACTAGTTGAATATTGTTAGCATGAAATCCTCATATTGATTTTGAAACTTCAAGGACCTGATATACTTAACAGATATTTTCCAAAAACAAAGATCAGGTCAAATTAGAAAAGGAGTCAAAGAAGATAAAATATTTAGAGTCATTTTTCAAACCACCTTACTAGTCTCCTATTAAAATTAGACTAGTTACCTTTTTCCTGAATGGTAACGTTAAAGGCAAACAAACTTATAAGGAATTTCCTTAAAATACACCAAACCAAATTTGAATTTGTCTTCATACCAAAACAGGTTTAGATATACACATATTTTAGTTTATAAAAACTGAAAGCATGAGACCAACTTGTTTTACTTAATCCAAACTGCAGTAACTTTTGTGGGCTAGCATATAAAGTGTAATATTAATTCATGCAATAACCCATGCAAACTATTATATTAATATGCATGAAAATATTTGATTAACATGACTTAATTAAATTATAAGCCAATATAAAATCAATTTAGCTCATATAAACATTGTCATCATTAAAACCACAAAGTATAAATACTAACATTCTCTCACTTTTTGATGATGACAATATTATATCATACTCCCCCTAAATATATGGCTCCCCCTTAATTTAGGCAAATTTGTCAAACAAAATCTTTCAACATGGCATGTATATCAAATATTGCATGTATATCAAATAACAAATAGTATCCAAAGCATAACAGTAAGCATGAATCATATATATGCTTAACCAACCAATACGAATTCAAATGTTTACAAAATCCCAAAATATCCAAAAAACAGAACAGAGTCTAAACTTCAAATATTTAAATATCCAATCCAAAAACCCAAAATCTCTCCCCCTTCGACATCATCAAAAAGGAGAAATTAGTTGTCTTCCTTATCAGTCTCAAACAACTCATCTTCAATTTTCTTAGTAAGATCCTTGAATTGCACATCTAAGGATTCAACCTTCTCAGTAACTGTGAGTACTCTATTGGATAAGGAATTGAGTGAAACTGAAAAATTATGCATGAGTTCAAGCATTGTGTCAAACTTGGAATTCATATCAGTAACAAGTTGAGAAAGGTCTGAATTTTGAGAAGCAGGAGGAATTGGAATAGAATGAGAAGTAGGAGAATGGGAAGGAGAAACAGTAGGAGCAGAAGGAACATGAATATTTTCTTCAATGTCCCAAGATAAAACATTGTCAGTCCCAATTTTAAGTTTTGAATTTTTAAAAACTAAGTCATCAATTACTTCAGTTAATTGTAAAACTTCTTCATTCTCAAAAGATACATCAAAATGAGTAAATATCTTTGTCAAAAAGCCACCATATGGAAAACATTTAGATTTAGTTTTGACACAACTTTCCATGTGATTTATCATTAAAAGAGCACAATTAAATTTTGTTTTTGACAAAATGAGGGATAACAATGTTAAATCTTGATAAGTCATCTCGGACCTACCACCAGTTCGAGGAATAAGATTTGCACGAATAAGCTTATGAATCACACTATTTAATGGAGTTGTTTCAAGAACTGTGGGTAAAGAAACAAACTCAGATGTGGGACAATCTTTTAACTATTCGCAATTGTTGCACAACAGAGAGGTTTTCGAATTCCAATGGCCCTTTTAGAGTGAATAGGGAAGGGCCAGAACAAGGTATGTCAAACAAAACACCCAGTAACGCAGAGTCTATTAAAATTGTTTTGTTTTTCACAAAAGTTTGAATCTGATTATGTGCAACAGACAGATTCCCATAAAATTGTTTAATCAATTTGAGATAGGCATATGTTGGGGGAAATAACAAACTAGATAGACCAAGATGATTAAAAATTTCAGTAACACCAATAGTATAAAAAAAAACAGGGTCGATAGGTTTGCCAAACACGATGAGTTTATTGACCATTAATTTCTGAAATTGATTTGCAAATTTTTGAGAACGAAAAACAATAGTTGAATCATGAGTGCTAGAAATAAAATTGGAAATGGGTATACTCACAGCAACTCGGTTTTTACCCTTAGATGTTTCCTTTGTCTTTATCTTCTTTGAAGAAGTTCCCAAATCAGAAACCATCTTGGACAAATTTCGGATCAGGCGTCTCTCAGCCCTTGGCTCCATGGACGAGGACGGTACTTCATCTTGATGATCCGGCGAGTGAGATGCTACTTCCACCGTCTTGGGTCGTTGTATCGGCTGCCGACCAGTATTGACGATAAACCCGCCCCTTGTTTTGGCCATTTCTATGGAGATTATGTGAAAACTTGAAGGAAATAGGGAGAAGAACAAACCCTAGGTTGGTTAGAGAAAAGCGTGATAGGTGGGACAATTGGCAGATATTTTTACAAAACCTTTAAGTGAAGAACGTTTTTGCACTTTGAGAAGAGAATTTGGAATGTCTGTATGCGGTTAGAATTTTTTTTTTTTTAAAATTTTAATTTTAATTTTTTTAAAATTTATGAAATTAAAAAAAAATATTTATTTCAGTTTATTATATGCTATACAAATTATATTAGGATTCAATTCATATTATATAAATTATTTGATTTATGTGAGTTATCATTATGATTTTATTTACATAAGGGTAAAATTGATATTTTCAGTTTATAGGGGTATGATTGGTATTTGTTATGTTGGATTTTGAGCGGGAATAGATTTTTTATCAGTACTTACCTGATTCTATTTTTTTTTATAAAAAACTCTTCATCTCCCACTCTTCTTGGACCAAATTCTAAACTGATCAGGAATCTAAAACCTTTTAGTATTTTGTGATCTAATTTTTTCCTTATTAGTTATTATTTACTTCTCTTTTTCCTCTGATATCCGTAACAGAGATTTGTTTTTAACAAAACCCTTCATCTTCTCTGTTTCTTCTATCACGTATTTTGTTCCTCTGTCCCTCCTATCACGCTTTTCTCTCACCAACCTAGGGCTTGTTCTTCTCTCTATTTGCTTCAAGTTTTCACACAATCTCCATAAAAATGGCCAAAACAAGGGGCGGGTTTATCGTCAATACTGGTCGGCAGCCGATACAACGACCCAAGACGGTGGAAGTAGCACCTCACGCGCCGGATCATCAAGATGAAGTACCGTCCTCGTCCATGGAGCCAAGGGCTGAGAGACGCCTGAACCGAAATTTGTCCAAGATGGTTTCTGATTTGGGAACTTCTTCAAAGAAGATGAAGAAGACAAAGGAAAAATCTAAGGGTAAAAACCGAGTTGCTGTGAGTATACCCATTTCCAATTCTATTTCTAGCACTCATGATTCAACTATTGTTTTTCGTTCCCAAAAATTTGCAAATATTAATGGTCAATAACCCCATCGTGTTTGGCAAACCTGTCGACCCTGTTCTTTTTGATACTATTGGTGTTACTGAAATTTTTAATCATCTTGGTCTATCTAGTTTGTTATTTCCCCCAACATATGCCTATCCCAAATTGATTAAACAATTTTATGGGAATCTGTCTGTTGCACATAATTAGATTCAAACTTTTGTGAAAAATAAAACAATTTTAACAGACTCTGCGTTACTGGGTGTTTTGTTTGACATACCTTGTACTGGCCCTTCCCCATTCTCTCTAAAAGGGCCATTGGAATTCGAAAACCTCTCTGTTGTGCAACAATTGCGAATAGTTAAAGATTGTCCCACATCTGAGTTTGTTTCTTTACCCACAGTTCTTGAAACAACTCCATTAAATAGTGTGATTCATAAGCTTATTCGTACAAATCTTATTCCTCGAACTGGTGGTAGGTCCGAGATGACTTATCAAGATTTAATATTGTCATCCCTCATTTTGTCAAAAACAAAATTTAATTGTGCTCTTTTAATGATAAATCACATGAAAAGTTGTGTCAAAACTAAATCTAAATGTTTTCCATATGGTGGCTTTTTGACAAAGATATTTACTCATTTTGATGTATCTTTTGAGAATGAATAAGTTTTACAATTAACTGAAGTAATTGATGACTTAGTTTCTAAAAATTCAAAACTCAAAATTGGGACTGACAATGTTTTATCTTGGGACATTGAAGAAAATATTCCTGTTCGTTCTGCTCCTACTGTTTCTCGTTCCCATTCTCCTACTTCTCATTCTATTCCAATTCCTCTTGCTTCTGAGTTCCCATTCTCCTACTTCTCATTCTATTCCAATTCCTCCTGCTTCTCAAAATTTAGACCTTTCTCAACTTGTTACTGATATGAATTCCAAGTTTGACACAATGCTTGAACTCATGCATAATTTTTTAGCTTCACTCAATTCCTTATCCAATAGAGTACTCACAGTTACTGAGAAGGTTGAATCCTTAGATGTGCAATTCAAGGATCTTACTAAGAAAATTGAAGATGAGTTGTTTGAGACTGATAAGGAAGACAACTAATTTCTCCTTTTTGATGATGTCAAAGGGGGAGAGATTTTGGGTTTTTGGATTGGGTTGGGTTTTTGGATTGGATATTTAAATATTTAAAGTTTAGACTCTGTTCCGTTTTTTGGATAACTAACTTGGATATTTTAGGATTTTGTAAACATTTGAATTCGTATTGGTTGGTTAAGCATATATATGACTATATGATTCATGCTTACTGTTATGCTTTGGATACTATTTGTTAGTTGATATACATGCAATATTTGATATACATGCCATGTTGAAAGATTCTGTTTGACAAATTTGCCTAAATTAAAGGGGAGCCATATATTTAGGGGGAGTATGATATATATATATATATATATATATATTGTCATCATCAAAAAAAGAGAGAATGTTAGTATTTATACTTTGTTGTTTTAATGATGACAATGTTTATATGGACAAAATTGATTTTATATTGGCTTATAATTTAATTGAGTCATGTTAATCAAATATTTTCATGCATATTAATATAATAGTTTGCATGGGTTATTGCATGGATTAATATTACACTTTATATTCTAGCCCACAAAAGTTACTGCAGTTTGGAGTAAGTAAAACAAGTTGGTTTATTTTTGTCTCATGCTTTCAGTTTTATAAACTAGAATATATATATCTAAACCTGTTTTGGTATGAAGACAAATTCAAATATGAATTGGAGTATTTTAAGGAGTTTAATATTCCTTAAATTTCTCATATTTAATTGTTGGGTTATATCCTTCCAATATATATATATATATATATATGTTATCTTTTATATATATTGAGTTACCAATTTATACGTGTCTGGGAGATTTTTTAGGAATTGGTTTTATTAAGGATTCTTATTTAAAGTGAATAGAGCAGTTATTTGTTACATGCTAACAGCAGTTGCTGTTTTGAAGGGATCATGCTAACTGCTAATAGGACTCTTTCAGCTAGTCTTTGTATTTTATTTGACTACTTCGCATAGCAACATTCCCTTATCTACTGAGGCTGTTCTTACTAACGTTCATCTCCTATTTCAATTAAAAAGTAATAGCCTTTGCTTGGCAGAATTGGAACGTTACATGTCATAGCCGCTGCTCTACTCCTTTATATATATTCTGCGTTGCTCGGCATTGATAGTACAAGACTATTGAACATAAACTCTTCAAGCTATCCAAGATACAAATCATCATATCACTCTTTTAGTATTGATTTACATTGTTCTTGTATTCCTTATTTCATATCTATTGTAAACATAGTACAAGTCTAGGTTGGCTTGGTGTTTTTTTAGTAATATTCAGTCTATAAAACGAAGCTATCAAAGTCTCAGAGGTGAGAGGTGTTGCAGAGATGCAAAGGGGGTAGAGGTGTCCAATCGATCGTCGTTGTAACAGGGAGTTTTATTTACTTTGTAATTGCTGAATATTATTTTAATAAAGTGAGTCTCCAATCCTAGTTGGGATTGGACGTGGATTAGGCCACTAGAGTAGAGGATAGGGGCTGAACCACGTAAAAATCTTGGCGTGATTTACTGTGCTTTTGCTTCTGTTTTAAGCTTTAATATTCTGCAGATTTTGGTTTAAGTCGGAAAAATTTTATACTAATACGGACAGGTATTAGCTGTCTGTTTATAACAGACAAAGAACATAACTAATACGGACAGGGTTAGACCGTCCGATTATAGCTTGCTATAGTAAACTTTAAAAATTGATCACTGTAGATCACTTCTGAGTATTTACACCTATTCACCCCCCTCTAAGTGTGCTTAATTGCATAATTACATTTGGTATCAGAACAAGGCTCTACTAATATTGATCTTTGCAGGTCGTAGGGAAGATCCTATGTCACACCTAAACTTTCAAGAAGGTCAGTCCACAAGTAGACCACCGCTGTTGTTCGGAAGTGAAAACTTCAACATTTGAAAGTTCAGAATGAAGATTTTTCTTAAAAGAGACCACACCTAGAGGGGGTAAATAGGTGTAAATACTCAAAAGTGATCTACAATGGTCAATTTTTAAAGTTTACTATAGCAGACTATAATCGGACGGTCTAACCCTATCCGTATTAGTTATGTTCTTTGTCCGTTATAAACGGACAACTAATACCTGTCTGTATTAGAACATTAAATCAAGCCAAGATTTTTACGTGCATAAGCCCCTATCCTCTACTCTAGTGGCCTAATCCACGACCAATACCAATTGGTATTGGAGACTCTTTTTATTAAACTTTAATATTCAATTAAGTATAAATAAAAAGAACTCCCTATTCAAAGTAGCTCGAATCTGACTTGGACACCTCTGCCCACTTGCACCTCTGCAACTTCTCTCACCTCTGAGACCTTGAGACTACCTTTGAATAGAATACCTATTACAGACCTTGAGACTACCTTTGAATAGAATACCTATTACAATGACACCCAAGTCAAAACAGGCTTGCAATTGGATTACAAAGATTATGAAGTATTACAGTTTTTCTTCCAGCTCAAAAAGAATATATAATATAAATACAATAACTGGAATCAGATTTATAAAGCTCTATGGATGTACTCAATGATGATTTTCAGCTTTATGTGAGGAGTGTTTCTTTAGCCCAGCTGAATGAATATTTATGTAGAAGCAAGCAACGACTAGTTGAATATTGTTAGCATGAAATCCTCATATTGATTTTGAAACTTAACAGATATTTTCCAAAAACAAAGATCAGGTCAAATTAGAAAAGGAGTCAAAGAAGATAAAATATTTAGAGTCCTTTTTCAAACCACCTTACTAGTCTCCTATTAAAATTAGACTAGTTACCTTTTTCCTGAATGGTAACGTTAAAGGCAAACAAACTTATAAGGAATTTCCTTAAAATACTTCAAACCAAATTTGAATTTGTCTTCATACCAAAACAGGTTTAGATATACACATATATTTTAGTTTATAAAAACTGAAAGCATGAGACCAACTTGTTTTACTTACTCCAAACTGCAGTAACTTTTGTGGGCTAGCATATAAAGTGTAATATTAATCCATGCAATAACCCATGCAAACTATTATATTAATATGCATGAAAATATTTGATTAACATGACTCAATTAAATTATAAGTCAATATAAAATCAATTTAGCCCATATAAACATTGTCATCATTAAAACCACAAAGTATAAATACTAACAATATTATGAGCTTTAATATCTTTTATTTTTGAAAAAGAGGTCTCCAAATATTTTTTTTTTAATATAGAAAAGTTTTGCAAAGGCTGTCATGGGAGAACCACAATATACATTGTTTGCTAATTCTGTTTTTGCTGATGGTCAGCGTTTAGTTGATAATCTCAAATGTGAGATTGGGATAGTTACTTTTGACTTCTCAGAAAAAGCCAAAACAATGGCAAGCAGACTTGAATTCTACAAAGAAAAACATGTGTTGCAAGTTATGTGTTAAAAGAAATAAGATTGTTACTAAAAGGTTTGACCATACCATCAATTCGTACTTCCAGCAAAAGTTTAGGGTATTTGAGCTACGAAGACATGGTGGCAATTTATAGTTACAAACTTTTAAGAGAATTTTTTAGGTTGCCACTGGTCTAAAAAATGTCATCAGAGCTACAAACCCATGGCAACCTTGAAAATGGAATAGTAATATGTCGTGGAACTACAGAATTAACCAACATCGTGAAAGGCGGGATATAAATTTCAGTAGAAATCTCAAACTTATTTTTTAGAAATGTTTTGTAATCTAATATATTCGAGTGTGAGATATAAAGTCTCACATTGGATAACTAAGACTTGGAGACTCAACATATAACTTGAGAGGATACTCTACTAATTGCCAATTGGTTTTGAGTTGAATGCTTCAATATGGTATCAGAGCGGGATATCATTGAGCCTAATTGAACACTTCTTCATGTCCTTCATTCTTAATTACCCTCACTTCTTATGGGTCAAAGTTACCCATGCATTTATTAACTAGTAACCACTTCTCAGTTGGGTCAAAGTTGACCACGGTTTACTAGCTCTTCAAGGCCATAGTGTCATTTCTTCTCTAAACTTGCTTATCTTGTGTGAGTCTCATATTCATCAGGCCCACGTGCAACTCTCAAACATCTAGTTAAACATGAGGGGGTGTTAAAGAGTATATATGTCGTCCCACATCGAATACTTTGGGTCAACTCTTCTCATAGTCAATTGATTTTGAGTTAGAGAGCTTGGTGTCTTTATATTCAATCCTCATTATGGTGACCTATCTATCCTTTCCTCCTTCACCGTTCTCCGCCTCTTCCTTTAATTATCCAATCTTTGTCGACAAAGAGTAATGGTTATATTCGAGTGGATTGTTATGGCGGGCTTAATCAAATGAGGCGAGATTTATGTGATGGTGTTAGCATTGCTCGTTTGCTAACTGCGGCTCTTGTATTGCCAAAGTTTGAAGTGGCTGCATATTGGAATGGATCAAGTGGTTTTGCAGATGGATTTGTCAAAGTTGTGAAAGAATTGCCCGCTGAGATTGCATCAAGAGAACCTGCTCACGTTGGTTGCTGCAAACGTAAAGGCCAATTTGATTAGCGTCCTCCCTTCTCTACAGGAGCATCATTATATCTCAATCACTCTTGCGATGAGCCAAAAAAGGGATAGGTATCCCCTGTATGCTAAGGCTGTTCTTTGTCAAGCATGTTACAGTACACTACGTCTAACCAGTGCATTGGAGGAAAAATCCGAGCTTCTGCAAGTCATACCCAAACCGTTTCTCTCACTTCACCTTCGTTTCGAACCGGACATGGTAGCTGACAATCAATGCCAGTACGATGGCCTTCTCTAGCCTCCATGCAAGCTATAGAGGCTGCACAGGTAGAACGTAAACCTTGGACTGGAGAAGCAGCCCGTGTCTAGAGGAGCTGTGGTAAAGGTCCCCTCACTCCAAATGAAACTGCTTTCATTCTTCAATCTCTTCCTATCACTACAGATACAAATATATATCTGGTAGTTGGGGATGGTCTGTTGGGGCTTTATATTTCAACAGTATGTATTTATGTTATTCAGTTAAAAGTTCAGAATTCAAAAACCACGCGGTTACTAATACCATAGCGCTGAGAAGAGTCTACAAATAGGTTTCAAAGGATATGATTTTTCAAAGTCCATTCCAAATTATGTCCAAGAAGATGCAAAATTTTCCTCCGTACTATGGAACACAAATATAAATTGTAAGAGTTTTGTCCACCCTCCAATTTTCATGTATCAATCACAGAAAATTTTAAAACATAGGTTAGTTCTACTAGGAGAAAGCCAAACACTTGTCAGTTTGGTAATAAATAAGCATGAAATTACACCATGCTCATTCTAAATTCAGTAACCGACATTAATTTTTTGTATGAGCAAGTTAGACCTATTTTGGGTACTCGGTGATTCTATGTTTTGGACTCCACTGAAGCGAGTAACTTTTGCTAGTATGTTATCCTTTTGTATGAGAGATACAACCTAATCGACGACACTCATGTACCGCCAGTAGAAACCTTTGGCACCATCTTTGAAAAACTTCCCAATGGACACTATGAGGGGTGATTCAACTACTCCAGCACAAATGTTTCTAAAAGTTGTTAGCTTCTATAAGAACCATCATGTACATTTAGACGTAACAAATTTGTGAAAATTAAGAACATTAATTTAGAAAACTTAACTTTTTGGTTTTGTCAGGCAAGTGACCAAGAAGTCCACAAAAAATTTGGTGTGGTATATTCCAGAATAAGGGAAGCATTCGAAAAATACATTTCAAGTGATTATTATTGTTCATATAAGGTTCTATGCTATGAAAAAAATAGAAGAATCAAGTAACTTAGAACCTATTGTAAATATTGCATGACAAAAACATAGAGTTCCTAATCTAGAAATTCTGAAAATGGTGGAGGGTTATAGCAAGTTAAGAACTAGTCAAAAGTACTATGCATTTCCTTTCCTGAAGATGACACTTCTAAGAAGATGCAAATTTTTCTACCAAATTCAATGTACTTCTATTTTTAAATGTAGAACTAGGGGTGTGAACAAGCTGAGCTTTGCTTGATTGAAATTTGAACTCAAGCTTTTTCATTTTTAATGAGCTCTAGCTTTTAAATGAGGCAGGAATGTGTATTAATTCCTCTAACTGGGAAGGTGTAGGAATAGGTGTTAAAAAAATTCATGACCAAGATAACAAAATTTAATTGTTATCCAAGGAATCCCTCAAGCAAAAACAGCAGGAAAAAGAATAAATGGTATGACCAAACACCATAATTGTCACGGCGCCTAGGCGAGGCGATAGCTGACCGCCAAAACGCCTAGGCGATGAGGCGACCGTATGGCAACAAGTCGTTCACAGTGTACAATTTATACATTATTTATATTTCTTTAAAAGTGCATTGAACAATGAAATTTTATATATTAAAACCCAAAACATATTTACTAACAATATGGAATATGCCATTAAAAACACAATTATGTCAACACATGTAAAAAGACATTAAAACAACTATTTAAAAAAAACAAAAAATTATAGGGAGGTAGCTAAAAGGCAAATATACAAATAGGGTGAAATTTGTAAAGTACAAAACTTAAGAGGTTGAACTTAATAGATTACCAAACTATGGGGGACTTTAATGAAATTTTGCCTGAATGATAAGGACACAAGTGTTATGTCCGATAGTACATTAAGAGAAATAGGGGAAGTAGTCGGAGCGAAGAAAAAAAATTCGCAACAAAACGGTTCTAGAAGGTGGAGGCAGCGACGACTTCTTTTGCATATGGCGTGGAGGCTTTTGCATATGGCGGTGACCACTTTAGCTGGCATATTTAGTCTTTTTCTTTCTTCTTTCATTGTTCTGATCTTGTCGATGGCTTATCGCAACTTAGATCTGGTTTGTTCCCGTGAGTTTGAATAAGTGGGTGGGATACAAAATCAAAAGGAAAGTCGTACACCTTGGCCATTAGTTGTTCATAGCGTCACCAAGTCGTGAAAAGTGACAACTAGTTCCTTAAGGCGTGCAACTCTCACTAATGCAGCTAGGCGACTACACGACTTGCTGCGGCAAGCTTTGGTTAGTTAAGAGCCTCAGTTATTGTGCAGTGCGGAAGCTGTGAAGGGTGTTATTTGGAATGCGATTAGTTGGGTGTTACTTATTGGAGATTTGATCAAATCATAGCAAATCTAATATAATACAAGAAAAGGTTGTCAATAGTCAATAATATCTATATATGCCAACTTCGAAAAATGGTTTGCTAAGTGACAACTAAAGTTTCCTTGTATGTGCATTTTTTAACTACTATAGTTATTTATTCTTCTTACCCATTATAATCTTTGCACTTTTTCTATGTTCACTTCTTAATGACCAAATTATCAACTCTAAAGAGGAATGTAAAATTGTCTTTAACTTCCAAAAGTAGAGGAATTGTTTTAAACTTTCAAAATGTATAGTAGCCTTAGCTAATTAAGATGATGGACTTTATAACTTTATTAAGAGAGAAAAAGAGGTTAGGAGATTAATTAGGAAGGTGTATAGTATTAATTAGAGGTAATTAAGATAGATAATTTGGACATAAATTTTTTCTTCATAGGAATCTATTTTTATTGGAGAAATAAAATGAGAGAGGCGGAGGCAGTCTTCAATTTAATCCATCAACCATTCTTCAAGGATGGAGGTAGTCCATTACTCCTTCCATACATATTGCGTTTGACCAAGTGAGATAAGAACATGAATAGACTCAAGAAAGAAATGAATGATATATAACATTCCATCTACGACTACATGTTTGGTTGGTCAAGAATGCAACCTAGTCGACTACAGAAATGCAAATTGTCAGGACTACTTAGTATAATCAATATCAAATTGTGAAAATCTTGTATAGCAAGATCAGTCGTTTTATCAAGTGTAGATTTCGTTGAGTAAACAATAGTGTCAATTGAGTTGTAATTGTGTGGAATCTTTGCAATAGTTTTGTTTGAATTCGTTTAGTCAAGATAAATATATAATGAAGATCTTCTGGTTTGTAGAGCTGTTAAAAGTAGTTTATTTAATTTTGCATTAATAATTAGCTGTATATTATTAGATAAATAATTTTCTTTATAAAAATTATCATACACTATTAATCTATTATTACTATAATTAACATATTTAATATACTATAATACAATCACCAACAATATGATTTAATAAAATAAAACTCATAAATAAAAATAATAATTTTATGTAATAAAAAATTATATAAAAGTATATACAATACAATAATTCTACACCATGACCCGTACTTTGCACGAGATAATGAACTACTTCATACATACATACATATATTCGTCCTATGCTCCTAGAATTTAAGTAGAACCAAAATTGTAAGTATGATCTTTGAAAACTCAAAGGTGTAATGTAACTTATTGTTCTACAACAATTCTATTTTTTATAGGAGTCCTTTAGTTGATTGTCATTCAATAAATTTTGACTTTAAATTGGATTTTACTTTTTAGGTTTCTACTCAACTTTGTACCATATATTAAAACTATAAAGAAAAATATTATGAGTAAATATTAACTTATTATTTCACAACAAATTTATTCTTTATGTACATAAGTCTTTTTGTTATTTAGTCATACAATTAACTAGTATGTAAAAACCATGAATAGGATTTCACTTTTAGATTTCTATCAACTTTGGACTTTTAATAATTATATATTAAAATATAAGGAAAAATATTATGAATAAATAATAATTAATATTACAAAATATATTTTATATTACAAAAGATTTTAGTGATTAAACTTTAGTTACTAATTTTATTTCATATAAGAAACCTTTAGTTAATTAATATTAAAAAATTATTTCTAACTTAAATATGCGTGGTAGCTCATTGTTCTACAACAATTCTACTCCTTTAGTTAATTAATAATGGTAGTTCATTGTTCTACAACAATTCTATCCCTTTAGTTAATTGATAGAACAATACTACTATCACATAAAAAAGGTCACATAATGCTCACATACACACACATGCATACTGTGGGGCCCCGCCTGACATATGGGGCCCGCAGTATGCATGTTTGTATGTGAGCATTATGTGACCTTTTTTTATGTAATAGTAGCATTATTTTAATTGATAATAGTAGCTCACTGTTCTATAACATTTCTACTCCTAAATAACTATATATTAAAAATAAATGAGACATGTAATGATTAAATAACAATGTATATTAAAAAACGTATTATATATTACAAAATATATTAAGGATTAATTAGTTACCATTTTATTATATAGGAGACCTTGAGTTACTAATGTTAAAACAAATTATGAAATATATAATAGTATTTAAAATTAGTTACCTATGAAAACTAAAATTAATGATGATAGCTCATTGTTCTGCAACAATTCTATTCCTAAATAATTTTATATTAAAAATAAAGGAAACATATTATAAGTAAATAATAGTTAATATTACAAAAATGTATTATATATTACAAAATATATTAGTGGTTAAACTTTAGCGATTAAAATTAGTTACCTTTTAAAACTAAAATTCATGATGATAAATTATTATTCTACAATAATTTTATTTCTTATAGAATCCAACTAAAACACTAATTTATACATTTAGGTTCCTACTTAACTTTGAACTCCCAAAACTGCATAATACCAGGACAAATACCAGGGAAACAGATAATGAAGGACAAATACCAGGGAAACAGATAATGAAGGACAGATACCAGGGAAACAGATATGCACGACACTGGATATATATTGACATCAGAGAAGCTATAGCAGCAGGATTACGCAAACAAAAAATGATTACAAGTGTAGGACATATGCATGCAAGAAACAAAACATTATAACAATAAAAACAGTGAGAAGTATTGTCTATTACATGCTCGCCAACGTGAGAATACAGATCAAGTAAACTATTGTACTAGGTGTTGACAAATCCATAACCATCAAACCAAGAATAAATATATGATTTGAAGTAAGAATATATTACAGTTGCAGATGTCAGCACTGTATGCAATTGAAGTGATTACTAGCATTACTCATTTTGAAGTGTCACACAGTGATATAATATCATGTCAAAAACATGTATGAACATCCCGCTACGTTGTCCCACCAAAAGAAAAGTGGAAAATATGACATCAGAAAACAAAGAATTTTAGATATTTTATTGAGTTTCAGAAAAATATTACCTTTCATTCTTACCGAAACCAAAGCGAGCACCAAAATAAAATGCAACAGATAGCAACCACGAATCACTGTGAACTGCAACAAGTGATAACCAGTCCTTCTCTTGCATCCCATCCCTCGCAAAGTTAATACCTAACGCTGGCTCTGGAAGTTCAGGAGGTACCTCCTCAACAGGCAGATTGACTTCCCATGCCTCATTTGGAAGCCCATAAAGACACAGATTCTCTTTCTCTGAAGCACAAACATCACCATCTCAGAAACAAGCAAATCCATTGCATATAATCAGAAATTTTTTGCACTAATAGCTATATTTAAATATTGCAATCAGCAGTGAATACATAGTAAACCCTTGTAGTCAACAGAGGAAATTCATCTATGTTATTGTCAACAAGACTCGCACTGTTTCCAAAGAATTGAAAATGATTAATCAGGAGCACCAAATTACTCTAAAAGCAAAATAACCTTCTCTGCCAACCACATCATTCTTGTTATCTTAATTACTTGACGCACAAGAAGATCCAATTATAACAAGCATAGTTTACATAAAATCTCATTCTTGGCGAAGGGAAAATATTAGTCAATACCGAGTTGTGACTGAAATTTAATGGCAATCATTCTTGACAATAATGATTTGACAGTAGGTATGGTTAAAAATGTGCAATAAACTATAATATATACTTCAAATAGACCTCGTTAACTTTACTAAAATCATAGCAGCTTCAAACATGAATGTACAAAGTGGAAAATTATTAAAACTAAACTGAAAGTAAATTTACAGAGGAAAAAGATGACTGTTCCAACAGTAGATATGATGCAGGATGAGCCCGTGAAAGTTGGTTAGAATAATATAAAAGGCTTTAGAAGGCTAGAAGCCCATAAATTAGAAGTTATATTTTAATTAGTTTCTTTAATTTGTAATTATCTTATTTAATTTATTGTTATCTTACTAGAGTACAATTTAAGTTAGAAAAGTTGTCTAGGAGTATTATAAATAGAGTATTATAAATAGTGAAGTACTTTATTTTGACACATTGAATTATTAGAATTGATTGAGTTTTGTCCCTATCATTTTGGTATCAGAGTTAATTCAATCCATCCTCAGCCGTCCCAAAATCAGTGTCATCACCTTGAACCATAAACTGTCTGCCTGCCCAATATGACCAAACCCTAGCCGCTACATTATGCTTATCAAGTCGTTGCCTAGGCGACGCTTATTCGTCAAGTCGGGGCGACTTAGTCAAAAACTAGAGAGTCGAGCGCTCAGCCATAAAAGGTGTCGCCTTGGACGGACTTAGCATCAACATGGACGACTAAATTTCAAAGCGGGCGACTTGGATTTACGGGTCAAGGTATAGTTTGACCCGAACTTAACTAAAACTAAAAAAAAAGTCCGGAATCGATCGCAACTCGCAAGCCAATTAAACTTATACAGAGAGGGAGAAAGGGGAGAGCAACAAAGAGGGAGAGCAAGCCGCGTCGACTATGACAATGACGATGACTTCGACGACATCGGCTTCGGCACCTCCGGTATGTTCTTCTACTTTATTTCTCTTGTTCTCTTCTCTACTTCTCTACTTCACTACTTCAATACTTCTACTCTTCTTCTTCTCTTTCCTTTGGGCATTCCATCTTTTTGAAAGAAACAAAGAGGGACAACCAGGAGCTCTCTCTGTTTTTTTTTTGGTATTATGTTTCTTTCTTTTTGGGTTGGGGTAATCCGACTCCTTTTAATTTTTTTATATGATATATGCTTACTTGCTTAGGCCATGGTACACGTGCCAACTTATCAAATGGTTATGATTCTGCACTCTGTCCTACTATACGCATGCATGAAGTAATTGCTTGTTTTTTGGTATGGTCTGGTTCTGTGCATAGCCAATTCAGCTATAATTCAAGAGATTAAAGAGAAAAAAAATAGTTATATAATATAGTTTGTCTAGTGATTTGATATGTTATAACCTGCATTATGAATATGGTAAATCATTAGAAATATAAATATATAAATATTCATATAAAAGTTAATATATATAATTTTATACGTATAAAATTAATATTGTTAACGACTTATCGACGACTAGTCGGGTGCCTTGTCGCCTAAACGCTTAAGCTCCCGGCTGGCGCCTTGATAACTATGCTACACTCGGACCAATTACACCCCTAGCAATCCCAAATTTATTGCCCACAAACAAGTTACAATCCCACAACCAACCGCTGCCTAGAAAGTAAAAAATTATTGTCTGCTGCCCAAAAAAGTAAAAAATTATTGCCCGCTGCCCAACCCATAAGCTTTAACGTCACTACAAAACCTTAGTTGCACCAAACCCAAACACAGCCAAGATCAACCCGGTACGCTATACATATACCAATCACAACCGCAATTTCAGCAAGAAACCTAGCCAAAACACAGCCCAAGTTGCAGCCCTAAATCGCAGCCTCTGTCGGCAAGATCAGAAAGTTTGGTCATTTCGATTTTGATGAAAGAATGGGACAAGGAGCTACGCCAAAATAGTAAGATTTGCCAGCTAAGTCAGTTGTTAGAACAGTCAAAAATCGGGATAAAGGAAAGATAAAGAGACGAAGAAGTAAAATAGCAGTGCCGCTAGAGCCGCCACTGCATCCCACCCCCACCGCCACTGTCACCATCCTCATCTTGGTCGAGAAAGTCTTCAACTTTTCATCTCTAAGGCTCCTAGGCTCCCTTAACCTTTAAACTTGCGTAAAGAATAGAAAGACCAATTGTAGTAGCTGAGTAGATACTCTTACTTTCTCTCGAACCATATTATTTGAACAGATCATTGAATCATTTATTTCTCTTGTATCTCTTAAAACCTCTTCAATTTTTATTTCTACACACGTCGCTTTTTCGGAGGTCTTCTTAAACCCCCTTTCACGCTCATGTCATGTCAAGGTATTGCAGAAGAAAAAACTACAAAATTCGATCCAATTTATCGTAATCGATTTAGTTAACACGTTGGTTAACAAATCAAGTAGTGTGGGGATTCACATGGTTCTCACAAAGACCAAACATATCGGGTTAAAATTCATTTTTTAACTTTAGCTTAAGAGCGAAAAAAGTGACAGTTTGGACATTTTGGGCAAGAAAGATTTACTAATTCTTTGATTCTAGTTAGTAAGAGGGATTTTGAACGAAGAAATAAACCCTATAAACTAAAAAAGGGTATCCTGAGCAAGCTAAAGCTACCTTGAATAAATCGATGAATGAATGAAAAAAACCGCTTACCGAGGAATATTTCTGATTTGCTTCTACGGAACTAAGATCGAAAAAATTAAAAAATAAGTCATTCACAACCACTGATGAAGGATCCCTCTGGCGGAATACGACATTGTTTTCAAGACTCTCAAAGCCGTCAAAGGTCAAGCTAGCTGTCTGACAACAGATGAAGACAACACTTACAACTCACATCTTTCAATTCCATATTATCCCACCTCCTTTATGAGAGGGAGGTATGGAAATGGATGGTATAGTTCTTTGAGATTCTCTTTTGAAGAGGCATTTGTTCTTGAACTTTGTATCTGGAGTACTTAATTTAATTTCCTCTGTAGTATTGGGTCTTAGTGGTATTAAGAGTAACAAACATTTTGTTCTTGGAGATAATTGCATTTTAATTTGCATTATTGATGCAAGGAAAAATGAAGTTAAAGTATGGTAGACAAAAAATCCTTCTTTTTCTTTGAACGCAGCTAATCAAAAATCCCCCAATTCTCCTAGATTTGATAAAGTAAATATCTTCTGGTAAATTACAGTTAGGTACCCCAAAATTTTTATAGTTTTCTAGTTTAAGTCTCCCAAGTTTTCTTAAATTTTAAAATACCCCTGGAATTTTACAGTCCCTGTACTTTCATCTTCTCCAATTCTAGACCATGAAGTTTCATTAGTTTCAGTTCAGTCCTTGTTTCTTTATACTTTTTTCACTTAAGCCCCTAGAGCAAGTCCAAGAAAAAAAGTCAATATTTCCATTTGCAGGAACCATGATAAATGCCAAAAAAATCAACGTCAAGCTTGATGCTTATATTGAAGATTCAATCTCAACGCTTACTGCAAATACAACAAATGCAAAAACTTCTATTATAACACTTGCAGTAAAAGTTCATGTACTCACGGAACGTGTCGATAAGTGACAAAAAGATGCTCATAAGAATTTTAAAGACCTCATCCCGGATCTTAATCATTTGAGACTACAACATGACCCTAATGCATGAGTTAATCGTTCTAGATCCTAGAATGAATGCAATGAATAATAGAGCTAAATTAGATGTTGGAGACTTCAATTGCGATAATGGTCCGAAACATTCTTCGATTGGATTCACATCTTGGAAAAGCTTCTTCCGTTGGTATGAACTATCCGATGAAAGAAAAAAAAATTACGGAAGCGAAATTGAAAGGGACAACTCGTATTTGGTGGGATCAACATCAGCAAATTTATATATAGCTGCGAGAAGATGGGAATATATGAAAACTGCATTGACACGACCTTTTGTACCTTCAAATTATAAGCAGCGAGCATATTTGCACTGAGTTGGTGCAAGGAAGTAAATCCGTAGACGAATATATTTCAATGTTCTACAGTTTGGTTACACAGTCAGAATTCCCTTGGGTTGAAGAAGTTTTAATCTCCATGTACCGACAAGGATTGAATTTGGAGATTGCAAGTGGTTTACCTTCAGGTAAACTTTTGGATGATGCCGTTCAAGTTGCTATCCAAGTAAAGGATAATTTAAAATGGAATTTTGTTAGGCCTCCAATACTAGTCCAAACTCGAATTGAACGTATTTTTGTGGAGCTTATTAAAAACAAGCCCGTGGAAATATCGCCAATGAGTCCTTCAGCTATTAGCAAGCCTAATCGTAGCCCATGTTCTACTAATGCTAGCAACAACCATGCATCTATATGTTATAACTGTCGTGGTTTTGGCCACGTCTTTTGAGTGTCCTTCCTCGAAGATGAATGTTGCCTCTTCTCCCTCTAAGCAACTTCTTGTTGACAAAGAGTGCAGAAAAACTGACTTGAACGAAGAGGTTTGCAAGCCGTTAGACGTCGAATTTAAGACTGATGAGTAGGATTTGGAAGTTGATGCTTATTTGGAAGGATGTTTAGGAGTTCTTCGACCTTTACTTATTGCCCAAAAACATAAGGATTATCCTAAAATCCATCGCGGGCAAATTTTTAAGCCAAGGGTCAAATGTGCGGGATAGATATGCTCTCTTGTGATTGATATTTGAAGTTGTACCGATGTTATCTCTGAGGAAGCAGTTAAGAAACTTCGATTAAAAATTGAGCTTCACCCGGTGTCGTATGATGTTGCATGAATTACCAATACAAAGTTGCGGGTTACTCAAAAGTGTTTGGTTACATTTTTCGTTGGCAAGTTTAAGGATACCGTTATGTGTGATGTTCTGCCCCTTAAGATTTGTCACTTTATCTTAGGTCATACATGGTTTTGGGATCGTCATGTGTAATATGATACTCGTGCTAATATTAATCCAATTATCAAAGGCAATACCAAGTTCACACTTACTTGTGCTATCGATATGAAAATTTGAAACTTGCAAAGAATTCCTTGCTGATCTAACGTGCTTATTCTTGTGTTGATGTTTTTAACTCGACCAAGTCGAGTTTTTTTCAACAGGGGAGAACTGATGTAGGACGAGTCCGTGAAAGTTGGTTAGAACAATATAAAAGGCTTTGGAAGCCCATAAATTAGAAGTTATATTTTAATTAGGTTCTTTAATTTATAGTTATCTTATTAAATTTGTAGTTATCTTATTAGAGTCCTATTTAAGTTGGGAAAATTGTCTAGGAGTATTATAAATAGTGATATACTTTATTATTTTGACACGTTGAATTATTAGAATTGATTGAGTTTTGTGCGAAAATTTTCTGTGTGATATTTAACCTTGTTCCCAGAACCTCCGTCCCCATCATATAGGATGCTATGGAAAAATCACTAAGCAAAATAGACCTTTAGTAACCTCTTTGAGTGCCAGAATAGCACACATTCAGACTGGATTCCTAATTTACTAATAAATATATGAGAAAGGTAGTTGGCAGGTAGATCTCTCTCTCACACTCATGTATGTCTAGATGTAACATCCTAAATCCCACATCGAAAGATATGGAAAAAATGTATGTACTTAAGAAATTAAATAACTACCAAATAGTACCTTCAAGTCATGACCTTTTGAGTGAGCCTGTGGTAGGCTAAGATAACTCAAGAATATACTATTAGGCCAGTGATTTAAGGCCTTATTTGAATGGATTTGATTTAATTCGGATTTGAAATTTGACCCAAGATTTGTTCCGGACTCGAAATTTGAATGGGTTGTTTCATATGTTATCAGAGTCGACTCTAGAAAGCTCGGGTCGGATCATCCGATCAGGTTGCCAGAGGTGAGGACACGAAGGCTGTTGGTATTATTCCACAATGGAGAGAGTGGAGTCCGGAAGAGGGGACTACAATGGCTAGAGACAAAGATCTGTAGATCGTGTGTGATCGGTTCTGACAAGGACGTCGGAAATTTTAATTAGGAGAGTTTGTAACACCCCAGTCATACATCGAAAGATATGAGAAAAAATTGTCTGTTACTTAAGGAATTAAGTTACTACCAAATAATACCTTCAAGTTAAGACCTTTTGGGTGAGCCTATGGTGGGCTAAGATAACCCCAGAAGATACTATTGAGCCAATAGTTTAAGACCTTATTTGAATGAATTTGATTCAATTCGGACTTGGGATTTGACTCAAAATTTATTTCGGACTCGAAATTTGACTCTGGTTATTTCACTAGATATCTATAATTATCAATGCATTGTATATTAAAGATATGTCTTCTCACTTCTGCTAATAAATATAAACTCAATATGGCACGCATGGAATCACTTGACATAAAATAGTTAAAAACTGAAACGTGTACAACATCCTAACACATGGTATGACTAACAGTGCTAGGCGTCTATCTTGCCACGTCAAATACAATGAAGACTTCCTCTGTTTTTCAACACTGATACATAACATACATATTTATGCTCATGTTCCAATTTCTGAATTCCAATCGAGACTCGAAGCATTTAAGTCCTTCAGAGGTTGAACAATTTAATATACTAAACCCAATAATAGCAGACATGACATCATTAGCATGTTTCCAAATACATGATATTTTAAAACTCAATAGATGTGCTCTTCTGTTACTAAGATGAGATCCTATTTAACTAAGCATGACCAGCAGAGACAAAGAAAGACCTATTTGTCTGAAGCTTTTACACATAATATAGTATTGATTTTAAATTGACACTTGATGAATAAACAAAGGCCATTTTCAGAAAAGATATCAAACAATAAGCAAAAACAAATGTTGGTTTTTCAATAACAAAGGGGGGCCTTAATTCCATATGGACATAGATTAGTTCTTAGTTCTTACTAGACCTAGCAAAATATGGTTATGGGTTGGTTTTGGTTTAGAAAATTTGGTTATAGTTTCATTTAAAAACTAAAACCATATTAACTATTTTTAATATGGGTTGTGTGGGTTGGAACCAAATAGTTATGGTTCAAATATAGGTCAACCCATATTTCTTTTATCTGCATTTTGTGCTCTTCTTCTCATCTTTCAAAACTTACATTTATTTACCAGTTATACCAACGTCATTGGCTGAAATTAATATTCTATTCCAAGTAGAGGACAAATTGGAACTGAAATTCTGGAAGGCAAAACTGTTTTGCTCCTAATTTTTGTTAAGAAAAACTTTATAAAAAATAACTTAAAATAATATATCAATATTATAATCAATCACAACCATACATATATTTTAATCTCCAAGTGTAATGCTAAGTGATGTAATTGAACATATGTTGGCACTTTACATTAAAAGAGAGAAGTCTAATTGAAAACAAAAAATTGTAGAAGAGTATGAAAAATTAGAAATGATTCAATAGTTCAAAGTTTAATTAATATTTTGGTGATTAAAATATATATTGAAAAGATATTAATGATGTGTATGATTTTTGTTGAGTATAATCATTTAAACTATTCATATATAATGAATATCAATTAATTGTATAACAAAGCTCTGATACAAAATCTGTTAAATATGGGTGGACAGCGAAGAGTAGATAAGGAAATAAATCTGTTAAATACCGGTTTGGGCCTATATTTCTTTTTAGAAATATGGGTCCAAACTGTACCCAACTTAAATAAATAAAAATAGTTACCCAACCCATTTAGTTTCAGTTAATATAGTTGACTCAATAGTTAACTAATTAGATTCTCAGGTTTAGTTCTTACCAAGATTAATAAACTAGAGGCATTTACAAAAATCTCATTTTTAAGTTGTTACCATACTGCAAGTGATTCAGTACATAGAAACTAAATGGTTAGATGGGAAAAGAAATTCAACATGGCATGACATAATTGCACAGGCTCTTGTTCAAGTTGATCAATAAAAATAGCATATCAATCATGATAGAGAAGTAGTCGCAGGAGAGTCTGTCAGACATGAAGTCACATCAACTCCATGTTTAAGAGCAAGGAAAAATTATTCACAATAGTCTCATTCAAAATTTGTATATTTTCTCATCCCTCTTACAGCTGCCCATCGAAAGTGTCATATATCTGAGTTTGATTGCTTAGAAACATTCAACTAAGCACTTAACTTAAAAGTTTCTTATTTTAGGAAGAAAAAAAAAAGAAACTAGAAAACAAACAACAAATTAAAGTATGAAAGGAAAAGTACAAAAGATACTGGACTGCAAGCACTGCCAATGCAGAGAATCTAAAGAACAGATATTAATGAATGAAAACAAAAATTATATATTCATGCAATCACTACAAAAAAAATGCATTTAATGCCCTGCATCCATCATCCATACAATAATAATTCAATTTCATACAAATGACAGATGTATAGATAGAAGCCATGAAAATATGGTAATTAACTGAGAAAAGAAAGAACTGACCAGGATCACACTCCTGAAAAAACTTTTCAACTTCTGCAATAACCCACAACACATAAAACCACAATAAGTAAAACCCATTCTGATTCAATTCAAATACCCGAATTAAAAAATTACACAACTATAACATATATAATGCATACAAAAGAAAAAATTAACAAACCAGAGGTAAGCGCCTTGATCAAACCAGCTCTTCTGCCTTGAAAGTCGCCAAAAACCTCCTCCACTGTCCTCGGAATCGGATTTGGTTGTGGTTGTATTCCGTCCATTCTCTTCAATCCACTCTCTTAAAATCCCACCCACAATTATGAATTGCTATAAATTTATACAAAAAGACAAGAGGAGTGATCTATATCTGAAATTCTTCTTCTAAAACTGTTAAATTTACGTTCAGATATGTGGGTAAATAAACATATATGTATATGTGTATCTTTGAGGATGGGATTGAAAAGTGAAGAATGGAGAGGAAACAGCGGGAAGGAAGAAACTGGTGAAAAGTAAAAAGGGTTTTTGATTGGGTATGTAAAATTTGATGCTTATGGAGGGTTTTGATTGAATGAATTCTGTCATCAACTTCATAATATATACATCTATAGATTTTATATCTCTATATTCTGTTGTGATTGGGTTTTGACTTTTCTTGGTGGAAAATGCGTGGTCTAGATTGTCTACGAGACTGGGACTAGGGCAAGCTTGAAGGTGGACTTTAATTTCGTATTTTTTATTTTATTTTTTATATGATGATTTTTTAAGAATCTTCACATGCAATGTTAGACCTGGCGATTTTTATTTTTATTTTTTGTCAATCATAACAAGAAAAAATTCATTAATTTTTGGAATATATATTTTTTACATTTAAATTTATTAAATATTTAATTTAATTATAATGAAATAATAAAATTATAATAATATTAAAAAAATTAAAAAAAAATGACAAGTGACACATTCTTCTAGAACAAAAGTATATTATGAAAAATGAGTCTTGGCTATGATATAACACTAGAATGATCGGTAAATTTAGTCTAGGCTTATGATAAAAATTTACACCACCATTTATCAACAGCCCTTTCATTGTAGTTTTATTTTTAATTTTAAGAAAATCATGATTATTATTTTTTTAATGTTGGTGTATATTTATGGTTTTAGGAAAAATTTTGTTGATATAAAATTAATTTATCCTATAAGTAAATTATTTAACTCGCATGCAACATATATAACTTGATGTGAATCAACAAGTAGAGCCTTTTGTTTGTTCTTATGATATGTACTAATGAATTAATGATATTTGAGAGTCCAGCTAATTTTTTTAAATTATCACCTTCTTCTCTCTGCCTCCACCAGTGGACATTCCTTTCATTAGCAATCCCTAAACCCCTCTAAACCCCTAATACCCAAAAAACATAAACAAGAACTCATACGCCCACACGTATCCACACTAACACACGGTACGCTTACTTCGTTTCATTTGTGCATATATATTGTAATAATAACCCAAATCACTTCTTTTTCTTTATCTATCGGTCGAAGTAAGGAAATTTGGAAACTTAAAAGAATAGATGGATTCATTTTTGTATACAGAGACCAATTAACCCAAAACCCAAGACCTAAGAGCTGAATTCGAAAATGTTTCCTCCATTGATTCGATCTCTCTCAAACCGAAAAAGCCGCCATGGTTTTAGTCTCCTCAACAGACTTACAACTTCTCTGTCCGACTACATCAATTACTCAACACCCATTTCAAATCAAGACATGGCTTCATTTGATTCAGCTTCAAATCCCAGCAAGTTTTTCTATTTTATTTTATTTTAAATGTGGTCATTTTTGATATTCATCTGCTGTTTTTATAAATTGTTGTTGTATTTGTCTTGGAACAACTAAAGTTTTGATCTTTATTTGATGTTTTTTTTTAAAAAAAAATTTAACTTGCTACTTCTTATTAGGATCATTACCTGATAATTTTACAATAAAGAGATCTGGGGCTGCAAACTTGGGTTTGAATAACTGTAGATTAATCTCAAGCTCAAGTCTTGCTGTATGTCAAAATATGGCTTGGTTTTGTACGAGTTCCTCACATATTGATGTAAACCATGATATGAAAGAGTTGTGTATTGATTCGAATGGTATTGCTTCTTGTGAGAAACCCAAAGTTAAGGTAACAAGTGATACTCCCATTGAGTTCAGCAAAGTAGATGTAAACATGCTTCCAACTGTACTACTTATAGGGCGACCTAACGTTGGCAAGTCTGCATTGTTCAATCGGTTAGTTTTTAGTCGACATGCTATTTACCTTTTAATTTACAATAGGATTGTTATAGGAAAACTAAATTAGTGTGCGATATTCAGTTACAAGTGATTTGTACTTACAAGGTGCGTTTGTCTACTTGTAGCTTAATTCGACGGAGGGAGGCTCTCGTGTACAATACTCCTAATGATCATGTTACTCGAGACATACGAGAAGGGATTGCAAAACTGAGTGATTTGCGGTTTAGGGTGTTGGATTCAGCAGGTTTGGAAGCAGAAGCTTCTTCTGGTTCTGTTCTTGGCAGAACTGCAGGAATGACTGGGAATGTGTTAAGAAGGTCGCAGTTTGCGCTCTTCCTCATAGATGCGAGGTTAGTTTGAGTGAGAATTGTTACCTTAATCCATGGAATTTTTGTTGTAATGAGTTTTTTGCACTGTAAAATATATGCCAATAGAATGACAAACAACTCGGGGAGGAAACTATATCAATGTAATGATTAAGATGGGGGATACATTTATTAAATTTAATGACTTAGATGGATCATGAGCATGGATGATGTACGTAAAAGCAAAGTAAATTTATTTATAACAGATACCTTTTGTAATAGTTCGTGAAGTTAGGTATACAATTTGAATTGTGGTCCTTTATTTGGTATACTTGGAAGTTAGTATTGAACAGTATATTATTTTGCAAGACAGGGAGTTCTATTATTGAAAGAGAGAATTTAAGCAGTCTAAGGGACTGGACTTTTCAAACTTAGAAAACTGAAACAACTGAGTTGTTAAAAGAAGGGAAATCAACCGAGACTCCATTAGTAGCGGCAAGCGGGAGTGAATTCTTGGTTCATTTCTCCACCTTAACGACAGAAAAAAGCGGGAGCCGCACAGCACATAGCTGAAAGTCAGGGAAAAGTCCACCCAACCTATCAATTGAAATAAAAAAGAAAACAGATCACCTACTAAAGTGCAGCCCTCCAACATATTGCATAGAAACATGTCCTTATAATTATTGCAGAAGCTATTCAGACTAAAGTTTTTGAACTTGATATCATATACACGATTACATGCGACAGGATACTTTGGTGGCTACTCTTTATAATTATATATTTTTTTATATTGAGTGCAAAGTTTAATTACTTCCTACGTCCTATCTTGTGACTAGAGACGGATTGCAGCCCATGGATTTGGATGTTGGAAAATGGTTGCGCAAGCATGCACCTGGAATGAAGACTATTGTGGTGATGAATAAAGCTGAATCACTAGATGATAGTCTTGGTTCTCTTGCTGCAGCTTCTGGTGAAGCCCTTAGGTTGGGATTTGGAGATCCTATTGCTCTCTCAGCTGAGACAGGAATGGGTATGGTAGAACTTTATGAAGCTCTTAGGCCATTACTCGAGGACTGTATGCTTCAAGTTTTAAATGGTAAGACTACTTATTCCGCAGAGTTTTGCATACTAAGAGAGTAATCCTATTCTGGTCTTCGCCGACTTCCACAAATATTTGTTTTATCGTATGCATCTAATTTTAACATGTACATATATTTAAAATTATCTAGGAATTTTCAAATCATATTGTTGAATTCAAAAGCGTGATAATTAGCTCTCTGTACCTGTGTTCTCTGTGCACTTAATAATGTTACTAACCCTTGCCATTATTTATTTTTTTGTCAAACGCCACTAAGAACCTTCCATATTGTTTTCAATGAGAAAGAGGTAAGTGATGAATTAGCTTCAAAACTGTAACAATGCCTTTATATAATTTACTCCTTATATGTCATAGCAACTGTAGCAATTTCTTCAGTGTAGTTTATATGCAGTCTAGTAACATATCCTACACAAAATGTCAATAGTTTGTGTAACTTTGTTTTACAATTTACCATTAGGGAATCTTGTACATTATTAGTATTCAATAGGCATGTTTGTAATGAATATGTGTGTATATTATGTAAAACTGCAATGTCATAATGTCATTCATGCTTTTAGTTCAAGGCTTCTTTCATACTTGAAAGAAAAAAGAAAAGAAAAATGAAGTCCATTAGATTCATATGGATTCAATTTTCAGCCAACGGTCTTTTGGATATTTTCTGTAGCTAGAGCTAGAGGCTAATATGATATTTGATGAATTGTTATGGTTGATTTTACAATGCACATTGCACAATTGATTTACTAATATAATATTGTGAAGTTAAATTTAACAACATTCCTATTTTAAACCAAAAAAGTAAAATAATACTATTCTATCAATGCTCACCATTTAATTTTTCTCCCCTTTCGGACAAATAATGTCCATTTTTCACCATCTTATTTTGAAATCAGCTTCTCATTTTCATAATATTAGATGAAGGTAATTTGGAAAATATCCCTTCTGAGGATGAGGAGTCAAAGACACCATTGCAGTTGGCTATTGTTGGACGACCAAATGTTGGGAAGTCAACATTGTTGAACACGTTATTACAAGAAGATCGTGTTTTGGTGGGACCAGAAGCTGGCTTGACGAGAGATTCAGTTAGAGCTCAGTTTGAATATCAAGGAAGAACAATATACATGGTAAAAATCTGTCTCTCATGTGTTGTATTTCAAGGAAAGTATAATAGTTATTAATATTCTATTATATCTATTAGGCAGACTTTGGATGGTCCTGATATACTAATCACTTATCCCTTCCCATGGGCACGCGCGCTCTTGCAGTAAGAAGCAAAAGAATGTCATAAATGGAAGCATAACATTAAAAACTAGAGGATTTTTTTGGCTTTAGTTCTTGTACACATTTGTTACTCGCTCATGGCCTTTCTCTTATATTTGGGGTGTTACTTCTTGTTGTTATGAAGGAAATTGCTTACAAAACCCATCTCTCAAAAACCTGATGACGCAGGTGGGACTGTGGGAGGGTGAGATACTATTTTGATTCATAATTGATGCCTACTTTTTAAGGGAACAAATGGAAAACCTTGAAAGGGTGCTTATAAGCAAAACTCTAGAAGAAAAACTCAAATGCCAAAAGGCAATAATTTCATTATTAATCAATAAGTTCAGTACAAAGCTGCCAAATACTATTATTTATAGGAAAGCAAGACTCTATAATCTCACCCACCTAATTAATGTAATAAATAAAAGAGAAGTCTTTGCAGACCCTAAATATTAAAAATTCTGCAGCCTGAACACTAGTTTGCTACATTAAATAGCTATAAGACTACTGCAATACGTGAATTAACTTTTAGAACCTTGCAAATTGCTCCTGCATCACTTTAATGTGGTCTCCTATATTTATATATTTAGTTTTACTGATAGCAGCTTCTACAGCGTACTCATCTGCGTTTCGTCATATTTGCAAAAGCTTTTTTCTTGTTTACACTTAAAAACTTGTTTTGTTTGATTCAACATTTTACTTGTAATGTCAAGAACCGACTATTAATTTAATAATCTGTTGGGTGAGTCTGTCCTATTCTCCTAATCTGAAAACTGAAATCAATATTTACCTGAATGCTAAACACAATATGCTTAGAAGGTTGGGATATTTGGCTGTACACTTAAACTCAATAATCTCAGATTACAAGTACATTGTTGATTCTTTCACTTTCTTTGTTCAGGTCGACACTGCAGGTTGGCTGCAAAGGACAAATCAGGAGAAAGGACCAGCATCCTTAAGCATTATGCAATCAAGAAAAAATCTAATGAGGGCTCATATAGTTGCTTTAGTCCTTGATGCCGAAGAGGTGCGTTGTACATCACGATGTTTGTTTTCATTTTTGTTGCCAACGTGAATTTATGAAGAACTTGTGGTAGGTATTTGCAAGTTCATGTAAATCTGCTAATGACTGTAGCTTCACATATTCTTTCATGCTCGATCCTTTGATTTAGTTTATAAATCATGATTTTCTAGCCGTCTGATTGTTTTTTGATTTACAGCATGTAGCCATGTAAATAAGGAGAAGGATAAAATTTAAAATTTCACATGCAGCATTCTCGAACCTTGTATAAAGAGGAACACACCAACACATCTAAGCTTGATCAACTTCTTTTACTTAAAGTCAACGGCAAGATTTCCCTGTTGGAAGATCCTGTGTCAGGGTTGTTCTAGAGTAATTAGCTACATTTAGATAGAGATCTGTCTGTGCGTGCTACTGCCCCATAAGGTCTATCAGGTTTATCGTCACTTGATAATGTTCTGTATACAGTCAGATTTTTCAAGCTTGTTAGTTCTTTTTAATTTGAATCACAGGCCATGTGCTATAAACTTTTTTTCTTGATAGAGTGATTTGTGTCTAAAGAATTTGAATGAACCTATCATAAAAACAAAATAAAATGAATTTGAAAGCTACTGATTATATTTGAATGTTTAATTTGGTGATTATCATGAAGTTTGTATAGCTACCATCTACAATTATGCAGCTACCAACTATTCCATTCCTTAGGAATCTTAGCTATGTCACTTCAGTTAATATTGGTTAATGGATAACCGTGGTTAATGGATTACCATGTCCTAATTCGTCTTTTGGCTACAATATTATGTGCATGATGAGTAGATTGCAAATGCTAGGAGGACCATGAAGCATGATGAAGTTGTCATAGCAAGGCGAGCAGTGGAAGAAGGACGTGGTTTGGTTGTGATTGTGAACAAGATGGACCTTCTAAGTGGAAGACAAAATTCTAAGTTATATGAGCGTGTCATCCAGGCTGTTCCTGAAGAAATTCAGACAGTTATACCCCAGGTTTGTCCATTGAGGAGCTTTTGATATGTCCGTCTATTCTTCATTCTTGAACTCAAACAAGCATCTTTAAGTGAATAGAAAATGAGTAGTAATTTTAATGTCTTATCTTCTTATTAATTCAAATTTGCTGAAGTGCTTATGAAATTATACGCTTAAATATACGTTTGTGGAGTATTTTATTCTTTCAGGTTTTTATTTAGTCATTTAAAATATTAGATATGAATGTGATAAGACGACCTCTACAATGATGATAAAATAGTTGATCTGGAATTGACAGAACATTGTTGCCAGGTGACAGGAATTCCTGTTGTATTTGTTTCAGCACTGGAGGGAAGGGGTCGGATAGCTGTGATGTGTCAGGTCATCGATACATATGAGAAATGGTGCTTAAGGTTGCCAACGGCTCGTCTTAACCGTTGGCTGCGCAAGGTTAGTATGCTCATACTCACTCCAAAATTAGAGATATATTTTTAAAAAGTGACGACTTTTAAGAAAAATTCACTTTTACAAATATATCCCTAACATTTGATAGAAAAGTAGTAATGGTGGCATTGTAGTATTCAATCTTATATATAACTAACCAAAGATCTTCATGACTTCGTGGTTTTAAATTCAATTGCATCTCTAATTTTGGAACGAACTAAAAAAGGAAAATGAATCTCTAATGCTGGAAGTTCCTGGAATGGACCTGCAAACAACATTAAATAATGCGTAGTGAACACTATGCCTGTGGGGGTATATTTGTTCAGGTTATGAGCAGGCATTCTTGGAAGGATTCAGCTGCTCAACCCAAGATCAAGTATTTCACTCAAGTGAAAGCGCGACCACCTACCTTTGTTGCCTTTGTGAGTGGAAAGAAACAACTAGCAGATACAGAAATAAGGTTCCTAACGAGATCTTTGAAGGAAGACTTTGATTTGGGCGGGATTCCTGTCCGTATCATGCAACGAACTGTTCTGAGAAACGCTGCAGAGAGCAGTGGCAATAGCAAGAGCACCCAATCCGGTCGAAAACACGTTGAAAGGATGGTGTCTGACAAGCGAACAATCATCGTAGCTGAAGCAACACCATCATCTTAAATTTGAAAGGCGTTGTGCCTATATATAGCGAAAAGAATAGATCTTTGCAACTAATCACTGTCTAATTAGTCAACTCAACGTCGACTGCATGACCGTTGCTGGATTGTGCTGCTGATAAGGGGGTCCACAGATTTCCGCAATATTAGTTTTCCTTTAAACTTATTCTTAATAGTTTTTTTTTTCTTTAAAAAAAAATTGTTAAAGCTACAAAGCACGGTTTGTGCATGCTCTCAAGTATTGTTTGCTATAGAGAAGCTTGGCATAGTTGTATTTTTTTTCCTTGTGGATCTGTAAATAGTTTTTGGCTTATTAACACTAAATGGTAGAGAATTTATGTTATTCGTATTCCCTTACACTTGCAGTTTGTTTCTTGAATTCCTGGAAAACTTCCATTGTGTTTCTCCTATCAATTTGGTAATTGTGGGTTTCTGTTCTTAAGTTTGGCCCTATGGTTGCTAGCCCTTGTTAGTTTTCGTGTGCCCTTTGGGCCTGTTTCTATTCTTATGGCCTAATCCTGCATGGTGGCCACTGACCACTTGTTTTTTTCGTTTTAATTTTCAATTTCTTTATTTTGCAGTTTTTTCTTGTCTAAATAACTTTTCTAAAACTGAGTATACTGTATTTTTGGACAGAATATTTAGAAACATTAAAAGGAATATCAATTTTTTTAACTTTTATATTTTTTACATTTAAGTGTTTAAAATCTAAAAATTGCAAAATATTTTTGTGGTCATTTAGGTGAATTACTTCGTATCTAATTTTTTTAAAAAAAAACAGAAACAAATTTCACTTTTGGCTTTTCTAAAAAGAAAAAGAAAAATAAAGAAGTAAATTTGAAAATGATTTCCAAACCTAATGTTGCGAATGTAGGCTAGTTAAAGTTGTACTGTTTTTTTAAGAAATGATATTTTTACAAAATTACTCGCATAAATGTATGCATGCACTTGTATTGTGCATGTATGGTTGCATGCACTAGTTGGTAAATGTAATACCCTAATTCTTTATGAATAAAAATTTAATTTTCTCTAAATATAATTTTGAATAATAAGGTGTTGATTTGATATAATGCTATAGTTATGGGTGATATGTACACATTTTGCAAAATAAGCAATTAGTTGTCATAAAATATTCGTTTGTTCGGAAAATATTCTTTTTGTCGAGGTATATTCGTACGACGGCGCAATCATTGGTGGACTTCATAACGGAATAACTGTTGAATATAGAAAGCGACAAAAATAATATTTTCATAAGATAACGGCAAGACTTAATTTTACCGTTAAACTGTTGAGATATCATGTGATAATTAAAAGTACAGTAATACGCGTTGTTCCACAGTGATACGTGGTATTGCACAGTAGCACATGGTATTGCATAGTATCTCTGATTATTGATGTTTACATAAAAAGTCATTCAGTTTTATTCAATAATTGTTACAGTAATTGCTGCATAATATCTCATATTATTGATTCAATTATTGTCACAGTATCATCTGCACAATATTTTATATTATTAAATCAATAATTGAGACAACACAGTTATTCATATTATTATTTGCATTATAGACAATGTTTAGAAAGTTATGTCGAGAAAAGGGGTTATGTTATTTAATTGCGCGCCAATAAGGAGAAATCCTTATCGGAAAACCCCCTCTTTCTTGGAAATGTTCTGATTGTCAATATTATGAGTTATAATATTATTGATGCAGAATTGTTGAAAGATTAAAAATGTGTTGGTTGAAGATAAAGTAATTTGTGGTAAATATTTATTCAATTTTTGATATAAATAGAGATGTGTCATGAGACATTTGTTGTAAGTTTGGTTTATTCTATGGGACCCATAGGTTATCATCTAAGAGTCACTTTTGTCAATAGTACTTGTCTTTATCAGGCGTCAAACCACTTGCCTTTACGTCAAACCACTTGCCTTTTCACATTACTAGGCGTTAAGCCACTTGCCTCTTTACATTGCAAGGGCCAAGCTATAATTCTTTTATAAATAGAAGCTCATTTCTTCCTTCATTCTTACCAATTTACTAAAGATATAGAGAGAAATTATAGAGAAAGAGAAATAAGAAGAGTATTCGAGAAGCAAGCACACGCTCACCACCAACACAAAGTTCTACTACAATAGTGTAATATCTAATCTTTTATTAAGGTAAAAGATGTTATTTTTTTCATACTCGTAAGGGCTGTCATTCCATTAACTTATTAATCTGCGGGAATAACTTGTCTACGCGGATTACTTCATGCCTGGTGAATAACCTTTCATATTCATTCTTTATTAATCTGTGAGAATAACCTGTCTACGCGGATTACCGCATACCTGGTGAATAACCCTTCGTACGTATTCATTCTTTATTAAGTTGTTGAAATGATCTGTCTACGCGGATTACCACATGACGAGTGAAAATTCATTTGCAGTTTCGTATATTCTTTTATACTCCATATTATGTAAGTGATATTATTTTATTTCATATTCTTAAATCTAAACTTACTATTATAAGTATTGCTTCTATAATTTCTGAAATGGTTAAAAAATTCTTGAGGTTTGCGCTTCATCTAATATCATTTCATTAGAATATTGGTCTGAACTTTCTTATTAAATTTTAATATTTTCATTCAGGGTATTATTCACGGGTACTATTCATTCGGGGGTATTATTCACGGGGTAATATGTGAGACCCCGGATTTTATGAATAAAGATTTAAATTTCTCGAAATATTTTATTTTTTTAATATTATGGTATGGATTTGATATAATGTTATAGTTGTGGGTAATATTTATAAATTTTGCAAAGTATGCAAGTTGTTATATAATATTCGATTGGTCGGGAAATATTCGTTTTAACAGGAAATATTCGTACGACGACACAATCATTGGTGGACCCCACAACAGAATTATTGTCGGATTGAGAAAACGACAAAAATATTTTATTGAAAATAACGGCGGAAGTTTTACCATTAATAATGTTGAACTACTCGGTAGTAAAAGTACAGTAATACGCGTGGTTGCATAGTAGCACACGGTATTGATTATTGATGCTTACGTGATAAGTCACTCAGTTTTGTTTATTGGTATTATTAATGTAATAAAACAGAAAAGCTTTTTATATAAAATAGAATACTTTTATAAAGTTATTCGTTTTATTAGGCTAATAGTAAAATCTTTTTATATAAAATAGAATACTTTTATAAAGTTATCTGTTTTATTAGACAATAATTAGAATATATTATATTTTATTATGCATAGTATTTACATAGTGCCTGCATAGTATTTGCATAGTAAAATCTTTTATAAAGTTATTCGTTTTATTAGATTATAAATAGAATATATTATATTTTATTTAAAAGATTTTGCTTTAAATATGGACCGTCAGATTAAAGTAAATCAATCTAGATCGTTCATGAGTTAGTTACTATGTAGTCCATTTTTCTATAAATAGAAGCTCATTCCTTCATTATTTTCTTACGAATTCACTGAAACTCTAGAGAGAGAAATTATAGAGAGAGAGAGAAGAAAAGTATTCTGCTACTTCACTACTCCGATATCAAGTTTCTTTTACGGTAAGGGATATTATTTGTTGAACTCGTAAGGGGTATTATTTCTTTTGTATTCATGAAGAGAATTTCTGTTATTCCATTTCTTATTATTCTGTTGGAATAACCTGTATACGCGGGCTACCCTATACTTGGTGAAATTCTTCTAATATTCCATTCTTTATTATTCTGTTAGAATATCCTGTCTGTGCGTTTTACGCCGGACCTGGTTCTGTTTTTATTATTCTGTTGGAATATCCAGTCTGTGCGTTTTACGCCGGACCTGGTTCCGTTATTTAGTATTCTGTTGGAATAACATGTCTATGCGAAGCACCGTATGCATGGTGATTTCTGTTGTTATTCCATTCTTTATTATTCTGTTGGAACATCCTGCCGGTGCAAATTTCGCCTGACCTGGTTCCGTTACTTATTATTTTGTTGGAATAACCTGTCTATGCGAAGTATCGTATACATGGTGATTTCTTTTGTTATTCCATTCTTTATTATACTCAGTTGGTTAAAGTTTTGACTTCTATACTCCATGAAATTAGTAGAATATCCTTGATATTTGCGCTTCATTCAGTATCTTTTCATGGAAATATTCTTCTGAGTATTCTTGAATTTTACTCCACAAAGTAGTATCATGTTGATAATTTGGACGTTATTAGTTCCTGGATTAATTAATTCTTGAACTTGTTTTATTGAATTCTTACATCATTGTCATCATCCTCATGTTTATATTTGTTGAAAGTCATCTGTGGCCTGTAGTGCATTGATGGACTTGGTATGATTATGACTAGGGATTATTCAGTATAATCATGACCGTAATGTTATAAATGATTTGGTAAAAGTCCTCATTGGCCGGTAGTGCATTGATGGACAGTTGTTGGCATGATCATGACCATTGATGAATACACGAATATCCTTGGCTGTGAATCATGGACAATTTATTGTTGTGATACTAATGAATATCCTTGCCCGTAGTGTAGGGATGATGTGGATTATTTATTAAGCTGAGTCTTAGCGATAAAAGTCATGAAAAACCTTTTAAATCATAAAAGATAGTAGATTTTATTCTCTACTTGACTCTTTTAATGGATTGCTTGATCCGCTGCAGTTAAACATGATGTCTATTGTATTTTATCAGTTTAACATTGTTGAAGACTAATGATAATTTATTTTACATTATCTTAGTCATAATATTTTTTACTGGGCTAGTTGAGCTCACATTTTCTTTCACTATTCTCTTCAGGAAATGAATATAGCTGGGACGAGTCGGGGAACGGAGTGATGGATCAGATGATAGTATTAGTAGTCCTCACTATTCTGTTAAATAGTGTGACAATAAATGTAATGAAGACTTATTCTGAGAGTGGATATTGTCTAGAAGACAGTATTTGTATTGAAACTCACAACTCTCTTGTGGTATATTAAATATTGTATTTGTATTCTATACCATGTATTTGGCGACTCAGAATAGGTGATGTATACCTATTTTGGGGGCGTCACAGTTGGTATCAGAGCTTAGGGATATGATCCCTGGCTGAGATGTGAGGCAAGAACTAGGAGGGGAGAAACGAGGGAATTCTTTCGCTAGTATGACCTACCTAAGTTTATTTGGTATTTAATTGGTCGGTTAGAGTATAGGGATAATATGTGATATGTTAATTAACCTTTGTTTTGTTGCAGTATTTAAAAATGGCATCTGAAAATGTTGAGAAAAGAAATGGAGCACAGGAGACCGTTGAGTCTCCACAGATCAATAATCAGGACAATGTGCAACAGGAAGACAATAATCCTCATGTAAAGAACAACACTAATTAATTGACGAACGACGGTACGTTTAGAAGTTTTTTAGAATTCAAGCAATATCAGGCGAAGGCGGCTCCTATTCATAATGCAGGAGGAAACGATGGCAACCCACGGTTGGTCACCGCTAAGCAATTCAAGGAGCTCGGACCACCGGAGTTTTTGGGAAAGCCAGAACCACTTAAGGCGGAGACGTGGTTAAAGCAGATCACCAATATATTTGATGTCTTGGGATGCTCCGAGGAGCAAAAGGTTCCCTTTGCCACCTTTATGTTGCGTGAAGAGGCAGATCACTGGTGGGAATCTGTAAAATGTACTTAGCCTGACGCACTCAAGATGTCTGAGGAGAAGTTCCAAGAGCTATTCAATGACAAGTACTTTCACGAAAGCATTCGTCACATGAAGGAGGTGGAATTTATCAAGTTGGAGCAAAACAACATGACCGTGTCGCAGTACGAAGCTAAGTTTGTCGAGTTGTCCCGATTTGCGTCCCACTTGGTTGATAATGAAGAGAGAATGACGCGGATATTTTTAAGAGGTTTGAAGCCGGAGATACGTCAATATCTTATTTCTCATAAACTATGTTTGTATTCAGATATTGTAAATAGGGCTCAGTTAGTGGAGCGCGATAACGAGTCAACGCAACCAAAAGAAAGTAGCCGGCAAAATGATAATACCGGTGATAACAGTCATCAAAGCAGTGACAATGAACATGGACAGAATCAACATGTCAGAAATGGTAACCACTTCAGTGGTAATCATGGTCAAAATAATAAGAATGGTCATTTCAAGAAGAGAAGATTCAACAATGATGGAAAGGCGTCAGCACCAACACCCGTTGTTAAGGAAGGAGAACGACCACCTATCATATGTTTCAAATGCGGAGGGGAGGGACACATCAGTCCAAACTGCGCGATGTTGTCCAAAGTATGTTATAATTGTGGAAGAGAATGTCACTTAGCCCGATTTTGTCGTTCACCGAAGACAAGTTCAGCTAAGATGGAGGCACCAAAGGCCGTCCCAGAAAAGTTAAAGCCAGTAGTTTAAGAGAGAGTGTTTTTTTTTCGTGACAAGGAACCTGAATAAAATTATCACGGGTATGTTAGTCATAAACTCTTGTGAAGTCTATACCGTGTTAGATACCGGTTCTACTCACTCTTTTATTTCACCTAGTTGTGTTCAATGTTTGAAGTTAACTCCGGATAAGTTAAACTTTGATATATCTATTTAAACTCAGTTGGGAGAAACCTTCGTTACCTCCACTATTTATAAATCTTGTTCAAATCAACACTTTCACGTTACCTATCGATCTTATCTCTTTGAAAATACTTGTATTTGATGTGATTTTTGGAAACGATTGGTTAACTACTCATCATACTTTTCGTAAGGTTGTTAGCTTTCATACTCTTAACCAACCTGTTATGCGAATTCAAGCAACCAAACCACTAAAGTCAATCATTGTCATATCAAGCCATAAGTAAAGAGCCCCGGTCCTTTCGTTGTTGACTTTCTTGTGTGGAATGGACCGAAGCCAGACTTTCTGTAGGCGACGTCGTGAATGACGATGGCAAGTTGATAGGTATCAATGTGACATGTTATCCAAGTCTTAGATGAGGGTCACAGTTTTGAACGATATTTCTATTATTTATTTCCTGACGTATTTTTGAAGACTTATTAGCCTACCCCAAAGCGTGAAATCGAATTTTGTATTGACCCCAGTACAAAATCTATTTTTTAAACCCTTAAATATTTCTTCAACTAAATCGAACGTATCATGCGCCAAAGACGTTGGCTCGAGCTGTTGAAGATTATGACCATATCATTCAATATCATCGTGGAAGAACGAAAGTGGTAGCTGACGAGTTGAGTAGAAGATCGTATGCGAGTGAGATGTTGTTAACACAAAGACCTATTTCGTATAACTTACAAATGACGAAGATAGAGTTAATGTGACGCCCCCAAAATTAGGTATACATCACCCATCTTGGGTCGTCAGATACATAGTACAAAATACAAATACAACTTACTAATACAACTGTCGTGTACAATACGACAAAACATAAACTGTGAATTTGAATACAAATATTATCTTCTAGAGAGTATTCATACTCAAAAGGAGTCCTCATTACATTTATTAACACACTATTACATAGAATAGTGAGGACTACTAACTAATACTATCATTCGGACCATCACTCCGTTTCCCGACTTGTCCCAGCTACGTTCTCATTTCCTGAAGAGAACAGTGAAAGAAAGGGTGAGCTCAACTAGCCCAGTAAGAAATATTATGACTAAGATAATGCAGAATAAATTATCATTAGCCTTCAACAATGTTAAACTGATAAAATATAATAGACATCAAGTTTAACTGCAGCGGAACAAGCAATCCATTAAAAGAGTCAAGTAGAAAATAAACTCTACTATCTTTTATAATTTAAAAAGTTTTTCAACACTGTGATCGCTGGGACTTAGCTTAATAAAATAATCCATATCATCGAATCACCCCTGCACTACGGCCAAGGATATTCTTTAGTATCACGACCACGAATTATCCATGCACTACGGCTAAAGATAATCATGTTTACATCAACGGTCCTGATCATGCCATAAAACAATTCATCTTTGCACTACGACCAAAGAGAATCCATAGCCATAATCATACTAAAAACTGTCCATCAATGCACTACGGGAAATGAGGATTTTTACCACATCATTTGTAACATTACGGTCATGATTACACCAAATAATTCCTGGTCATAATCATACCAAGTCCATCTATGCACTACAGGCCACAGATGAGTTTCAACAAAATATAATCATGAGGATAATGACAATGATATACGAATTTAATAAAACAAGTTCAAGAATTAATTTATCCAGGACCTGATAACGTCCAAATTGTCAACATGATACTGCTTTGTGGAGTAAAATTCAAGAATGCTCAGAAGAATATTTCAATGAAAAGATACTGGATGAAGCGCAAATATAAAGGATATTCCACTAATTTCATGGCGTATAGAAGTCAAAACTTTAACCAACTGAGTATAATAAGGAATGAAATAACAAAAGAAATCACCAGGCATGCGATAGACCGCATAGGCAGGTTATTCCAACAGAATAATAAATAACGGAACCAGGTCCGGCGTAAACCGCACAGACAGGATATTCCAACAGAATAGAAAAGACGGAACCAGGTCCGGCGTAGAACGCACAGACAGGATATTCTAACAGAATAGTAAAGACGGAACCAGGTCCGGCGTAGAACGCACAGACAGGATGTTCCAACAGAATAATAAATAATGGAACCAGGTCCGGCGTAGAACGCACAGACAGGATGTTCCAGCAGAATAATAAGGAATGGAATAATAGAAGAATTTTACTAAGTATGTGGTACTTCACATAAACAGGTTATTCCAACATAATAACAAATAATGGAACAACAGAAGTTCTCTTCATGAAGATGAAAGAAAGAAATAATATTCCCTACCTTTGAAAGAAACTGAATATAGGAGTAGTGAGGGAGCAAACTTCTCTTCTTCTATAGATTTTCTCTCTATAATGTCTCTAAAGCTTTAGTGAATTGGTGAAAAATGAAGGAAGAATGAGCTTCTATTTATAGGAAAACATAGTTTCGATAATTACACGTTTTGGGGCTCGAAATATTATAGTACAATACCTCCAACTTTTCTTTCATTTTTAATTCAATCATCCAAGTATTATCAAACTTGCACCAACTCCTCTAATAGTAATTCATGTGAATCAATAGTAAAATCATGTGACTCAATAGTTCTAAACATGTGAAAAATTAATTACAATATAGTACCTCCCTCTATACCTCTATTTTTAACTTAGTCATGCAAGTATTATCAATTTTGCACCAACTCCCCTAATAGTAACAAGAATGTGAGTCAATAGTATAACATGTGAACAAATAGTTATAATCATGTGAAATAATAGCAATCAATTGCTCATTTATCCGGTTAAATACCTGATTGGTCAATATAACCTCCAGATATCAATTATTATCGAAATAAATATCGATTTTCACTAACACAAACAATTCCAACATAATGAAACCATTTTAATCAAAAATATAAATTTTGAAATTTCGAAGTTTGACTTTTTCCGAAAAGGTCAACTGTTGACTTTTTGACCAAATAGTGAATTTCGGAAAATTTTATGTTTATAGACTATTTTTACTAATTTCGACGTTCCGGACTCAAATATCACGTCTGCGTCTCCAAATTCAACTCCGAATAACATTCATCATTAATATTATAACTCATGAATAATAATTCGTGAATAGTACTCCGACACGAAAAGTATCCCAAATACCCGAGTGAACAATACTAGAGTGAATAGTAATTTAGGTGAATAGTAATCCGTGAATAGTAACTCGTGAATAGTAACTCGTGAATAGTAACTCATGAATAGTAACTCGTAAATAGTACTCCGACATGAAAAGTACCCCAAATATCCGAGTGAATAATATTCGGGTGAATAGTAACCCGTGAATAGTAACTCATGAATAGTAACTCGTGAATAGTACTCCGACACAAAAAGTGTCTCGAATACTCGATTGAACAATACTGAGTGACTTCTCACATAAGCATCAATAATTAATACCGTGTGCTATTATGCAACCACGCGTATTACTGTACTTTTAACACGGGGTGTTTCAACAGTTAACGGTAAAACTTCCGCCGTTATTTCTATAAAATATTTTTGTCGTTTTCTCAATCCGACAATAATTCTGTTGTGGGGTCCACCAATGATTATACCGTCGTACGGATATTTCTCGACAAATCGAATATTATATAACAACTTGCATACTTTATAAAATTTATAAATACTACCCACAACTATAACATTATATCAAATCCATACCATAATATAAAAAAAATAAATAAATAAAAATATTTCGAGAATATTAAATATTTATTCATAAAATCTGGGGTCTCACAATCTCCTCTCCTTATGGAATTTCACCCTCGAAATTTATGTACGTACCTGGAATGCTGAAGAGGTGAGGATACCTCGTCAGATTCTAACTCTTGAGGTATAACCTTTGAGTGTTGAATACGATTCTTCTTATCCAAGATGTTAACATGTATCTCCTCATACGTTAAATCTTCTGCTATCTCGTCCGGTTCTAAATTAATAATGTGGTTCGGGTCGTCCACATTTTTACATAACATCGACACGTTAAAAATGTTATAAACACGCGACATACTTGGCGGTAAAACGAGTATATAAGCCACAGTTCTTACTTGATCGAGGATTTAAAATGGGTCAATTAAATCGAGGGTTGAGATTTTCTCTTTTCGTCGATTCTTACTTCTAGAATAACGCCCTCTTGAACCTTCTTCTTCACATTCATCAGCTCCAGGTTTGTAGCTTGAGCGGCTTTAACTTTATCGATTAAAGTCGATTCTACTCGTATATTCATTATCTTCACGTGGGTTCCTAGAGTCTTTAACTCTATCTTTATCATTTGTAAGTCGTACGAAATGGGTCTTTGTGTTAACAACATCGCACTCGTAAACGCATACAATCTTCTACTAAACGCGTCAGCTACCACGTTCGCATTTGCACGATGATATTGCATGGTACGATCGTAATCTTCAACAGCTCGAGCCGACGTCTTTGGCGCATTATACGTTCGTTTTAGTTGAAGAAATATTTGAAGGTTTAAGAAATGGGTTTTGTACTGGGGTCAATACAAAATTCGATTTCACGCTCTAAGGGTAGGCTAAGAAGTCTTCAAGAATACGTCAAGAAATTTATTAACGATAGAAATATCATTCAAAACTGTGACTCTCATCCAAGACTTGGATAGTACGTCACATTGATACCTATCAACTTGACATCGTCATTCACAACGTCCCCTACAGAAAGTTCGGCTTCGGTGCATTCCACACAAGGAAGTCACCAGCGAAAGGCTCGGGGCTCTTTACTTATGGCTTGATATGATAATTATTGACTTTAGTGGTTTGGTTGCTTGAATTCGCATAGCAGGTTGGTTAGGAATATGAAAGTTAACCACCTTACGAAGAGAATGATGAGTAGTTAACCAATCGTTCCTAAAATCACATCAAAGGCAAGTATTTTCAAAGAGATACGATCTACAGGTAACGTGAAAGTGTTGATTTGAACAAGATTTATAAATAGTGGATGTAACGAAGGTTTCTACTATCGAAGTTTCAACCAATAAGTCAAAGTCTAATTTCTTCGAAGTCAAATTTAAACGTTGAGCGCAAGCAAGAGAGATAAAAAAATGGGTAGAACCGGTATCTAATAAGGTATAGACTTCGCAAGAATTTATAATTAACTAACCCGTGATAACTTCGTTTGATTCCTCGTTAGGGTAATTCAAAATTCGATGCTGGATTTTCCCAATTACTGTCGAAAAAAAATTACATATCATCTATTTTAGCTTTCTTGGACCGGACTTCTCTTTTCACAATATCAACGCGTCGTGCGGCTTTCACCCATGCATCTTTCATTCTCACTCGTTCAGTTATTTCTTCTTTCAGCTGCTCCTTGACATTTGAATTCTCAGATTCCAGCTTTAATATCGTATACTCTGCTAAAGAGTGCTTCTGTTCAACCATCGCACATCGGGTAATACAATTTTAAATTATTGCATCCCTTTGTTCTACGACCGCCCGTCGTTCTTCAGCCTGCTCTTCTAACTCATGAATACGATTTTGTAATTCTACATTTTGATCAATAAGTTCTTCTAATAAATCAACCTCAGGTTCCTCTTCTTCCTCACTCTCAGTTGCTACCTTTGCGACTAGCTTGAGTGCAACTTTTAATTTCTCAATCACCACATGGATATCTCTAATCACATTAACCTGGTTGGTGATTATAGGTGTCTCCACGGTCTCATTCACTCCATTGTAAATATTTTCAGCTGCCATTCCCAAACACTGTCACAAAACAAAGGTTAATTGACATGTAACATGTAAGACCCCAAATTATTAATAAATGAAATTTAATTTCCTCTATTTATTATTCTGAAATAGTAAGGGTTGATTTGATTAATGTGGTTAGTTATGGGTAAAATGCGCAAATATTTCAAATAAGCAAGTGGTCCTAAAATATTCATTGTTGTCGGGGAATATTTATTTGGTCGTGGAATATTCTTGTTGTCGGGGAATATTCGTACGACGGCGCAACCTTGTGTGGGCCCCATAACGGAAAGCGATTGGATGAAGAAAACGACAAAAATAAGTTGTTTATAAATAACGACGTAGTTGTTACCGTAAATACTGTTGGAATACCCGGTGGTTAAAACACAGTAATACGCGTTGTTGCACAATAGCACACGGTATTGCACCAATTATTGATTCTTACGTAAGAAGGCACTACTCAATAATTGTTACAGTAATTACTGTTCAATATTATATTTTATTGATTCAATAATTGCTGCATTGATATTTTATATTACTGTTGTTTTAATAATTGTCACTACACAGTATTTTCTATTATCGGAACAATAATTCATATTATCTGAATAATATTATTAGATAACATTATTGGCAATGTTTAGAAAGTTCTGTCTAAGGAGATGTTTGGTCATCTAATTGCGCGCCAGTAAGGAGAGATCCTTATTGGAAAGCCCCCTCTTTCCTGGGAACGGCCTGGCTGCCAGTACTGTGATTCTGTAATATTATTTGTGTATAATTAATTATTGATTTATATGATGAGAAAAATATTAATTTTATGTGGATATAGATGGAGAAAATTTTTAATGTGACAATTGTTGAAAATTAATATTTTATTTTTTCTGATAAAATAATTCATTTAAATATATTATTTTAATAATATATTGATGGTGATATTTTTACAATGAATGTGGGATATATGAGTATATGAGGAGGAAGAGTATTTTTGTGGCATTAAATGATTAACACATATTTTGTGTGTTGGTGGACACAATTCTTGACCGAAAAATTATTATTGACTGTAAAATCGCCCGTTTATGGATTTTGGTCAATTTCTGTTTGGAATTTGGAAAAATTTTCTTCTGTAAAGTTGTAGAGAATTGAATTTCCTATAAAAAATCGCGAGATTCGAATTTTCTGATCAAAAAACTATTTATTGTGAATTATTGAAGTTCCGAAGTTCCGAAATAATTGATTTTTGGAGTTTAAAATGTTTTTTTTAAGAAAAACGTTTTTTGTTGCAATTGAGTGGCTCACATGTGTTATACATGATCTGAAATTAGATTTCTTAGGTGGGCTTGACAATTTTATAAATATAATATTATTATATTCAATTTTCTGCTTTGGTGTTCTAAGCATTTTCCTATAAATAGGGTGCTTAGGTTAGAATTAAAAATCACACCAGAAACACAAGTTTCTCTCTCTTTCTCTCTCTATATCGAGCGTATTCTTGTGAGTATTTGATACTTTGAGTGTTGTTATACGGTGCAAGTTTCCTTCAGCACTATATCTAGTATTCCAGTCAGAAGTACCGTATTTCCGAGGTAAGGGATGCTATTTCTTCTTAAATGATATTATTTTCTTCAATATCATTATGCCGAAGTATTGATCTGAATTTTTATCAAATTTGAAACTTTTCATGTCGGGGTTACTATTCACGAGTTACTATTCATGAGTTACTATTCACGAGTTACTATTCACGAGTTACTATTCACCGAAAAATAATTTTTTTTCTTTTTGTCCAAATATCTATTCTGGATACTAGCTTTGATTGTATCCATGTTTTGATCATTCTTGAATTTTACTCTACTATGATTATTTATGAGGTATTTTTGGACATGGAATAGCTGAAATACGAATCCTTAATATTTATTCTTTTGTTTCACTGGATTCGTTTCCTTTAAAATATTTTTCATCATCCTCAGTCTTAAATGATGATGTTACTGAATATCTTTGGCCTGTAGTGCAAAGATTAATGATTTCTGATGAATATCTTTGGCCCGTAGTGCAAAGACGAACATGTGTTGAGATGAACATGATCGACTGGTGATACAAATGAATATCTTTGGCCTGTAGTGCAAAGATGAATATTTGATTAAAGATGGTTATTGATTGTTGTTACAGGGATAAAATATTGATGATGGACTTTTAAATCTTAGAAGATAGTAGAACTCATTCTCTACTTGACTCTTCTAATGGTTTGCTGTTTCCACTGCAGTTATTGATTTAAAACTTGTTGTCTATTGTATTCTATTAAATTTTTCCCTGTTGAAGACTAACGATAATTTGTTGGATATTATCTTAGTCATAATATTCTTTACTGGGCTAGTTGAGCTCATCCTTTTCCTTGTTGTTCCATTTTCTTCTCAGGAGGCGAGAATGTAGCGAGTACTAGTCGGGGTATGGAATGATGGTTCAAGACAGTTATTTTAGTAGTCATCACTATTTTGTAAAATAGTGTATCAATAAGTATAATGAGGACTAAATTGAGTATGAATACTGTTTAGATGACAATATCTGTATTTAAACTCACAGTATATGTGTTGTCGTATTTTGCACGACAATTGTAATAATAAAGTTGTAGTTATTTTCTGTACCATGTATTTGGCGACTCAGAATGGGTTGGATGGATTGGACCTATTTTGGGGGCGTCACATAACATATTATCCCTATATTCTGATCGACCAATTAAATACCAAATAAACTTAGGTAGGTCATACTAGCGAAGGAATTCTCCGTCTCTCCCCTCCTAGTTCTATTCTCACATCCTAGCCATGGATCATATCCCTAAGCTCTGATACCAACTGTAACACCCCCAAAATTAGGTATACATCACCCATCTTGGGTCGTCAGATACATAGTACAGAATACAAATACAACTTACTAATACAACTGTTGTGTACAATACGACAAAACATAAACTGTGAGTTTGAATACAAATATTATCTTCTAGAGAGTATTCATACTCAAAAGGAGTCCTCATTACATTTATTAACACACTATTATATAGAATAGTGAGGACTACTAACTAATACTATCATTCGGACCATCACTCCGTTTCCCGACTTGCCCCAGCTACGTTCTCATTTCCTGAAGAGAACAGTGAAAGAAAGGGTGAGCTCAACTAGCCCAGTAAGAAATATTACGACTAAGATAATGCAGAATAAATTATCATTAGCCTTCAACAATGTTAAACTGATAAAATATAATAGACATCAAGTTTAACTGCAGCGGAACAAGCAATCCATTAAAAGAGTCAAGTAGAAAATAAACTCTACTATCTTTTATGATTTAAAAAGTTTTTCAACACTGTGATCGCTGGGATTCAGCTTAATAAAATAATCCACATCATCGAATCACCCCTGCACTACGGCCAAGGATATTCTTTAGTATCACGACCACGAATTATCCATGCACTACGGCTAAAGATAATCATGTTTTCATCAACGGTCCTGATCATGCCATAAAACAATTCATCTTTGCACTACGACCAAAGAGAATCCATAGCCATAATCATACTAAAAACTGTCCATCAATGCACTAAGACAAATGAAAATTTTTACCACATCATTTGTAACATTACGGTCATGATTACACCAAATAATTCCTGGTCATAATCATACCAAGTCCATCTATGCACTACAGGCCACAGATGAGTTTCAACAAAATATAATCATGAGGATAATGACAATGATATACGAATTCAATAAAACAAGTTCAAGAATTAATTTATCCAGGAACTGATAACGTCCAAATTGTCAACATGATACTGCTTTGTGGAGTAAAATTCAAGAATGTTCAGAAGAATATTTTCATGAAAAGATACTGGATGAAGCGCAAATATAAAGGATATTCCACTAATTTCATGGAGTATAGAAGTCAAAACTTTAACCAACTGAGTATAATAAGGAATGGAATAACAAAAGAAATCACCAGGCATGCGATAGACCGCATAGGCAGGTTATTCCAACAGAATAATAAATAACAGAACCAGGTCCGGCGTAAACCGCACAGACAGGATATTCCAACAGAATGGTAAAGACAGAACCAGGTTCGGCGTAGAACGCACAGACAAGATATTCCAACAGAATAGTAAAGACGGAACCAGGTCCGGCGTAGAACGCACAGACAGGATGTTCAAGCAGAATAATAAGGAATGGAATAATAAAAGAATTTCACCAAGTATGTGGTACTTCGCATAAACAGGTTATTCCAACATAATAACAAAGAATGGAACAACAGAAGTTCTCTTCATGAAGATGAAAGAATGAAATAATATTCCCTACCTTTGAAAGAAACTGGATATAGGAGTAGTGAGGGAGCAGACTTCTCTTCTTCTATAGATTTTCTCTCTATAACTTCTCTCTATAATTTCTCTCTATAATAATGGCTCTAAAGCTTTAGCGAATTGGTGAAAAATGAAGGAAGAATGAGCTTCTATTTATAGGAAAACATAGTTTCGATAATTACACGTTTTGGGGCTCGAAATATTACAGTACAATACCTCTAACTTTTCTTTCATTTTTAATTCAATCATCCAAGTATTATCAAACTTGCACCAACTCCTCTAATAGTATTTCATGTGAATCAATAGTAAAATCATGTGACTCAATAGTTCTAAACATGTGAAAAATTAATTACAATATAGTACCTCCCTCTACACCTCTATTTTTAACTTAGTCATGCAAGTATTATCAATCTTGCACCAACTCCCCTAATAGTAACAAGAATGTGAGTCAATAGTATAACATGTGAACAAATAGTTATAATTATGTGAAATAATAGCAATCAATTGCTCATTTATCCAGTTAAATACCTGATTGGTCAATATAACCTCCAGATATCAATTATTATCGAAATAAATATCGATTTTCACTAACACAAACAATTCCAACATAATGAAACCATTTTTATCAAAAATATAAATTTTGAAATTTCGAAGTTTGACTTTTTCCGAAAAGGTCAACTGTTGACTTTTTGACCAAATAATGAATTTCAGAAAATTTTGTGTTTATAGACTATTTTTACTAATTTCGATGTTCCGGACTCAAATATCACGTCCGCGTCTCCAAATTCAACTCCGAACAACATTCATCATTAATATTATAACTCATGAATAGTAACTCGTGAATAGTAACTCGTGAATAGTACTCCGACACGAAAAGTGTCCCAAATACCCGAGTGAACAATACTAGAATGAATAGTAATTTGGGTGAATAGTAACCCGTGAATAGTAACTCGTGAATAGTAACTCGTGAATAGTAACTCGTGAATAGTACTCCGACACGAAAAATACCCTAAATACCCGAGTGAATAATATTCGGGTGAATAGTAACTCGTGAATAGTAACTCATGAATAGTAACTCGTGAATAGTACTCCGACACAAAAAGTATCCCGAATACTCGATTGAACAATACTGAGTGACTTCTCACATAAGCATCAATAATCAATACCGTGTGCTACTATGCAACCACGCGTATTACTATACTTTTAACACGGGGTGTTTCAACAGTTAACGGTAAAACTTCCGCCGTTATTTTCATAAAATATTTTTTTCGTTTTCTCAATCCGACAATAATTTTGTTGTGGGGTCCACCAATGATTATACCGTCGTACGGATATTCCCCGATAAATCGAATATTATATAACAACTTGCATACTTTACAAAATTTATAAATACTACCCACAACTATAACATTATATCAAATCCATACCATAATATAAAAAATAAATAAATAAATAAAAATATTTCGAGAATATTAAATATTTATTCATAAAATCTAGGGTCTCACAGTTAAAGACTCTAGGGACCCACGTGAAGATAACGAATATACGATTAGTGTAAGACCCCGAATTTTATGAAATAAAATTATTCAATTTTTCTTATAATTATTATTCGGTAAATGGTTACATTGATAAAAGTTTAAAGTTGTGGGTAAAATATACAAATTTTACAAAATACGCAAGTGGCTATAAAATATTCATTGTTGTCGGGGAATATTCGTTTGGACGTGGAATATTCTTTTTGTCGGGAATATCCGTACGACGGCGCAGTCATTTGTGGGCCCCATAACAGAATAACTGTCGGATGAAGATAACGACAAAATTGAGTTTTTATAAATAACGGCGTAGTTGTTACCGTTAACACTGTTGGAATACCCGGTGGTTAAAATACAGTAATATGCGTGTTTGCACAGTAGCACACGATTTTACACAATATTTTTGAATTATTGATCCTTACGTAAGAAGGTACTACTCAATAATTGTTACAGTAATTACTGTTCAATATTTTATTTTATTGATTCAATAATTGCTGCGTTGATATTTTATATTATTGTTGCTCAATAATTGTCACTGCACATCATCTCCATTATCAGATCAATAATTCATATTATTTAGAATAATATTATTAGATAGCATTATTGACAATGTCTAGAAAGTTCTGTCTAAGGAGAGGTTTGGTCATCTAATTGCGCGCCAGTAAGGAGAAATCCTTATCGGAAAGCCCCCTCTTTCCTGGGAACTGCCTGGTTGTCATAATTGTGATTCTGTAATATTATTTATGAATAATTAATTATTGATTTATATGATAAGAAAATATTTATTTGATGTGGATATAAATGATAGATTTATTTATGTGGTTATAAATTAAAGAATTAATGATGAGGTGTTTTATCAGTATTTTATCGAAATGGAGAACAAAATATGGGATTTTCAGAAAAATTAGTTTATTACTTGATTTTGTAAAATCCATAACTCTTTGTGTATAATGAGTTAGGAGATGAGCCATATATCAAAAGAAAGCTCTGGAAGTAAGCTAACCGTAGAATTTGGAATCACCCAAAAATTCTTTGTGGATATTTCATGGTGAATTTTCGAATGAAACTGGTCCGAAGGATTTATAATCCGATAATTAGTGTTCTTGAGATATATTGCATGAGTTATAATTTTTGATCCGACCGTTAGATCGTGATAATTTTTGGATATGTTATACATATATAAGTTGGGTATATGTTCACAAATTTTGAACCGTTAAAAATGAACGAATGATTTGTTATGAATTTTAAGAGGTGACTGATTCAGAAATTAGGTTTATAAATGATTTTGGTGGAAAATTCTAGAAATGGGTGGGCCCCACTTTTGGTTGTTGGGGAAGATGGCTAATTTTTGGTGGGTGGAATAGTAGCAGGTAAAGCCATCAGGTTACATGTCAAGTCTGCTTCGGTATGCTAACATTTTCCTATAAATAGAGGGCTAAGTTAGAATTGAAAATCACACCAGAATTCATAAGTTTTCTCTCTTTTTCTCTCTAGATTATTGAGTGTATTTTGTGAGTACTTAGATACTTGATGAGTTGATATTTATCAGTGCAAGTTTCCTTCAGCGTAATATCCGATATCCAGTCAGAAGTGCTGCTCTTTTGAGGTAAGGGATAGTAAGGGATTTTAAGGGTTATTATATTTTTCAATTCGTACTTCTTCTGACCTTCAGAAAATTCTGGAAAAATTTAAAATGATATTTTAATGAGTTTTATTGATTGTGTCCAAAAATGGTAATTTTTGGATGTATAGATTAAGAGTTATAAATTTTACGGGGAAAGACTATTTTAAAAGTAACCGCTTATAACTCCTTGTGGTTAACTCCAAAATTGATGAAATTTTTATTGAAAGTATATCTATATAATATCAGTGTACTCTGTGAATTTTGGAATTTTTGGATAAAGGTACAATTTATGATAAATGTCTAAATATTCGGCTGTTTTGGCCATATGAAAAATAGTAAATGAGTTTTAAAAATTCTGAGAAAAATATATGTTCAATATGGGATGATATTCTGCTAAATCCTAGAAAAAAAAATATTTTTGAAACCGATTTGGTATTTTTCATGAAAATAGACTAGTTATGAGTAAATAAATTTAATATGTTATGTGAAGTAAGAAAATTGGAAAATATGATTTTATGGCTTGAGAATCCTATATGAGGTATATGCAAATTTTTGATGAGAGTTTTGGTTATTGGTAATGAAATCTTATGAGTTTGGCATTTTAGGATGATTAAAATGCATTATTTAGTAAAGTGTAAACAATTAAAATAAATTGTTTATAAATTTAAGAAATGTTATTCTTTCAATATCATTATACCAAAATATTGGTATGAATTTTATTGTGGAATTTTTACCTTTTTGTGTCGGGGTTACTATTCATGAGTTACTACTATTCACGAGTTACTATTCACGAGTTACTATTCACGGGTACTATTTATGACAAAAATTGGTTTCTTTTTCTGACCAAATTATCGTTGATTTATGATTGTTGCTCTTGAAAATAAATGCAGTTGTTGATCATATTATTTTTATTATCATATATAACATTTTTATAATCCTGATGTTGAATATCTCTTTCACTTGAGTGTAAAGATGGGTAAATTATTGGTATGATCGTGACTGAGGAATATCTTTGGCCTGTAGTGCAAAGATGAATTGTTAACTGGTATGATCATGACCATTGAATTTATAATTGAATATCTTTAGCTTAAGTGTAAAGATGAATTGATTAACATGGTTATAATTATTGTTTATATAAATCCTGAAATGATTACATATTTTTTTGAGATATGAATATATTTGGCCTGTAGTGCAAATATGAACTGTTGAGGAATATCTTTGGCCTGTAGTGCAAAGATGAATTGTAGATGAATATCTTTGGTCCGTAGTACAAAGATGACATGTTGTTGAATATCTTTGGCCAGTAGTGCAAAGATGAACAGGTGTTGAGATGAACATGACCAATTGGTGATACAAATGAATATCTTTAGCCGTAGTGCAAAGATGAAGTTATTAGTATGATTATAAACAGGAACTGTGATTTGGTATAACCATGATCTTTGATGTTTCAGGTAAAGACATGTGATGAAAATTATCTTCGTCCTGGATGAGAAGAGAAATTTAGAACTATAGTTATGATTATGAGTTATTCATATGATTGTGGACTAGAATTGTTGATTGATGTTACAGGGATAAAATATTGTTGGTGGATTTTTAACATGAAGAAGATAATAGACTTTACATTCTATTTGACTCTTCTAATGGATTGCTTGTTCCGCTACAACTATGGTTGAAATTTTTATCATCTACCATATGTTCTAAATCTCTGATTTAATTCTGTTGAAGACTATTGATAACTTATTTATCTTTAGTCATGATATTCTTTACTGGGCTAGTTATGCTCACCCTTTTGTTTCACAATTCCTTTCAGGTAATAAGAGTGTAGCTGGGTCGAGCGGGGGTAACAGGGGAATAGAACGATGGTCATCATTTAGTAGTTATATTTGGTGAATCATCTAGGGTGAAGCGAACCCAACGTTGGAAGGGTGTTTTGCCACTATCATACAAGATGTTTAATGACATACAACTTCGTGTCATCATAAGACAGGATTGTGCTCATCCACTTGCTGAGTATATTTACGAGCACTACCTATATAATCTTGGTGTTTGTTTGAAGTATAATTCTCATGTAGAGACAGTGGAGATAATGATAAGTCAAGAGAAGACTCACCATTGGGAAGAATATGATAGTAATCTTCTCGTTTTTCTTTGGGGTATATTGGGTCAACCAAGGATAATTCTGTGACCATATGATATCTATCACAACCTAGAAGTATGACCTCCCATGTACGAAGGTTTCCTTGAGCACTTCCCAAAGATTCTAATTTCTAAAACAGTTTTTGACTATACCTTTATGTAAGGTGTCATTGTGAGGTGCTGTCCACGGTTGGGACATGAGTCACATTTAGTATATATTTGTATCCAAACTCACAGCATATGTGTTGTTGTATTTTATACGACAATTATTGTAATAAAGTTGTAGTTATTTTCTGTACCATGTATTTGGCGACTCAGAATGGGTTGGATGGAATGGACCTATTTTGGGGGCGTTACAATTTGGTATCAGAGCTTAGGGATATGATCTCTGGCGGAGATCGGGGAATAAAACTAGGAGGGGAGAGATGAGTAAATCCTTCGCTAGTGTGTCCTACCTAAGCTTATTTGTTGGTCAGTCATAATATCGGGATATTATGTGATATGTTAATTTGTTCAATTAACCTTTATTTTGAAGCTGTATTCTAGAATGATATCTGAAATACAGGAGATGAGCTGTGACGCCCCCAAAATTAGGTATACATCACCCATCTTGGGTCGTCAGATACATAGTACAGAATACAAATACAACTGATTAATACATCTGTCGTGTACAATACGACAAAACATAAACTGTGAGTTTGAATACAAATATTATCTTCTAGAGAGTATTCATACTCAAAAGGAGTCCTCATTACATTTATTAACACACCATTACATAGAATAGTGAGGACTACTAACTAATACTATCATTCGGACCATCACTCCGTACCCCGACTTGTCCCAGCTACGTTCTCATTTCCTGAAGAGAACAGTGAAAGAAAGGGTGAGCTCAACTAGCCCAGTAAGAAATATTATGACTAAGATAATGCAGAATAAATTATCATTAGCCTTCAACAATGTTAAACTGATAAAATATAATAGACATCAAGTTTAACTGTAGCGGAACAAGCAATCCATTAAAAGAGTTAAGTAGAAAATAAACTCTACTATCTTTTATGATTTAAAAAGTTTTTCAACACTGTAATCGCTGAGACTCAGCTTAATAAAATAATCCTCATCATCGAATCACCCCTGCACTACGGCCAAGGATATTCGTGTATTCATTAATGGTCATGATCATGCCAACAACTGTCCATCAATGCACTACGGGCCAATGAGGACTTTTACCACATCATTTGTAACATTACGGTCATGATTATACCGAATAATCCCTGGTCATAATCATACTAAGTCCATCTATGCAATACAGGCCACAGATGACTTTCAACATTTTATAAACATGAGGATGATGACAATGATATAAGAATTCAATAAAACAAGTTCAAGAATTAATTTATCCAGGAATTAACAACGTCCAAATTGTCAACATGATACTGCATTGTGGAGTAAAATTCAAGAATGCTTAGAAGAATATTTTCTTGAAAAGATACTGGATGAAACGCAACTATCAAGGATATTCCACAAATTTCATGGAGTATAGAAGTCAAAACTTAACCAACTGAGTACAATAAAGAATGGAATAACAAAAGAAATCACCATGCATGCGATAGACCGCACAGACAGGTTATTCCAATAGAATAATAAATAATGGAACCAGGTCCGGCGTAAACGCACAGACAGGATATTCCGACAGAATAATAAATAATGGAACCAGGTCGGTGTAAAACACACAGACAGGATATTCCAACAGAATAATAATAAAACGGAACCAGGTCCGGTGTAAAACACACAGACAGGATGTTCCAACAGAATAATAAACGGAACCAGGTCCGGTGTAAAACACACAGACAGGATGTTCCAACAGAATAATAGAAGAATGTCACCAAGTATAGGGTAGACCGCGTATACTGGTTATTCCAACAGAATAATAACAAATGGAATAACAGAAGTTCTCTTCATGAATATAAAAGAAATAATATTCCCTACCTTAAAAGAACTGGATATTGGAAAAGTGATGTAGCAGAATACTTTTAGTCTCTCTCTATCTTATTCTCTCTATACTTTCTCTCTCTATAGCTTGAATGAATTCGTGAAAAATAATGAAGCCCTAGGCCTCTATTTATAGAAAAACTGAGGGTGGCTCTTGGTCTTAACGAAGGGTCAAATGACTCTTGGTCTTAACGAAGGGTCAAATGACTCTTGGTAATATTGAAGGGACAACTACTATTGACGAAAGTAATTACTATTGACCAAGGTAAATACTATTGACGAAGGTAATTACTATTGACCAAGGTAAATACTATTGACGAAGGTAATTACTATTGACCAAGGTAAATACTATTGACGACGGTAATTACTATTGACGACGGTAATTACTATTGACGACGGTAATTACTATTGACGAAGAGACTCTTAGATGATGACATATGGCCCCCCATAAAATAACCAAACTTACCACAACGTCTCAATAATATAACATATTATACAGATGATACTATGACAATAATTTAAGAGATATGATGCAGCAATTACTGTAGCAATAATTGAGTATAGCTGAGTGACTTCTCACGTAAGCATCAATAATCAATACCGTGTGCTACTATGCAACCACGCGTATTACTGTACTTTTACTACCGAGTAGTTCAACAGTTTTAACAGTTTTAACGGTAACACCTCAGCCGTTATTTTTATAGAAAGATAATTCTGTCGTTTTTTCAATCCGACAATAATTCCGTTGTGGGGTCCACCAATGATTGTGCCGTCGTACGAATATTCCCCGACAAAAAGAATATTCTCCGACCAAACGAATATTTTATAACAACTTGCTTGCTTTGTAAAATTTATAAATATTACCCACAACTATAACATTATATCAAATTAACTCCATAATATTCAAAAATGATATTTATAGAAAATTCATCTTTATTTATAAAAGTTGGGGTCTTACAACCTCCCATTCTTATGAAATTTCGCCCTCGAAATTAGGGTACGTACCTGGTATGTCGAAGAGGTAAGGATACCTTGATTTCATTTCTGATTCTAACTCCCAAGTCATTTCCTCAACATCGTGGTTTCTCCACAAAACTTTGACTTGAGGTATAACCTTGGAGCGTAGAATATGTTCCTTCTTATCCAAGATTTGAACAGGAACTTCTTCATACGTCAAATCCTCCGCTATTTCGTCCGGTTCTAACTCAATAATGTGGTTCGGGTCTTCCACATATTTGCGTAACATGGATATGTGGAAAACGTTATGAACACGAGACATACTTGGCGGTAAAGCGAGTCTATAAGCCACAGTTCCTACTCGATCGAGGATTAAAAATAGACCGATGAATCGAGGATTTAGCTTTCCTCTCTTTCTAAATCTCGTAACACCTTTCCATGGAGCAACACGTAAGAACACATGATCTCCTACATCAAATTCCACGTCCTTTCGATGAAGATCAGCATAACTCTTTTGTCGATCTTGTGAGGTTTTTATACGTTGTTGGATCGTTTGAATCTTTTCTGTAGTCATACGTACCAACTCCGGTCCCAACAACGTTGCTTCGCCCACCTCATCCCAGCATACTGGAGAACGACATTTTCTTCCATACAATGCTTCGAATGGAGCCATGCCAATACTTGCTTGATAACTGTTGTTGTAGGAAAACTCCACCAATGGTAAGAACTTGTCCCAACTTCCCTTAAAGTCAAAGACACAGAGTCTTAATAGATCTTCAAGAGTTTGAATAGTCCTCTCTGATTGTCCGTCCGTCTGAGGATTTCCAGTATTTCCACTTACGTTGTGGACAGGAGCCGCTTTCACCTGTTGTTGCATGAATTGCATAAAGCCTCTGAACATTTGATCATTCATCATTTGGTCAGTGTTGTTGTTTGCATGAGGATTGACACCTTCCTGATGCACATTATCCTGATTATTGATATGTGGTAAATCAACAGTCGTCTGTGCTCCATTGCTATTCTCAACATTCTCGGATGCCATTTTCAGATACTGCCACAAAATAAAAATTAATTGATATGTCATATATTATCCTTATATTATGACCGACCAATTAAATGCCATGCAAATAAACTTAGGTATGTCATACTAGCGAAGGAATTCCCCGTCTCTCCCCTCCTAGTTCTATTCTCACATCTTAGCCAGGGATCATATCCCTAAGCTCTGATACCAACTGTGACGCCCCCAAAATTAGGTATACATCACCCATCTTGGGTCGTCAGATACATAGTACAGAATACAAATACAACTGATTAATACATCTGTCGTGTACAATACGACAAAACATAAACTGTGAGTTTGAATACAAATATTATCTTCTAGAGAGTATTCATACTCAAAAGGAGTCCTCATTACATTTATTAACACACCATTACATAGAATAGTGAGGACTACTAACTAATACTATCATTCGGACCATCACTCCGTACCCCGACTTGTCCCAGCTACGTTCTCATTTCCTGAAGAGAACAGTGAAAGAAAGGGTGAGCTCAACTAGCCCAGTAAGAAATATTATGACTAAGATAATGCAGAATAAATTATCATTAGCCTTCAACAATGTTAAACTGATAAAATATAATAGACATCAAGTTTAACTGTAGCGGAACAAGCAATCCATTAAAAGAGTTAAGTAGAAAATAAACTCTACTATCTTTTATGATTTAAAAAGTTTTTCAACACTGTAATCGCTGAGACTCAGCTTAATAAAATAATCCTCATCATCGAATCACCCCTGCACTACGGCCAAGGATATTCGTGTATTCATTAATGGTCATGATCATGCCAACAACTGTCCATCAATGCACTACGGGCCAATGAGGACTTTTACCACATCATTTGTAACATTACGGTCATGATTATACCGAATAATCCCTGGTCATAATCATACTAAGTCCATCTATGCAATACAGGCCACAGATGACTTTCAACATTTTATAAACATGAGGATGATGACAATGATATAAGAATTCAATAAAACAAGTTCAAGAATTAATTTATCCAGGAATTAACAACGTCCAAATTGTCAACATGATACTGCATTGTGGAGTAAAATTCAAGAATGCTTAGAAGAATATTTTCTTGAAAAGATACTGGATGAAACGCAACTATCAAGGATATTCCACAAATTTCATGGAGTATAGAAGTCAAAACTTAACCAACTGAGTACAATAAAGAATGGAATAACAAAAGAAATCACCATGCATGCGATAGACCGCACAGACAGGTTATTCCAATAGAATAATAAATAATGGAACCAGGTCCGGCGTAAACGCACAGACAGGATATTCCGACAGAATAATAAATAATGGAACCAGGTCCGGTGTAAAACACACAGACAGGATATTCCAACAGAATAATAATAAAACGGAACCAGGTCCGGTGTAAAACACACAGACAGGATGTTCCAACAGAATAATAAACGGAACCAGGTCCGGTGTAAAACACACAGACAGGATGTTCCAACAGAATAATAGAAGAATGTCACCAAGTATAGGGTAGACCGCGTATACTGGTTATTCCAACAGAATAATAACAAATGGAATAACAGAAGTTCTCTTCATGAATATAAAAGAAATAATATTCCCTACCTTAAAAGAACTGGATATTGGAAAAGTGATGTAGCAGAATACTTTTAGTCTCTCTCTCTCTTATTCTCTCTATACTTTCTCTCTCTATAGCTTGAATGAATTCGTGAAAAATAATGAAGCCCTAGGCCTCTATTTATAGAAAAACTGAGGGTGGCTCTTGGTCTTAACGAAGGGTCAAATGACTCTTGGTCTTAACGAAGGTCAAATGACTCTTGGTAATATTGAAGGGACAACTACTATTGACGAAAGTAATTACTATTGACCAAGGTAAATACTATTGACGAAGGTAATTACTATTGACCAAGGTAAATACTATTGACGAAGGTAATTACTATTGACCAAGGTAAATACTATTGACGACGGTAATTACTATTGACGACGGTAATTACTATTGACGACGGTAATTACTATTGACGAAGAGACTCTTAGATGATGACATATGGCCCCCCATAAAATAACCAAACTTACCACAACGTCTCAATAATATAACATATTATACAGATGATACTATGACAATAATTTAAGAGATATGATGCAGCAATTACTGTAGCAATAATTGAGTATAGCTGAGTGACTTCTCACGTAAGCATCAATAATCAATACCGTGTGCTACTATGCAACCACGCATATTACTGTACTTTTACTACCGAGTAGTTCAACAGTTTTAACGGTTTTAACGGTAACACCTCAGCCGTTATTTTTATAGAAAGATAATTCTGTCGTTTTTTCAATCCGACAATAATTCCGTTGTGGGGTCCACCAATGATTGTGCCGTCGTACGAATATTCCCCGACAAAAAGAATATTCTCCGACCAAACGAATATTTTATAACAACTTGCTTACTTTGCAAAATTTATAAATATTACCCACAACTATAACATTATATCAAATTAACTCCATAATATTCAAAAATGATATTTATAGAAAATTCATCTTTATTTATAAAAGTTGGGGTCTTACATGAGCAATGGAGAAATCATGAGGACAGGGAAGATGAAATCTGAAATGAAAGTAAGGTATTCTCAATTCTTCGAAATACCAAGTACGAAAATTTCGGGGACGAAATTTCATAAGGAGGGGAGATTGTAAGACTCCGAATTTTATGAAATAAAATTATTCAATTTTTCTTATAATTATTATTCGGTAAATGGTTAAATTGATAAAAGTTTAAAGTTATGGGTGAAATATGTAAATTTTACAAAATACACAAGTGGCTATAAAATATTCATTGTTGTCGGGGAATATTCGTTTGGTCGTGAAATATTCTTTTTGTCGGGAATATCCGTACGATGGCGCAGTCATTTATGGGCCCCATAACAGAATAACTGTCGGATAAAGAAAACGACAAAATTGAGTTTTTATAAATAACGGCGTAGTTGTTACCGTTAAGACTGTTGGAATACCCGGTGGTTAAAATACAGTAATACACGTGTTTGTATAGTAGCACACGGTTTTACACAGTATTTTTGAATTATTGATCCTTACGTAAGAAGGCACTACTCAATAATTGTTACAGTAATTACTGTTCAATATTTTATTTTATTGATTCAATAATTGCTGCGTTGATATTTTATATTATTGTTGCTCAATAATTGTCACTGCACATCATCTCCATTATCAGATCAATAATTCATATTATTTAGAATAATATTATTAGATAGCATTATTGACAATGTCTAGAAAGTTCTGTCTAAGGAGAGGTTTGGTCATCTAATTGCGCGCCAGTAAGGAGAAATCCTTATCGGAAAGCCCCCTCTTTCCTGGGAACTGCCTGGTTGTCATAATTGTGATTCTGTAATATTATTTATGAATAATTAATTATTGATTTATATGATAAGAAAATATTTATTTGATGTGGATATAAATGATAGATTTATTTATGTGGTTATAAATTAAGGAATTAATGATGAGGTGTTTTATCAGTATTTTATCGAAATGGAGAACAAAATATGGGATTTTCAGAAAAATTAGTTTATTACTTGATTTTGTAAAATCCATAACTCTTTGTGTATAATGAGTTAGGAGATGAGCCATATATCAAAAGAAAGCCCTGGAAGTAAGCTAACCGTAGAATTTGGAATCACCCAAAAATTCTTTATGGATATTTCATGGTGAATTTTCAACTGAAACTGGTCCGAAGGATTTATAATCCGATAATCAGTGTTCTTGAGATATATTGCGTGAATTATAATTTTTGATCCGACCGTTGGATCGTGGTAATTTTTGGATATGTTATACATATATAAGTTGAGTATATGTTCACAAATTTTGAACCGTTAAAAATGAACGAATGATTTGTTATGAATTTTAAGAGGTGACTGAGTCAGAAATTAGGTTTATAAATGATTTTGGTAAAAAATTCTAGAAATGGGTGGGCCCCACTTTTGGGCGCCTAGGCGCTGGTCTAGTGTTAAGCCAAAATCTGTTCGGACGTCCTTTAGTAAATTTGGCATAACTTTTTCATACGAACTCCGATTGAGGTGATTCAAGATGATCCAGAACGAGGACGAATACACCTACAACGTTTGCTCTTTAAGTTATTTAATTTGAGATCGTTAGAAGGGGTAAAAATGGTTATCTTTGGGACTATTGTGTTTTTCAAAGGCAATCGAAGGACGTCGGGCATGCACGTATGCAACGTGCAATGTTTTCGACGATAAAAGTATTCAAGGTTATACCTCAAGAGTTAGAATTTGAAAAAAAGTCAAGGTATCCTCACCTCTTTGGCATATCAGGTACGTACGTAAATTTCGAGGGCGAAATTACATAAGGAGGGGAGATTGTGAGACCCCAGATTTTATGAATAAAGATTTAAATTTCTCGAAATATTTTTTTTAATATTGTATGGATTTGATATAATGTTATAGTTGTGGGTAATATTTATAAATTTTGCAAAGTACGCAAGTTGTTATATAATATTCGATTGGTCGGGGAATATTCGTTTTAACAAGAAATATTCGCACGACGACACAATCATTGGTGGATCCCACAACAGAATTATTGTCGGATTGAGAAAACGATAAAAATATTTTATTGAAAATAACGGCGGAAGTTTTACCATTAATACTGTTGAACTACTCGGTAGTAAAAGTACAGTAATACGCGTGGTTGCATAGTAGCACACGATATTGATTATTGATGCTTACGTGATAAGTCACTCAGTTTTGTTTATTGATATTATTAATGCAACAAAACAGAAAAACTTTTTATATAAAATAGAATACTTTTATAAAGTTATTCGTTTTATTAGGCTAATTGTAAAATCTTTTTATATAAAACAGAATACTTTTATAAGTTTATCTGTTTTATTAGATAATAATTAGAATATATTATATTTTATTATGCATAGTATTTGTATAGTGTATGCATAGTGTTTGCATAGTAAAATCTTTTATAAAGTTATTCGTTTTATTAGATTATAAATAAAATATACTATATTTTATTTAAAAGATTTTGATTTAAATATAGACCGTCAGATTAAAGTAAATTAACCTAGACCGTTCATGAGTTAGTTACTATGCAGTCCATTTTTCTATAAATAGAAGCTCATTCCTTCATTATTTTCTTACGAATTTACTGAAACTCTAGAGAGAGAAATTATAGAGAGAGAGAAGAAAAGTATTCTGCTACTTCACTTGTGACGCCCCCAAAATAGGTTCAATCCACCTAACCTATTCTGAGTCGCCAAATACATGGTACATAAAATAACTACAACTTTATTATTACAATTGTCGTGCAAAATACGACAACACATATACTGTGAGTTTAAATACAAATATTGTCATCTAGACAGTATTCATACTCAAATAAGTCCTCATTATACTTATTGATACACTATTTTATAAAATAGTAAGGACTACTAAGACAACTATCTTGAACCATCATTCCATATCCCGACTAGTACCCGCTACATTCTCGCCTCCTGAGAAGAAAAATGGAACAGAAAGGAAAAGGGTGAGCTCAACTAGCCCAGTAAAGAATATTATGACTAAGATAATATAGAACAAATTATCGTTAGTCCTCAATAGGGAAAAATCTGATAGAATACAATAGACAACAAGTTTTAGATCAACAACTGCAGCGGAAACAATAATTCATTAGAAGAGTTAAGTAGAGAATGAAATCTACTATCATCTATGAATTTAAAAGTCCATCATTGATATTTTATCCCTGTAACATCAATCAATATACATCTTGAATCAAATAGTCATCTTTACACTATAGGCCAAAAGATATTAATCAGTCGGTCATGTTCATCTCAACACCTGTTCATCTTTGCACTACGAGCCAAAGATATTTATCAAGAAATCATTCATCTTTACACTACATGCCAAAGATATTCAGTTATATCATCATTTAGGACTGAGGATGATGAAAAATATTTTAAAAAAAACGAATCCAGTGAGACAAAAGATTAAATATTAAGGATTTGTACTTTAGACTTTTCAAGTTCAAAAATACTTCATAAATAATCATAGCGAAGTAAAATTCAAGAATAATCAAAACATGGATACAATCAAAGCTAGTATCTAGAATAGATATTTTGGACGAAAAATAAAAATTTAATTTTTCTGTGAATAGTGTCGTATTCGTGAATAGTGCCGTATACGTGAATAGTGCCGTATACGTGAATAGTGACTCCGACACTAAAAGATAGAAATTTCACAAAAAAATATCATCATGCTTCGTGAATAGTACTCGTAAATAGTAACTCATGAATAGTAATTCGTGAATAGTAACCCCGACATGAAAAGTTCTAAATTTGATAAAAATTTTCAACCAATATTTCGGCACAATGATATTGAAGTAATAATATCATTTTCGAATAAAAAAACATCTCTTACCTCAAAAAGACAGTAATTCTGACTGGAATACTAGATATAGTGCTGAAGGGAACTTGCACCGTATAGCAACACTCAAAGTATCAAAATACTCACAAGAATACGCTCGATAATATAGAGAGAGAAAGAGAGAGAAAACTTCTGTTTTTTATGTGATTTTCAATTCTAACCTAAGCACCCTATTTATAAAAAATTGCTTAGAACACCAAAGCAGAAAATTTAATATAATAATATTATATATAAACAAATTTCCTATGCCCACTTCTTGAATCTAAATTCAGCAACTACATCACATACAAGACCCACAATTAATGACAAAAACGTTTTTCATATAAAAAATAATTAAAACTTCCAAAAATTAATTATTTCGGAACTTTGAAACTTCAATAATTCATAATAAATAGCCCTTTTATCAGAAAATTCAAATCTCGCTATTTTTTTTTATAGGAAATTCAATTCTCTACAACTTTGTAGAAGAAAGTTTTTTCAAATTCCAAACATAAATTGACCGAAATCCATATACGGACGATTTTACAGGCTATAATCAAATTTCAGTCAAGAAATGAGTCCACCAACATGTTTAACATGTTTTAAATAACTTTTGTAACAAAAATACTCTTCCTCCTTATATACTCATATATCCCATATTCATTATAAAAATATCACTATTATTATATTATTAAAATATAATAATATATTTAAATGAATTATTTTATCAGAAAAAGATAAAATATTAATTTTTAACAATTGTCACATTAAAATTTTCTCCATCTATATCTACTTAAAATTAATATTTTTTCTCATCATATAATTTAATAATTAATTATTCACAAATAATATTACAGAATCACAATACTGACAACCAGGCCGTTCCCAGGAAAGAGTGAGCTTTCCAATAAGGATTTCTCCTTACTGGCGCGTAATTAGGTGACCAAACCTCTTCTTAGACAGAATTTTCTAGACATTGCCAATAATGTTATCTAATAATATTATTCAGATAATATGAATTATTGCTCCGATAATAGAAAATACTGTGTAGTGATAATTATTGAAACAACAGTAATATAAAATATCAACGCAACAATTATTGAATCAATAAAATAATATACTGAACAGTAATTACTGTAACAATTATTGAGTAGTGCCTTCTTACGTAAGAATCAATAATTGGTGCAATACTGTGTGCTACTGTGCAACAACGCGTATTACTGTGTTTTAACCACCGGGTATTCCAACAGTATTAACGGTAACAACTACGCCGTTATTTATAAACAACTTATACTTGTCATTTTCATCATCCAATCGCTTTCCGTTATGGGGACCACACATGGCTGCGCCGTCGTACAAATATTTTTCGATAGTAAGAATATTCCACGACCAAACGAATATTCCCCGACAACAATGAATATTTTATAACCACTTGCTTATTTAAAATATTTGCGCATTTTACCCATAACTTACCACATTAATCAAATCAACCCTTACTATTTCAAAATAATAAATAGAGGAAAATTAATTTTATTTATAAAAAGTTGGGGTCTTACAACCTCCCCTCCTTATTAAATTTCGTCCTCGAAATTGACGTACGAACCTGGTGTTTCGAAAAAGTGTGGATACCTCACTTTCATTTCTATTTCCAACTCTCAGGTCATTTTCTCAATAGCATGGTTCCTCCACAAAACCTTAACTTGTGGTATGACCTTTGTGCATAGGACATGCTCCTTCCTATCCAAGATCTTGACAGGTACCTCCTCGTACGTTAAATCTTCGACTATTTCGTCTGGTTCTAACTCAATAACGTGGTTCGGGTCGTCCACATAATTTCATAACTTCGATACGTGAAAAACGTTATGAACACGCGACATACTTGGCGGTAAAACGAGTCTATAGGCCACAGTTCCTATTCAATCGAAGATTTCAAATGGACTAATAAATTGAAGGTTTGAGCTTTCCTCACATCGCCAATTCTCGCTTTTGGAATAACAACTTCTTGCACCTTCTTCTTCATATTCATCAGCTCCGGTGTGTAGCTTGAGCGGTTTTAACTTTATCGATTAAAGTCGATTTTACTCGTATATCATCACGTGGTCCATAGAGTATTTAACTCTATCTCTATCATTTGTAAGTCATACAAAATGGGTCTTTGTGTTCGATAATATCGCACTTGTACCCGCATACGATCTTCTACTTAACGCGTTAACTACCACGTTCGTTTTTTCCAGGATGGTATTAAATGGTATGGTCGTAATCTTCAGCAGCTCGAGCCAACGTCATTGCCGCATGTTGAGTTCTTGGAAGCTCTTCTCACATTCCTTGCTCCATTCGAATTTTGTACCTTTTCGAGTCAGCTGAGTTAATGGAGTAGCGATTCGAGAAAATCTTTCCACGAATCTCCGATAATAACCAACTAAGCCTAGAAAGCTACGTATTTCGATTACTGACTTAGGTTGCTCTCAACTATGACTCATATCCTAATCTTGGATAGCACGTCACAATGACACCTATCAGTTTACTACCACACAAATATGGCGTCCCCTACGGAGAGTCTGGCTTCGGTGCATTCCACAAAAAAAGTCACCAGATAGAGGCTCGGGTACCAAATTCTATAGTTGAATTTTTAACTCCCGAAGTTCAATAGGAGCCATTCGATATGAGATTTTAGAAATGGGTTTTGTACCGGGTTCAAAGTCAATACAAAATTTAATATCACACTTTGGGAGTAAGCCAAGAAATTCTTCAGGAAATTTACTAACAATAGCAATATCATTCAAATCTGACATATTTTTGTTCAAGTCCATGACATGGGCTAAAAAAGCTTGACATCCGTTTTTCAATAAACGAATGGCTTTATGGCTTGATATGACAATGATTGACTTCAGTGATTTGGTTGCTTGAATTCGAATAACAGGTTGCTTAGGAATATGAAAACTAACAACCTTACGAAATCAATCAATTTTGGCATGATGAGTAGTTAATCAATCAATCAATCCCTTAAATCACATCAAAAGTAAGTATCTTTAAAGAAATAAGGTCAACAGGTAATGTAATAGTGCCAACTTGGATCAAACAAGATTTATAAACAGTGGATGTAACGAAAGTTTCTCATAACGGTTCAACAGATAAGTCAAAGTCTAATTTTCTCCGGAGTCAAGTTTAAACGTTGAGTATAAGCAGGAGAGATAAAAGAATGGGTAGAACCGGTATCTAATAAGGTATAAACTTCGTAAGAATTTATAATTAACTAACCCGTGCTAACTTCATTCGGGTTCCTCACATTCTAACCAGTCACGACAAACGCTTTTCCTGAAACCATCGACTTTGTTTTGTCTGTATCTGCCTTTGGTGCCACGTCCCATCTGGACTTAATTTCGCTATAGGACAAAATCGAGCTATGTGACCGTCTTTTCCACAACTAAAACATACCTTGAAAGACTGTGGACAATTTGGACTTATGTGTCCCTCCTCTCCGCATTTGTAGCATCTAACTGGCGGTCGTTCTCCTCCCCTAGAATTTGTTGCTGGTGCTGGTGCTGCTGCCGACATCCTCCCGTCATCGTTAAATCTTCTCTTCTTGAAATTTCCACTTGAGTTATTTCTTATATTATCTTGGCCATGATTACCACCGAAGTGGTTACCATTTCTGGCACGATAATTTCCTTCACGATGGTTATCCTTGTTCTGATGACCGTTGTCATCGATACGATTATCATCGAGTTGTAGGTCGTTATTCTTCGATTGAGCTGACTCATTATCGCGCTCCAATAACTGAGCCCTATTCACAACATCTGAATATAGAGAAAATTTATGAGAAATGAGATATTGACGTATGTCGGGTTTCAAACCTGTCAGAAGCATCCGCGTCATACGTTCCTCATTCTCTACTAAATGAGGTGTAAACCTGGACAACTCTGCAAACTTCGCCTCGTACTGGGACACCGTCATGTTATTCTGCTCCAGTCTAATAAACTCTACCTCCTTCATATGACGAATACTTTCAGGAAAGTACTTGTCATTGAACAGTTTCTGAAATGTCTCCCAAGACATGCTGAGTGCGGCTGGATGGGTACGCTTCACAGACTCCCACCAGTAGTCTGCCTCGTCACGGAATATAAAGGTGGCGAATGGAACCTTCTGTTCCTCCGTACATCCCAAGACATCGAATATCTTGGTAATTTGCTTGACCCACGTCTCCGCCTTAATCGGATCCGGCTTTCTCCAGAATTTTGGTGGTCCCAACTCTTTGAACTGTTTGATTGTGACAAACCGTGCGTTGCTATCATTTTCACCGGTATTTTGTACACGAGTCTCCCTCGTCTGATTTTGCATGAACTGCAAAAAGCTTCTAAACATCCCATCGTTCATCGTCTGATCAGTGGTGTTGTTCACAAGTGGAACATTATCGGCCTGTTGCACGTTCTCCTCATTGGTGAGCAAAGGTGTCTCCACGGTCTCATTTACTCCACTGTTAACATTCTCAGTTGCCATTCTCAATTACTGCCATAAAACAAGGGTTAATTAAAGAAATTAACATGTCACATAATACCCCTATATTATGACCGACCAACAAATAAGCTTAGGTAGGACACACTAGCGAAAAATTTACTCGTCTCTCCCCTCCTAGTTCTATTCCCCGATCTCCGCCAAAGACCATATCCCTAAGCTCTGATACCAACTGTGACGCCCCCAAAATAGGTTCAATCCACCCAACCTATTCTGAGTCGCCAAATACATGGTACAGAAAACAACTACAACTTTATTATTATAATTGTCGTGCAAAATACGACAACACATATACTGTGAGTTTAAATACAAATATTGTCATCTAGACAGTATTCATACTCAAATAAGTCCTCATTATACTTATTGATACACTATTTTATAAAATAGTGAGGACTACTAAGACAACTATCTTGAACCATCATTCCATATCCCGACTAGTACCCGCTACATTCTCGTCTCCTGAGAAGAAAAATGGAACAAAAAGGAAAAGGGTGAGCTCAACTAGCCCAGTAAAGAATATTATGACTAAGATAATATAGAACAAATTATCGTTAGTCCTCAATAGGGAAAAATCTGATAGAATACAATAGACAACAAGTTTTAGATCAACAACTGCAGCGGAAACAACAATTCATTAGAAGAGTTAAGTAGAGAATGAAATCTACTATCATCTATGAATTTAAAAGTCCATCATCGATATTTTATCCCTGTAACATCAATCAATATACATCTTGAATCAAATAGTCATATTTGCACTACAGGCCAAAGATATTAATCAGTCGGTCATGTTCATCTCAACATCTGTTCATCTTTGCACTACGAGCCAAAGATATTCATCAAGAAATCATTCATTTTTGCACTACAGGCCAAAGATATTCAGTTATATCATCATTTAGGACTGAGGATGATGAAAAATATTTTAAAAAAATGAATCCAGTGAGACAAAAGATCAAATATTAAGGATTCGTACTTTAGACAATTCAAGTTCAAAAATACTTCATAAATAATCATAGCGAAGTAAAATTTAAGAATAATCAAAATATGGATACAATCAAAACTAGTATCCAAAATAGATATTTTGAAGGAAAAACAAAAATTTAATTTTTCTGTGAATAGTGTTGTATACGTGAATAGTGCCGTATACGTGAATATTGTCGTGTACGTGAATAGTGACTCCAACACTAAAAGATAGAAATTTCACAAAAAAATATCATCATGCTTCGTGAATAGTACTCGTGAATAGTAACTCATGAATAGTAACCCCGACATGAAAAGTTTCAAATTTGATAAAAATTTTCAACCAATATTTCGGCACAATGATATTGAAGTAATAATATCATTTTCGAATAAAATAACATCTCTTACCTCAAAAAGACAGTACTTCTGACTGGAATACTAGATATAGTGCTGAAGGAAACTTGCACCGTATAGCAACACTCAAAGTATCAAAATACTCATAAGAATACGCTCGATAATATAGAGAGAGAAAGAGAAAGAAAACTTCAGTTTCTGGTGTGATTTTCAATTCTAACCTAAGCACCCTATTTATAGGAAATTGCTTAGAACACCAAAGCAAAAAATTTAATATAATAATATTATATATAAACAAATTTCGTACGCCCACTTCTTGAATCTGAATTCAGCAACTACATCACATGCAAGACCCACAATTAATGACAAAAACATTTTTCATATAAAAAATAATTAAAACTTTCAAAAATCAATTATTTCGGAACTTTGGAACTTTAATAATTCATAATAAATAGCCCTTTTATCAGAAAATTTGAATCTCGCACTTTTTATAGGAAATTCAAATCTCTACAACTTTGCAGAAGAAAGTTTTTTCAAATTCCAAACATAAATTGACCGAAATCCATATACGAACGATTTTACAGGTTATAATCAAATTTCAGTCAAGAAATAGGTCCACCAACATGTTTAATATGTTTTAAACAACTTTTACAACAAAAATACTATTCCTTCTCATATACTCATATATCCCACATTCATTGTAAAAATATCACCATTATTATATTATTAAAATATAATAATATATTTAAATGAATTATTTTATCAGAAAAAGATAAAATATTAATTTTCAACAATTGTCACATTAAAATTTTCTCCATCTATATTTACATAAAATTAATATTTTTCTCATCATATAAATCAATAATTAATTATTCACAAATAATATTATAGAATCACAATACTGACAACCAGGCCGTTCCCAGGAAAGAGGGGCATTTCCAATAAGAATTTTTCCTTACTGGCGCACAATTAGGTGACCAAACCTCTCCTTAGACAGAATTTTCTAGACATTGTCAATAATGTTATCTAATAATATTATTCAGATAATATAAATTATTGCTCCGATAATAGAAAATACTGTGTAGTGACAATTATTGAAACAACAGTAATATAAAATATCAACACAACAATTATTGAATTAATAAAATAAAATACTGAACAGTAATTACTGTAACAATTATTGAGTAGTGCCTTCTTACGTAAGAATCAATAATTAGTGCAATACCGTGTGCTACTGTGCAACAACGCGTATTACTGTGTTTTAACCACCGGGTATTCCAACAGTATTAACGGTAACAACTACGTCGTTGTTTATAAACAACTTATACTTGTCGTTTTCGTCATCCAATCGCTTTTCGTTATGGGGCCCACACATGGCTGCGCCGTCGTACAAATATTCCCCGACAGTAAGAATATTTCCCGACCAAACGAATATTCCCCGACAATAATGAATATTTTATAACCACTTGCTTATTTAAAATATTTGCGCATTTTACCCATAACTTACCACATTAATCAAATCAACCCTTACTATTTCAAAATAATAAATAGAGGAAAATTAATTTTATTTATAAAAAGTTGGGGTCTTACATCACTACTCCGATATTAAGTTTCTTTTACGGTAAGGGATATTATTTGTTGTACTCGTAAGGGGTATTATTTCTTTTGTATTCATGAAGAGAACTTCTGTAATTTCATTCCTTATTATTCTGTTGGAATAACCTATATACGCGGGCTACCCTATACTTGGTGAAATTCTTCTGTTATTCCATTCTTTATTATTCTGTTGGAATATCCTGTCTGTGCGTTTTATGCCGGACCTGGTTCCGTTTTTATTATTCTGTTAGAATATCCTGTCTGTGCGTTTTACGTCGGACCTGGTTCCGTTATTTAGTATTCTATTGGAATAACCTGTCTATGCGAAGTACCGCATGCATGGTGATTTCTGTTGTTATTCCATTCTTTATTATGATGTTGGAACATCCTGTCGGTGCGAATTTCGCCTGACCTGGTTCCGTTACTTATTATTCTGTTGGAATAACCTGTCTATGCGAAGTACCGCATACATGGTGATTTCTTTTGTTATTCCATTCTTTATTATACTCAGTTGATTAAAATTTTGACTTCTATACTCCATGAAATTAGTATAATATCCTTGATATTTGCGCTTCATCCAGTATCTTTTCATGAAAATATTCTTCTGAGTATTCTTGAATTTTACTCCACAAAGCAGTATCATGTTGACAATTTAGACGTTATTAGTTCCTGGATTAATTAATTCTTGAACTTGTTTTATTGAATTCTTACATCATTGTCATCATCCTCATGTTTATATTTGTTGAAAGTCATATGTGGCCTGTAGTGCATAGATGGACTTGGTATGATTATGACAATGGATTATTCGGTATAATCATGACCGTAATGTTACAAATGATTTGGTAAAAGTTCTCATTGGCCGGTAGTGCATTGATGGACAGTTGTTGACATGATCATGACCATTGATGAATACACGAATATCCTTGGCTGTGATGCATGGATAATTTGTGGTTGTGATACTAATGAATATACTTGGCCGTAGTGCAGGGATGATGTGGATTATTTATTAAGCTGAGTCTTAGCGATAAAAGTCATGAAAAATCTTTTAAATCATAAAAGATAGTAGATTTTATTCTCTACTTGACTCTTTTAATGGATTGCTTGATCCGCTGCAGTTGAACATGATGTCTATTGTATTTTATCAGTTTAACATTGTTGAAGACTAATGATAATTTATTTTGCATTATCTTAGTCATAATATTTCTTACTAGGCTATAGCTGGGACGAGTCGGGGAACAGAGTGATGGATCAGATGATAGTATTAGTAGTCATCACTATTCTGTTAAATAGTGTGACAATAAATGTAATGAGGACTTATTCTGAGAGTGAATATTATCTAGAAGACAGTATTTGTATTGAAACTCACAGCTCTCTTGTGGTATATAAAATATTGTATTTATAATCTGTACCATGTATTTGGTGACTCAGAATAGGTGATGTATACCTATTTTGGGGGCGTCACATAATATTCACGAAAAAATTGGTTCTTTTCTGTCCAAATTATTTTTAATACATGAATATCATTCTTGAATTTTACTCCACAATTAGTTATCATGTTGACAATTTGGACATTCTTAAACTTTGGATAAATTAAATTATAAATCTCTAATATTTAACTTTGATTTCACTTAATTGATTCTTTATATCATTGTCATCATCCTCTTGCTTATATTGTGCTGAAAGTCATCTTTGGCTCGTAGTGCAAAGATGGACTGTTGATTGATATGATTATGACCATTAATTGTGTATTGATATAATCATGACCTTTAATGTTACATATAAAGGTTTGTGGTGAAAGTACTATTTAGCCCGTAGTGCATAAATAGACAGGTGTTTGACATAATTATGACCACTGGTGATGCAAACGATTATCTTTGGTCAGTAGTGCATAGATAATTCGTTGATTGGAAATAATTATTGATTTGTGTTACATGGATAAAATATTAATGATGAACTTTTAAATCATAGAAGATAGTAGACATCATGCTCTACTTGACTCTTCTAATGGATTGCTATTTTCGCTGCAGTTGTTGATCTAAAACTTGTTATCTATTGTATTCTATCAGATTTTTTCCTGTTGAGCACTAATGATAATTTGTTCTATATTATCTTAGTCATAATATTCTTTATTGGGCTAGTTGAGCTCACCCTTTTTTTTCATTGTTCTCTTCAGAAAATGAGAATATAGCTGACATTAGTCGGAGAATGGAGTGATGGTCCAAGATGGTTACTAGAGTAGTTCTCATTATTTTATAAAATAGTGTGACAATAATTGTAATGAGTACCTTATTTGAGTTTGAATATTGTCTACGAGATAATATTTGTATTAAAACTTACAGCTTATGTTTTGTCGTATTTTACACGACAGTTAATAATTGTATATAGGAAGTTTGTATTTGAATTTTGTACTATGTATTTGGCGACACAGAATAGGTTGTGTAGACCTATTTTGGGGACATGACAGTAAACTACACTTAAAACATTATACTTGGTATTAATTTGAGTAAAGCGCCTGTGGAGTATTCCATTCGTTCATTAATATAAGTCGTTTTAGAGTTGTCCAAATATTAAGGAAATAATTGTAAAACATTATATATAATATTAATTGCCTATATTGCCCTTGTATTGAAAAAAAAAGAATGTTATTTATTGTCCTTATATTTAATACTTGGGGTAATATTGAAAACTAAACAATTAATGATTACTTGAAATTCTTAAACGACTTATATTAAGGAATAAAAATATTTATCTAAAACGACTTATATTTGGATCTATCTATATATCTTTCAGAGACGCATGCACGCTAGCAATGCCAATATGAGATCAACATGCGGACGTACTCTTGATATAATAATAACTATAACTAATTAACTAGCTAAAAGCTATACAGTACTATACAATATGCACAGCTACTATATGTAGCCCAGATCCCAAAAAAGAATGTAGCTGTATCTACATATATATAGGGATATATAAAATGCTCAGAGTTGGGAAGTTTGTAGCTGGTGATACCTTTGTTATATAGTATCTTTTAAGGTTGTGACATTCAAAGCTATATAATTAGGGCATCTGGTTTGGGTGTAGTTGGCCTCAGTTTATCGGGGCTGGTCAATCGAGTGTACCCTCCCAAAAAATTATTTTCCTCGAAGGAGAGGGGAGCGAGGGATAGCAGAGAATATTGTTAAGGGCTTGTCGGATCGGCATGTTCTGGGAAATTGAAATGGGTCCTAACTTACAGGATTGCGGGACTCATTTAGCAGCTCTCTCCACGAAAATAAGTACTTCAATTCCTTCTTATTAGACAACATAATATATAGCCATTCATGAATAGCTACTGAGTGGACTCTGTGCCACCAATAACTTCCTTTTTGCAGAATGAGACTATGAAAGAGGACCTCAATTTGCCAATTCAATAGAAATGAGTTGCACTTGTATAATAATTAAGATATTCACAATATAGTTCAATAATTGTATAAAGGGATGTTTTGGTCACACACTTTGATGGTCTAAAACTCATATTTGTCTAGAAGCTATAGCTTTTGAGGCTCAAATTTAAAATACTGAAAATGTTGTTTTTGAAAATTCAAACACAACAAATACTAATAACCGAACAAACCCTTAATTAAAAAGCCATCAAAATACAATTTTCGTACAATATATTGTACGAATCGTTTCTAAATAAACTGACGACTGACAAATGGTCTGTTTGGAGAATAACTTTACTAAAACCGGATCCAAAGTTAGATAAGTAATTCTGATGCTAAAAACTACGTACATTACAATGAACAACAATATTTTTATTTTGTAATGGATTAGTTACTCATTGCTTTTCACCAAGAGTCACACCCACCAACAAAATGTGAAAATATTTTGTCTTCATTGTAAATGTTGGCTTGTGATATATGTGTCCGATCCCTCCCCCTACCCCTAGCCCAAAAACTATCGTTCTACCTCTGCCTGTCTGCATTATCTATGAGAGTACCAATCATGCCATTATAATTCTCATGTCTAGCAGAAGATAGAATCACCCTCTGTCCAATAATGGGAGTCTCATTTATCTCACTCTCTTACTTTTTCTGTAAATGAAGATTTGGTTAAACACATTATTTTTACATCATGTAGTCTCTTCCTCTCAATATATTATATTATACTCCCTCCATTCCAAATATTATTGACTTTGAAAGACAATTCGAGACATTTTTAAACTCAAAATTGAGATGCCTAGTTAAAAATTATGAAACAGTAAAATTTACAATGAGTCATATTTTTTAGATAGTTTACAATATTCATTATTGTATCGATTAAAATTAAAAAAATCTATGTCAATTTTGAGTGTAAAAACTCTTAAGTTGATTTTTAAAAAGTCGACAATATATAGTGATCAAATAAAATGGAACAGAGGTAGTATATAGCACTATTAAAATCCACTATTTGAAAAAAATCATTATAAAGTTATTTCTGAATGTGTCTTAAGCAAATCATAATATGTTTAAAAAATTCAAAAGATGCTCCCATTTAAGGACATAATTTACTTGTCATGGTGAGGAGGGAACTTATATGCTTCACAACTACCTCCATCAATCTTTTTTCCCCTTTCAAAACTTCCAAGTGTGTAAAAAGCTAGTATATGTTTTTTAATCTTCTTGTCATTAATTGAAAAGTACTAGCTAAATTTGAAAGGATTATTATACATGGCAAATTAAATAGACCCCTATATGATTTCAAACCCTAACCACAACCTTCTTCCCTTGAACACCACCAAGGTTAAAACAAAATTCATAATTAATTAAGCTAATAACAAAGCTGCTACACCTTTTATGGAACTAAGACATATAGTATATACCATTATACCCAAAGCCCTAATTGAGCAACATAAAATACTAATCAAGATCAGTCACATATTAAACCTAAATAACATCAAAGTAGATTAAAAAAAAGTTACTAGTAAATCTTAACAAGGTTCCATTATACCCATAACAAAATCTTAAGATTCCATTATACCCATAACCCTAAATGATCAACATAACAGCAGTACTAATTAGATCAGTCACTTATTAGAGCTACACATTATTAGAGTAGCAAAATCAAGTCTTAGTAAATCAATATATATAGTACTAGATAGTAGAAATAGTACCTAGCTATAAATTGATCATATGCACTTTATTATGAATTACTTGAAAGCACTACCATAATCTTTAGTACTTGCAGCTGCTTCAGTAATTGCATTCCACTCCCACAGCCTATCTGAAAAGGCGGCCTGGACTGAGCCCGGTAGCATGCTGAGAGTAAGTGATTGTGATTGTTGGACAGGCTGCACATTAATCTGACTATTATTATGATAAAATTGCTGCTGGCTATTCACTGAAGTATCTTGTTGATAGCTTATTAGTCTATGAAGATCATCAATTGAATTATTGATCAACTGGTTCGTCGTTGTGGCCAAAGAAGAAGAGGCAGTGTTGTAGACGGTGTTACAATTTTGAGGTGAAAGCAAGGCATTAATTGGGGCTAATGGTATGTAAATGTTGTTGTTAGATAGGCCGAGCGCAGTCCCAACGTCGTCTGTGGTGCTATTTCCACTTGTTTCGCTGATTTTTTCGTCGTTGATTTGTTGTGTTTGTAATTCTCCCAAAGTTTGGAATTTTTCAATGGCATGTTGAGTTGCATGTTGTTGTTTTTGGTTAGATCTTGAGGAGGAAGCTCTGGTGGGAAGAGAACGGGGGAGGGATGGGTGGTCTTCTACTCCTGCTCTCTTGTATACGCGACAAAGCGATATTTCAGCCTGTAAACAAATAATGTGAAAATTATAGAATATATATATATATATATATATATATATATATATATATATATATAGTTATCCGAACAGTACTAATAATTGAATTATCGGTCGTCGGACAGTTATGAAGAATCATTTGTTATTTATAGCAAGCGGTGTTTTAGGTCACTAAATTTAATATGTTCATGCATATTCCTAGCTCTAAAAATTTGAAATGAAATTATAGAACTCATGAGTGAAATGAAAACAAAATTGAAACTCAGTGTTCACTTGTGAAAAGTAGTTCTTCATAATTTTTATTTTTATTTTTTATTTTTGTTTTAAACCTAGCTAAGACCATACTCATAAAACTCTATACTGAAAATAAATTTTCTTGTACAAGCTAGCTAACTATAAACCTTCTTTGAACTTTCCATTAACTAGATTTTATAGAAAACAATATTGGATATATTGAAGATAATAAAGATAGTTGCAAGAATTTATGATATTCTTTTATATATATGATGTATAAAGCTTTATCATCGATCAAGAGCAAGTAAGGTAAACCCTGATAAAAATATAAACAAAACATGCTGATTTTCTTTTTTCTCAACAAAAACAATCAAATTAGATAGCTCAATTTCCAACTTTTGCCTTTATCATTTACTTGCTCTTGAGTTAGTTTGTATATATTGTTCTAAACCTCAATAAATTAAAGAAATTTTATATAACGATGTTAATTAATTACCTTTTGCAGCCTTTCAGTTTCATGGTGTGGCAACCGGTATTCGTTCATGATCCAACTAGTTCGGATCCCTTTCGGAGCTTTCCCGGAGTAGAACACAAGGGTCTTCTTCAACCCGATTGATCGAAAATTCTCCGTTCGGATCATTCTATCAGCTCCCGTAGCCTTCCAATAACCCGAAGTTGTCACTCTATTAGGCCGATCTCCATTTCGATACTTTCGATCTCTAGGCACATAGAAAAACCATTCCTTCTCTCCAATTGCAGCCAAAGCTACAACCGAAAAAACATATACAAAATATATATTAATATTTGACCAACATCAAAACCCTAAAAAAAAAATATCATGGTGCATATTTGTTTGACCTAATAAAGTACTACAAGATTGGGTCATTCATGTATACAAGAAAATTAAAGGGAAAGTGCTGTATATAAATACCAGGAAGTTCCCAAGGGTCATATCGATAAAGATCAAGAAAAGTGATGAGTTCAACATTGAAGCGCTTGCCCTCGACCTTACGGCGAAGGTAAAACTCTACGAGTTCTTCCTCGGTAGGATGGAAGCGAAAACCGGGCATGACCATGTCATGCTCGTGCTCATCGATATTATTATTCTTGTTTCCGTGATCATGATGATTTTCTTGCAGGTTCATGGTGAATGCAATTGCCATAAACTAAATGGTAATATGTGAATATATAATATAAATTGTATTAGTCCAACCTCTCTTTATATATACAAGACTTTATGGTACGATAAGATGGTGGTGGAGCAAGTTGTACATATGTAGGGAAGATAAGAGAGATGATGAAAATGAGTTGTACCTTTGTCCCAATTAAAAGTTGAATCTTATTACAAGTCTTGAGTCAATTTCTCTCACCTCTCTCACTCTTTAGGAGCTTGAAGAGGAGAAGAGAGGGAGAGAAATGAAAGGGAGAGTGTTATTTAGAAGAAAGATCTACATATAGTTTTGTGTCCCTACAAGGAAGATGTATATGCATTAAGATGAGAAAAGGGACATTTCAAATAGAGGACAGGGTGGCCAACAGCCCCCTTAGCGGTGGGTTTGGAAGCTTTCTTAATTCTACCAAAAATTTTGTTATTTTGTTTTTGGTAATTCTTATGTTCATATCTTTTACCCCTATACCAACTCCTTGGATGAATATGTGTTTCCTTCTTTTGATGATTTAATTAATGTGAAACCTATGCTAAGTAATTTATCAAATACATGCACGCATCTGTTTCTTTCCTACTCCATTATTTTAGTTTAGTTTAAACATTATACCTTCATTTAGCCTTTGAGAACAGATATTTTTGGGAATGGATATGATACTAGGCAGTTCAAAATGAAAGTCATCCGGAAAGTTGATAAAATTAAGTTGTATTGGTATAATATAAAGTTACATTTTAAATGAACTTTGTTTATATATATATATATATATATATATATATATATATATATATATATATATATATATTATAACTGAAACATGCACGCACATTCCTATATAAATGAAATTTATTTTTATAAGCTGTCCAAATAAATTGTTCATTCAATTTACATTGTAAGGAATCAAGATATATCCTTTGAGTGAATATGTAGTTCGATCATCTACTGTTATTGCAAGCTACTTAGTGAAAAAGGAGAAAGAGAAAGCAAAAGGGAAGGAATTAAGAAGGGATTAGGATGATTCCTTCTATTATACCTTTTACTAAATTTCTCTCAATACACATTAAATAACATAAATATTAGTGACAAAATTCTTTATGATGAATATTATTATGTCGTTAAATGTAATTTTTTTGTCATTAAATATATATTGGGGGAAATTGAGTGTAAAGTGTAACGGAATTCTTTATTCTATCTTGGTTTAATTTCTCTTTACATCCTTAACTTTGAATTCCATTTAATTAGCAATAAAATTTTCTCAATATACTAACCTTTATATATACCTATGACAAAGTTTTTTATAAATGCAAGGAAGGTCAATCATAAGGATATAAATACAATCAAACTGTAGATTTTCTATAAACTAGTAAGAACTCGAAGATACAACTAATTTGGGGCGGTTATGGAGCATTTGACATAGACAAGGTTTTTTTGGGGCGTGGGGCGTGGGGCGTGGGGCGGGGGGGGGGGGTGAGGGGGGGCGCTTATGGAGATTTCTCGATTAACTTTAGATAAAATGAGGAGATACGCTGGCAGTTCTTGAAGCACCCTTTATGTATTTAAATTATATGCGTACCCATATATATGTAATATGTCCTCCATATAAGACAAATATAAGGGGGGAATAAACCCTAAAGCAATTCATATTTGAATTGATTGAAAACTTTTCTAGCTAATTAATGACAATTAAAAAGACCCCGGAACCCATCAATTGAGATCGAGGTCTCATCCATTAATTAATTGTCATCCATAGTGTTAATTACAAACTATATAATCATTATTGACTTTAAAAAATTAATTTAAAATATTTTTATGTTCTAAATTCAGTTGATTCATTAAAAATTATAAAATAATAAATATTCTTCAAATCAGTAGTACTTTTTACATAGTTTACTTAATATTCATAATTGTATTAATTAAAATTAAAAAAATCTATATCAGTTTTGAATTTAAAAATATCTTAAATTAAATTTAAAAAGTTAGCAATGATATATCTTTATATTTCGGAATGGAAAGAATATTAATTACGAAAATAAGATGAGACTCACTTTAGGTCATAGAAAGTATCATTGAGAATTTAGATGAATTCCTTTCTACGTAATTTGTGCATGGTAGACAATTAATTTATAAGTAAATAATGTATCTACATCTACATTAATACCACAATATTGATACAAGTTTGTGGAGAATTCTCCATATATCGACTAACAAATTTGAAAATTAATTAATCAATTTCCAATACACATGATCTGTATAGATAAGGTTGTAAATCAAACCATGCAAACTGTTCTGACTCGATTCAAAAAAATATGAACGAGACTCAGATTCGTTAATAATATAATTCAAATTAATCTAAACACAAAAAATAGTTCAAATAAAAATATGAGTAAAATCTGATTAAAATTATACTTGATTCGTTTAGGATTCAAATTTCAATACATATATAATCGATTGATACACACATTCGAATAGATACTCGATACATTCTCGTATAACGCATGCACAATTTAATAAAATTAGAATAAATAGTTATTATTTTTTTTAATTTTAATTGCATTTTTTATTTGTAAAGTACGTAATTGTAAATATATTTTCTAATTTCTAAGTAAAATAATAAGTTCAATTGGTAATTATATGTATTATAAAGCTACATATTAATGTGGAGACTCGAATTCGAGCTTGAATTCAAAGTTTGTGAGTAGTTTGAATATAATTCGATCCGAGTCAAATTGAATTCGAATAATAAATATTCGAGCCGATCAAGTCAAATTTGAGTATGAGTTTTCAATATAATTCAAATTTGAGTCGAATTCAAGTAAAAAATTTAATTTTCAAATTGAATCTGAGTAACTCTTTGCCAGAAATAAACCGATTTTATATCACTCATCAATTTGAATTAACAAAAGCAATTTCTCCTTGCATAATATGAATTCCAAATATTCAATATATATATATATATATATATATTCGATCTTAGGATATGTAAACTAAGAATTATTCAATTTACTAAATTCTGATAGTTTCGGTTTGACTTTTTTAGACCCTTATTTATTTATATGCCGCCGAACATGCGTCATCTCTCTTGTTATCAAGCAGCCAACCCAATAATTAGTTGCAACTATACGGAGTAATAAATTAAGTATGTCATCGTCCTCACCGTCCCACTTTATTAGCCCTATATATATATATATATATATATATATATATATATATATATATATATATATATATATATATATATATATCGGTTCGTCTCTAAAGCGAACCTTAAAGAGCGAATCAAAGACGAACCGTCGTCTTTGGTATCTATTGCGACGGTTCGATCAGTCGCCATAGCCATGTAGTCTTTGGCGACGGGTCGAACCGTCGCCATAGACACCAAAGACGACGGTTCGTCTTTAATTCGTTTTTTAAGGTTCGCTTTAGAGATTCTCCATATATATATATATATGGAAGGGGACATGTCCAATATGGCACGAGTAAGGGCCACTTTAAGGCTTTCATTTTCAATTTTCCAAGATTTAAAATCCTGATGGCATGATGATCGATGTCCAAGTTAAAGAATACCATATATATTTTTTTATTATGCTAATATTAGAAAAATAAAATTATTTTATTCCGAATACAAGGAGTATAATTGTATACAAGAAGTTATTATGCAAGTGGAATTTGGATATTAAAGATTGTTGTCGGATCGATGTCATAGTTTCCAACTTTCCATAAGAATTTAGAATTATTCTTGTTACAATTATTATTGAATAAATATCAAACACTAACAACAACATAATCTCTATTTATCAACTGAAAAATAACAATATATATATATATATATATATATATATATATATATATATATATATATGGCCAATTCTTATACTAGTAATATCAGTTAATTTAACATTTTCAAACTGAAAATTGACATAAATTCATTTAGTTTGTGATAAAACAATTATAAATATCATAAACTACGTAAAAAGTACTACTAGTATAAGATTTTTTGTTTTCAAAAATTAAATGAATTATGTCAATTTTAAATTAATTTTTAAAAAATCAATAATAATCTTATAATTCAAATTACGTAAAAATAATGATCACAAGGTACTCTTTTCTATCCAAGATATTTAAATTAAAGAAAGAAAATGAAAAACTCATAACCTTTTTCAAGATTTCATATCATAAAGAGTAATTATATAGAGGTAGAGTTGGTGTAGTTAACTAGTGGATATAGTTGATGTGGGGCTTTTGAACTGGAGGGAGGGAGGGACAAATAATAAAATTTGTGGCATGCAATTACTAATTCGCTCCATATAATTACTATATATATTTTTATATAGCAGCTAGCTAGGCTGGGGAATATATATATATATATATATATATATATATATATATATATATATATATATTGGAGTCTACTGCGTCAGCTTGTGACTCTGTGTGCTATATATATATATATATATATTGGAGTCTACTGCGTCAGCTTGTGACTCTGTGTGCGTGTGTGAGATAGAGAGAGAGAAATGACTGGCAAAGTCAAGAGAAGCCCGTGAGTGACCACCCTGATCTCTAGCTCCACGCTTTTCCTTGTTTTTATTACCTTGCTTTCACACCATTTTTCATATTTGTACTTGTTTTAATTGGTATTTATTTATTAATTAATTATTGAGCTGTATAATTATGTCACATTACAATCTTTTTATAATATCTATATATGGACATTAACAAACTCCACCGCACAAAAACTAACTTTTAGGAGTAATTAAATTCACCAACTCTCTCTCTGTCTATGTATATATACACACTTATGTACCATTCAATCACTATAAGTACATACATATAATGTATATATGTAACGTTTTCTTTTCTTTGTTATGAAAAAGCCAAACCATGTCTCGTTAAAGAACTAATAAGAGATATTGATATTGGTTCTCAGGAATCCAGTCTCCAGATAAAGAGGGGAAAAAACCAACCCTAATCTCTCTATGAAATACTAGTAGTTAGATAAAAACTGCCTGATTTATTTAGATAAAGTATTAATTTGTTATAGTACTATACAATTTGTTTATATATATATACACCCGCGTACACAAATGCATGAATGAGATAATATGGCCATGCAAGACAATAGAAAAGGGCGAACCTGCGATGAGAGAGAATAAGTAGTGGAAGCTGAAATTTCAGAAAACGTCAACTGATGAGTAATGAGTTAGTCACAGACTCACAGACTCTTGTCCTTCAAATAGGAACCAATGCTAAATCTGGTTCATTCACGATTACATAATTTATAACGTGATTTAATTAGTTATAACTTTTAATTATACTCCATATTTAAAAAGTTATGCTTATAATTCTGGATCCGGTTATTATGAAAAACTTCATAATAAGTTGGTTAATTAACCAATATAGTACAGAGAGATCACCTCCTGACCTGCATTTTAATACTATATTGATTAATTGATCAAAATTAATTTTATATTAATGACTTCCCATAATTCTCACCAAGCTTTTGAATATATATAGATATGTGTCTGTGTCGACTGTGTGTGTGGAGAAGTTACTTTTACATATATATATAGAGAGCAAGGATCAAGAATATTCCTCTTAAATAACATTCCTCCTTAAATAACACTCCTTTATTAAAACTACGTCGTTTTGGAGTGACTTAAAAGAGAGTGATCTCACTTGTTTTCTTTTTATTTATAAAAATACCACCCGCGGCCACTCCAAAACGATGTATTTTTAATAAAGAAGTGCTATTTAAAGAGAACTGCTACTTAAGAGTTCTACTCTTGATCCTCTCCCTATATATATATATATATATATATATATATATATATATATATATATATATATATATAGGGAGAGGATCAAGAGTAGAACTCTTAAGTAGTAGAACTCCCTTAAATAATAGAATTGTATCAAAACGACGTAGTTTTGATAAGACGCGGTGACATTTTTGTAAATACGCGGTGGCATGGTATTTACAAAAATGCCACCGCGTCTTATCAAAACTACGTCGTTTTGATACAATTCTATTATTTAAGGGAGTTCTACTACTTAAAAATTCTACTATTGATCCTTTCTGTATATATATATATTATAAATTAAGTAACTGGCTACCATATTCAATAGACCGCCCAGTTGGACAACTTCTTAGATTTATGTAAATCTTAGTACATTCAAGTACTCATATTAGAATATGAATCTTTCCCTAGAAGCTTGTAGCTTTTCTCTGTCCTCTCTCTCTCTAATTATTTTTGTATATATAATCCAAGTATGTTATAACAAGCGGAAGATTGTTATATATTGTACCTTATTTTATACTTTTGAGACTTATTATTTGTTATATTTGAGTTTGATAAAACTCAATTGTGAACATAATTTAAGTAAATATAAAAGGTGTAACTTAATGTCTTATATGTGGAGAATGAAAGTAATTCATTTGGTTCAAGTTAGAATCATATGACTTGTGTTTATCAATGACTTAAGTGAAACATTTGATAAGGTGCTAGTTGTTTGTAAAAACTAGTTTGTCTTAGTTCTATTATGATTAATAAAAGATTATTAGTTGCTTTATAAGCATAAGAGGTGTAATCTTATTTAATTACGTGAAACAAAAGAAAAGAAGTCCAATATATTTTGGATTTGACAACTAGTTAATCTTTGATTGTGACTCTCCATTTTTCTATTGAAATTACATTATTATTAATAATTTGTAACTTACACATCATTATGACTAATGTATAACTTACAACATTGTATCTATAATAATGTGTAATTAAAATAGATAATAGTTATAAGACCCCAACTTTTATGAATAAAGATTAATTTTTCTCGAAATATATTTTTGAATATTATGGTGTGGATTTGATATAATGTTATAGTTATATATGGGTAATATTTATAAATTTTGCAAAGTAAGCAAGTTGTTATAAAATATTCGATTGGTCGGGGAATATTCGTTTTATCAGGTAATATTCGTACGACGGCACAATCATTGGTGGAGTACCCCACTACGGAATTACTGTCGGAGTTAGTAAATGACAGAAATATCTTTTTATAAAAATAACGACGAAAGTTTTATCGTTAACTGTTGAAATACCCGGTGATAAAAGTACAGTAATACGCGTGGTTGCATAGTAGCACACGGTATTGATTATTGATGCTTACATGAGAAGTCACTCAGTTGTACTCAATTACTGCTATAGTAATTGATGCATAGTATCTCACGTTATTAATTGAATTATTGTCACAATAATTTTAATTATATTATTAAATCAATAATTGAGACGACAACGTTATTCATATTATTATTTGCATTATTGACGATGTCTAAAAAGTTCTGTCGAAGAAAGAGATTTGGTCACCTAATTGTGCGCCAATAGGGAGAAATCCTTATCTGAAAGTCCCCTCTTTCTTGGGAATGATCTGGTTGTTAATATTGCGAGTTACAATATTAATGATGAATATATGTTGTTAAAAATATTGAGGGGATTTTTATGAAGTATTTGTTATAAATTTGGCTTATTATATAGATCCCTCCTACTCATTTTTCAAAATAGTGTATGTTATGAGTGTGATATATATATATATATATATATATATATATATATATATATTTTATAAGTTTTATTTTTTATGAAAAATAGAATATATTATATTTTATTATGCATAGTGTCTGTATAATGTTTGCATAGTGACTGCATAGTAAAATTAGAAAATTTCAGTCGAATCCGTGATTGTCTACTGTGCAGTTTGTGATTTTCTAAATTCAAATAATATCCTTCTATTCTCCTATAAATAGGATGCTTAGTTTAGAATTGAAAATCACACCAGAATCAGAGAATTCTTGTGACGACCCGAAAATTCGGATCGTCCAGAATTTAGGTTTAAAGAATTAGTTATTAATAATTTTTATTAATACTATTCTGTGCTATGTGTTTATTAATCGTTCTATAACCTAGGATGATTATAAGTCGGGAGGATTCTGGCTACGAGCTAGATTGAACGAATAGGAATTTTCAAGACGAAAATAAAAATTTTTCGGGAACAAAAATATTTCTGGGAAAAAAGACGAAATAGACACTATTCATCCGTTTTTGCTCGGAGATTTATTTTGAAATTCTGAGAATTTAATGATTACGTAAAATTTTGAGACGTGATGGAATATTCAATAATATTTCAGTTATGGCAAAAACGAAGTTTTCGCCTGCGGACTTAAAACCTAAGGGTTAGGAGAAGTAAGTTCCGAGAATTTAATGATTTCGTATAATAATTAGGGTTATTATGCGTAAGAAATACGAGTATAATACTAGTTATTATACGAGTGTAGTACGAAGATTAGTATGACGTATAATACGAATATCGTACGAACGATATACGAAGAGAATACGAGAATGGAATGCGTAGAATACGATGAGTCTTAATGAATTTTGAGTTCATGGACTTTGTAGAATCCAATTGGATTTGGATTATGTCAAGCCCAATGATTTATGAAATCAAGCCCAAGATAGGCCCAATAAAACTTAGGGTTAAGGCCCAAACCAAGAAAATAAACCGCGAATCGAACCGATGGGTAAACGGATGGGTAATAACCATGGGGCAACCTATGAATGACCCAAAGTGGTGGCCAAGTAAAGTACTTGATGGCTAAGTTAATGTGGTGGCCAAGTTAACTTAGGGCTTAAGCCATGAATAGTAAGGAGGTTAAGGGGGGCGAAATGACTAGAATAACCCTAGCTTTGAAAATCTATAAATAGGAAGCTCATTTTATTGTTTTTGATTTTTGAAAATCCTACAACATTGAGAGAGAGAGAGTGGTCGGATGGGAATGAGAAGGAGGAGGAAGAGCTTACTCATGTGCAAACTTTGTCCGACGGAAGAAGATTAAAGAAGAACGGTAATCCGAACCCTAGTCTCTTCTAATAATTTTCTTTAAGTTTTCTATGTTTAAAACATAGCTTAAGGAGAATAAGAAGTAAAAGAAGTTAGGAATGATTTCATATGGTTGAAATCATGAGAAAATAAAGAAATAAGAATTTGAAGTTTAGTTTGTAAATTTCTTAAGGAAGTATAAGATTCGTGAGGATTTTGAGCGATCCGAATGAATATTATGAACGAGTAGGTAAAATAAGTAAGGAATGGTGTTTTATAACATCAAATTCCAATAAAAAGTGAAATCATAATCCAAAATATCGATTAAAATGAAGAACGAACAAAGAACACGAAGAACACGCGAAGAACACGAAGAACGTTGTTGATGGAAAAATTTAAAACCATCATAGGATAATTGTTGTTGATGGACAAGTTTAAAACTATTGCGTATAAGTTAGATGCTTATTGATTGGTTAGGAACGGGAGAAACGTTCATGAAAAACGGATTAAACTTAGTTATAACGAAGTTATGACGAAAATGTTGTAAAAGACAAATGAGAATTAGAAAGTTAGTAAATGAACCCGAACGTGTAGGGTTTCCTAAGAAAGTAAGAGAATGTAGAAAACGTGAGTCGTGGACTCAAGAACGAACGAGTTTCGAGTTCGGATGATCAAATTACAGACGAACGAGCGAAGAACTTTAAAAGCGTAAAAATGAACAAAGGGGGAAGATTAAGCCAATCGAATGGCATGTTAACAGATTCAGAACGATGTTCTATATGAGGGGTGTTTAAGTATGTAAGATAAGGAAAAGAAGGGCTTTGGAACGAACTCGTTCCGAGTTATAACAAAGAAGTTATGAGATCGGGAAGTAAGCGTCTCGAATGAGATTTAAAACCTAGAAAATTTTCTAGGGTTTTGGCTCGGCGCCGCAACGCCGGATAAGCTTGCAGAAGTGGCGCTGCAGCGCGAGCTCTGGCCTCAGGTTCTGTTAGTTGGCGCTGCAGTGCGATTGTTAACAAAGGACTTGGCGCCGCATCGCCAGGCCAAAAGAGAAGAGAGAGAAGTAGGCCGCGCCGCATCGCGAGTGAGAGGAAGGGGCACGGCGCCGCAGCGTGTGCAGGGCAATGCCCATAAATGAGATTTTAAGTGCTTAATTGCTGGGGGGGTGTGCAAGAAAGAAATAGGAACATGTAGTTCACGTAACGTAACACTTAAGAAAGTAAGTTAAACCTTTATTAAAGGTTGAACGAAAAGATTAAAAGAGATTAAAAGACGAAGGATATAAACGCAGGTTAAGTAACCAATATCCGGGGACCGTAGTCGCGATGAATGAACGTGAGGAATTGCTATGATTGTGATTCCTTAGACGTTGAGTGACGAGGGTAATGAATAACATTTCGATGTTATGTCATTATAATGAGATATAAGTGTGAAGCGTATAGACGCTGTGAATGCAATGTTATTGCGATGGACGATCGGTCTTAGCATACAACGATCGGTATGGTTTCGACACTAAGAATGAGTAATAAACATGGGGTTCATGTAATGAATAATGAAAGTATTAAATAAGATATGAATTATCAAGAAAGCCGTAATGAACGGTAATAAGATTAATGAAAGCCGAATGTGAGTCAGATAAGAATGTAAATCATCAAAGATGATGAATGTATGAATAAGACATCTCCGTATGTCATGAAGCCGTGAATTGGAAAAGGAAGTAGTCGCGTAAACTTATATTGCAAAGAACGCGAACCCTAAGAAGTAAAGTTAAGTAAACCAATGCGTATGTTCAATATATAACTAATTGGTGTTTATGTTTTCCTTATGTGTTACTTAGGAGTTGGAATGAGCAGTTCAGTGTAAGCTGTGGCTGGGCATAAGGCAAGTTTTCTAACTTCATTCATATTATATGAGTGCTAGTTTCTTAAACTTCTCAGATGTTGAACTTGAGAAGTCTTGTCTATGTGCATATATGCGATGTATGTACAAGGTGGTAGTATGTATGAGGCCTTATGCAACAATTTGAACACTTCGGTGTTTCTATGATATGAACTGTTCTGTGATTGAGCTGTTCAATACAAGTATGTTCTGTTTATACATGAACCGTTATTGTTAAGTCTGTGCTAATGATTCTAGCCAGACAGGATGTGTATGAAAAAGGTAGAGGAATGAAAGTATTTCAAAGTAAAAGTGACTGGTGTTTTAAAATGATAGGAATCGAGACTATTCCTATTATTCAAGCTACTTCATAACCTTTGTTCGGTTATAGAAGTTCTAAATAAATATTTTAATTCTGAAGTTGTTTGTTCAACTGTTATGACTTGCTGGACAATTAAATGCTCACTCTTGCTTTAAATAAAAAACAATTTTCAGCGAACAAAGTTAAAAGAACTGAAGGATCCCGTAAAGATCAAGCTGACGATATCCAGATAAAGTGTCATGCAGAATGTGAATGAGAGAGAAGATCAAGTGAAGACTTGTAATGTAGAAAGATGAAACTGAACGATAGACTAGTTTAATGAACTGTTATGTATCCTTGGTGGCGGATATAAGATGAAATGAATAATGTATTACTATTATTTGTAATGAAAGATGTTATAAGGTTTCCAGAACCTGGGATTTGAGAGTGTACGTTGTTATATTTTAGTATATAATGATGTATGCTGGATGAATGATGTACTCGTGACGTACGGAATCCGGGTGTGAAGATAGACCGGATTTCGGGGCATTACAATTCTTCTTCTATAATATTGAGCGTATTTCTTTAGAGTTTAAGGAAGCTTTGAGTGTAAAAAATAGTGTAAATTTTTTTCAAGAATATCCCCTCTATACCAGTCAAAAGTACTCTCTTTTTAAGGTAAGGGATATTATTTTTGTTCAATATTCGTATGAAATAATATTTTCTTCCATACTCTGTAGTATGTAAGTAATATTATTTCGTTTCAGATTTTGAATTCCACACTCATTTTGTTAAGTATTGCTTCTATACTCCTTGAAATTAGTAGAATATCTTTGAAATTTGCACTTCATCTAGTATTTTTCACGGAAATATTATTCTGAACATACTTGATAATTTTTAACCTTTTCAAGTCGGGGTACTATTCACGGGATTCTATTCACTCGAGTAATATTCACCCAGGGTACTATTCATGATAAAAATTAATTTCTTTTCGGTCCAAATTATTTTTGATATAATATTATTCTTGAATTTTACTCTACAAAGCAGTATCATGTTGACAATTTGGACATTATTGAATTCTGAATAAATTAAATTATAAATTTTTAAAATTTATCCTTACTTTCATCTAATTGAAATCTTATATCATTGTCATCATCCTCATGCTTATATTGTAATGAAACTCATCTTTGGCTCGTAATGCATAAATGGACTGTTGATTGGTATGATTATGACCAGGGATTATTCGGTATAATCATGACCTGTAATGTTACAAATGATGTGGTAAAAATCCTCATTGGCCCTTAGTGCATTGATGGACAGTTGTTTGCATGATCATGATCATTGGTGATAACACGAATATTCTTGGCCCGTAGTGCATGGATAATTCGTGGATGTGATACTAATGAATATCATTGGTCCATAGTGCATGTATAATTTAGTGATGTGGAATATTTATTGAGCTGAGTCTCAGCAATAAAATTGATGACAAACTTTTAAATTATAGAAGATAGTAGATATCATGCTCTACTTGACTCTTCTAATTGATTATTTGTTCCGCTGCAGTTAAACTTGTTGTTTATTGTATTCTATCAATTTAATACTGTTGAAGGCTAACAATAATTTATTCTACATTATCTTAGTAATAATATTTCTTACTGGGCTAGTTGAGCTCACCCTTTTGCTTTCATTGTTCTCTTCAGAAAATGAGAACGTAGCCGGGACTAGTCGGAAAATGGAGTGACAGTCCAAGATGGTGGCTGTAGTAGTCTTCACTATTTTATAAAATAGTGTGATAATAATTGTAATGAGAACTCCATTTGAGTTTGGATATTGTCTAGAAGACAATATTCGTGTTAAAACTCTAAGCTTATGTTACACGACAGTTGTATAATTAAGTTTGTATTTGTATTTTGTACTATGTATTTGTCAACTCATAATGGGTTATGTATATCTATTTTGGGGGCATCACAGTTGGTATCAAAGCTTAGGGATATGATCTATGACTGAGATTTGAGACTAGAACTAGGAGGGGAGAGACGGGTAATTCCTTCGTTAGTATGACCTACCTAAGTTTATTTGTTATTTAATTTGTTGGTTAGAATATAGGGATAATATGTGGCATGTCAATTAACCCTTGTTTTGTGGCAGTATTTGAAAATGGCATCTGAAAATGTTGAGATAAGCAATGGAGCACAGGAGACCGTTGAGTCACCACAGATCAATAACCAGGATAATGTGTATCAGGAAGGCAATAATCCTCATATAAACAACAACACCGACCAAATGATGAACGATGGGATGTTCAGAGGCTTTTTGCAATTCATGCAACATCAGGCGAGAGAGACTCCTATGCAAAATGCAGGTGGAAACACTGGCATGTACTCACGGATGGTTACCGCTAAACAGTTCAAGGATCTGGGACCACCGGAGTTTTTGGAAAAGCCAGAACCACTTAAGGCAGAGACGTGGATTCAAATCACCAAGATATTTGATGTCTGGGGATTCTCCAAGGAGCAAAAGGTTCCCTTTGCCACCTTCATGTTGCGAGGAGAGGCAGATTACTGGTGAAAATCTGTAAAACGTACTCAGCCTGCCGCACTCAAGATGTCTTGGGAGAAATTCCAAGAACTATTCAACGACAAGTACTTTCCTGAAAATATTCGTCACATGAAGGAGGTGGAATTTATCAAGCTGGAACAAAATAATATGACCGTATCGCAGTTAGAGACTAAATTTGCGGAGTTATCCCAGTTTGCATCTCATTTGGTAGATAATGAGGAGCGTATGACGCAAATGTTTCTAAGAGGTTTAAAACCCGAAATATGTCCATACCTCACTTCTCACAAACTTTGCTTGTATTCAGATATTGTGAATATGGTTCAGTTGTTGGAGTGAGATAATGAGTCAACCCAACCAAGAGATAGCAGCCGGTAAAACGATAATATCAGTGGTAGCAGTTATCAAAGCGGTGACAACAAATGTGGAGGAAATCAACATGCCAGAAATGGTAACCACTTCGGTGGTAACCCCGGCCAAGATAATAGAAGAAATAAGTCAAGTGGAAATTTTAAGAAGAGAAGGTTCAATAATGATGGAAGGACGGTAACACCAGTACCTATTTTCAAGGAAGGAGAACGATCACCGGTCGTATATTATAAATGCGGAGGGGAGGGACACATCAGTCCAAACTATACGCAGCAATCTAAGGCGTGTTACAATTGAGGAAGAGAAGGTCACCTAGCCCGATTTTATCGTATAGTGAAGTCAAGTCCAGCTGGGATGGAGGCACCAAAGGCCGTCCCAGACAAGTCAAAGCAAATAGTTCAAGGGAGAGCATTTTTCGTGACCTCCCAAAAAGAGAGGAACCCGAATGAAGTTATCACGGGTAAGCTAATTATAAACTCTTACGAAGTCTATACCTTATTTGATACCGGTTCAACCCATTCTTTTATTTCTCCTACTTATGCTCAACGTTTAAATTTAACTCCGGAGAAATTAGACTTTAACTTATCTGTTAAAACTCCGTTGGGAGAAACTGTAAGACCTTAACTTTTTCATAAATAAAATTGAATTTCCTCTAATTATTATTAGATGTTAATTTGATATAATGCATTGGTTATGGGGTGAAATGTGCAAATTTTACAAAATAAGCAAGTGATTATAAAATATTTATTGTTGTCGGGGAATATTCGTTTGGTCATGGAATATTCTTGCTGTCGGAGAATATTCGTACGATGGTGCAGTCATTTGTGGGCCCCATAACAAAAAACGATCGGATGAAGAAAACGACAAGTTTAAGCTTTTATAAATAACTGCGTAGTTGTTGCCGTTAACACTGTTGGAATGCCCAGTGGTTAAAGTACAGTAATATGCGTGGTTGCATAGTAGCACACGGTATTGCACAGTATTGATGAATTATTAATCCTTTCGTAAAAAGGCACAACTCAATAATTGTTACAGTAATTACTGTTTAATATTTTATTTTATTGATTCAATAATTGCTACGTTGATATTTTATATTATTGTTGTTTCAATAATTGTCACTGCACAGTATTTTTCATTATCAGATCAATAATTCATATTATTTGAATAATATTATTAGATATCATTATTGGCAATGTCTAAGGAAGTTCTGTCTAAGAAGAGGTTTGGTCACCTAATTGCACGCCAGTAAGGAGAAATCCTTATCGGAAAGCCCCCTCTTTCTTGGGAACGACCTGGTTGTCATAATTGTGATTCTGCAATATTATTTATGAATAATTAATTATTAATTTATATGATAAGAAAATATTTATTTTTATGTGGATATAAATAAAGGATTTAATTTTGAGGTGTTTTATCAGTATTTTGTCGGAATGGAGGTATTAAAAATCATCCGTATGTGAATTTCAGACATTTTCTGTTTGGAATTTAGAAAACTTTTTTTCTACAAAGTTGTAGAGAATTAAATTTCCTATGAAAAGGACATGAGATTTGAATTTTTCTAATAAAAGAGCTATTTATTATGAATTATTGAAGTTTCAAAAATAAATATTTTATTAAAATTATGGGTGGGATCCACTTTTTGTTTTAGGTGGAAAAATGGGCTGAGATTTTTTTTTTAAAAGTGGAGGGCTGGTGTGACGCCCCCAAAATAGGTATACAACACCCATTCTGAGTCGTCAAATACATGGTACAGAAAGCAAACTACAACTTTAATAATACAATTGTCGTACAAAATACGACAACACATACTGTGAGTTTAAATACAAATATTGTCTTCTAGACAATATTCACACTCGAATAAGTCCTCAATACAATTATTCAAATACTATTTTACAGAAATAGTGAGGACTGCTAAAACATCTTTCTAGAACCATCTCTCCATACCCCGACTAGATCCTGCTATGTTCTCACCTCCTGAGAAGAAAAATGAAACAAAAAGGAAAAGGGTGAGCTCAACTAGCCCAGTAAAGAATATTATGACTAAGATAATATACAACAAATTATCATTAGTATTCAACAGGGAAAAATCTGATAGAATATAATCGACAACAAGTTTTAGATCAACAACTGCAGCGGAAACAGCAAACCATTAGAAGAGTCAAGTAGAGAATGAATTCTACTATCTTCTAAGATTTAAAAGTCCATCATCAATATTTTATCCTTGTAACATCAATTAATAATCATCTTTATCCAAATATTCATCTTTGCACTATAGGTCAAAGATATTCATTTGTATCACCTGTCAGTCATGTTCATCTCAACACCTGTTCATCTTTGCACTGCAGGCCAAAGATATTCATCAAGTAATCATACATCTTTGCACTAAAGGCCAAAGATATTCAGTAATATCATAATTTAGGACTGAGGATGATGAAAAATATCTTAAAGAAAACGAATCCAGTGAGACAGAAGGACAAATAGTAGGGATTCGTATAACAGTTTATCCAAGATCAATAATACTTCATAATAATCAATTGTGAAGCAGAATTCAAAAATAAAGATCAAAATATAGATACAATCAAAGATAGTAACCATAATAGACATCTTGGACAAAAAGGGAAAATTTTATTTTTCGGTGAATAGTGCCGTATTTGTGAATAGTGCCGTATACGTGAATAGTAACGTATACGTGAATAGTAACCCCGACACAAAAAGTTCTAAATTTGATAAAAACTCATGTTGATATTTCAGCATAATGATATTGAAGAAAATAATATCATTTAAGAAGAAAATAATATCCCTTACCTCAAAATATCAGTACTTCTGGTCGGAATACCGGTATAAGGCTGAAAGAAACTTGCTTTGATGAATAGAAACTCTCAAAGTATCTTAATACTCACAAAATACACTCAATAATCTAGAGAGAGAAAGAGAAAAAACTTGTTTCTGGTGTGATTTTCAATTCGAACTTAGCCCTCTATTTATAGAAAAATGTTAGCACGCCGAAGCAGACTTAACCTGCAACCTGATGGCTTTACCTGCTACTATTCCCACCCACCACATTTGAATAAAAATCTCAGCACATTTCTTCACCAACCAAGAGTGGGGCCCACCAATTCAAGAAATTTCTACCAAAATGATTAACTCCGAAAATTCAACAATTTCTGAACCAGTCATCTCGTAAAATTCATAATAAATCATACGTTCATTTTTAACGGTTCAAAATTTGTGGACATATAATCAACTTATATATGTATAACATATTCAAAAATTACCACGATCCAACGGTCGGATTAAAAATTATAACCCCCGCAAAATATCTCAAAAACCCTAATTTTTAATACCTCCATTCCGACAAAAATACTGATAAAAACCTCAACATTAACTCCTTCATTTTTAACCACAAAAATATATCCCTCATTTATATCCACATAAAATAAATATTTCCTTATCATATGAATCAATAATTAATTATTCACAAATAATATTACACTATCATATTTATGACAACCAGGCCGTTCCCAGGAAAGAGGGGGCTTTCCAATAAGGACTTCTCCTTACTGGCGCGCAATTAGATTACCAAACCTCTCCTTAGACAGAACATTCTAGACATTGCCAATAATGTTATCTAATAATATTATTCAAATAATATGAATTATTGATCTGATAAAGGAAAATACTGTGCAGCAACAATTATTGAAACAACAATAATATAAAATATCAACGCAGCAATTATTGAATCAATAAAATAAAATATTGAATAATAACTACTGTAACAATTATTGAGTAGTGCCTTCTTACGTAAGAATCAATAATTGGTGCAATACCGTGTGCTACTGTATTTTAACCACCGGGTATTCCAACAGTATTAACGGTAACAACTACGCCGTTATTTATAAATAACTTATACTTGTCGTTTTTTTCATCCAATCGCTTTCCGTTATGGGGCCCACACAAGGCTGCGCCGTCGTACGAATATTCCCCGACAGCAAGAATATTCCACGACCAAACGAATATTCCCCGACAAAATGAATATTTTATAACCACTTGCTTATTTTGCAAAATTTGCACATTTCACCCATAACCAAAGTATTATATCAAATTAACCCCTTATTATTTACAATAATATTTAGAGAAAATTTGATTTTATTCATTAATAAGTTGGGGTCTTACAACCTCCCCTCCTTATGAAATTTCGTCCTCGAAATTGACGTACGTACCTGATGTTTCGAAAAGGTGAGGATACCTCGCTTTCATTTCTGATTCCAACTCCCAGGTCATTTCTTCAATAGCATGGTTTCTCCACAAAACCTTAACTTGTGGTATAACCTTTGTGCGTAGGACATGCTCTTTCCTATCCAAGATCTTAACAGGTACCTCCTCGTACGTTAAATCTTCAGCTATCTCGTCTGGTTCTAACTCAATAATGTGGTTCGGGTCTTTAACATATTTACGAAGCATAGATATGTGAAAAACATTATGAACACGAGACATGCTTGGAGGTAATGCGAGTCTATATGCCACATTTCCTATTCGCTCAAGAATCTCAAATGGACCAACAAATCTTGGATTGAGCTTTCCTCTCTTCCCAAATCTTGTAACTCCCTTCCATGGTGCAACACGTAACAATACATGATCCCCAATATTAAATTCCACGTCCTTCCGATGAAGATCCGCATAACTCTTTTGTCGATCCTGTGCCGTTTGTATACGTTGTCGAATCGTTTGGATCTTCTCTGTAGTAATGCGTACCAACTCTGGTCCCAACAATGTTGCTTCACCCACCTCGTCCCAGCATACTGGAGAACGACATTTTCTTCCATACAACGCCTCGAATGGAGCCACACCTATGCTCGCCTGATAACTGTTGTTGTAGGAGAATTCCACCAATGGTAGGTACTTATCCCAACTCCCTTTGAGATCTAGGACACAAAGTCTTAATAGATCTTCAAGAGTTTGAATAGTCCTCTCTGATTGTCCGTCCGTTTGAGGATGGTATGCCGAACTGAATCGTAAATCCGTGCCCATAGCTTTCTGCAAGCTAACCCAAAATCGTGAAGTGAATCTTGGGTCACGATCCGAAACTATGGATACTGGCATGCCATGCAATCTCACAATCTCGTTCACATACATACTAGCAAGACGTTCAAGGGAATAAGTCTCACGTATCGGCAAGAAATGAGCAGACTTGGTTAATCTATCAACAATAACCCAAATCGCATCTATGCCTTGAGAAACCTTGGGAAGACCTGTAACAAAATCCATAGTAATGTGTTCCCACTTCCATTTCGGGATCTCAAGTGGTTGCAATGGACCCTTTGGCACTTGATGCTCCGCCTTTACACGTTGACAAGTTAAACACCTCGAGATAAACTCCGCGATCTCTCTTTTCATATTGCTCCACCAAAATGTATGTCGAAGATCGTGATACATTTTGGTACTCCCAGGATGGATTGCAAACGGTGTGTTGTGTGCCTCCATCATTATTCTATGCTTCAAGTCAAAATCGTTAGGAACACAAAGTCTGGAGTTGACTCGAAGTATTCCTTCTTCATCGATTCTTGCTTCTGGAATAGCACCTTCTTGCACTTTCTTCTTCATACGCATCAGCTCTATGTCCGTAGCTTGAGCAGCTTTAACTTTATCGATTAAAGTCGGTTCTACTCGTATATTTGATATCATCATGTGGGTACTTGGAGCCTTCATCTCTATCTCCATCCTTTGCAAGTCATACAAAATGGGCCTTTGTGTTAACAACATTGCACTCGTACCCGCATATGATCTTCTACTCAATGCGTCAGCTACTACGTTTGCTTTTCCAGGATGATATTGGATGGTATGATCGTAATCTTTCAACAGCTCGAGCCAACGTCGCTGCCGCATGTTGAGTTCCTTTTGGGTGAAGAAATATTTGAGGCTTTTATGATCTGTATAGATCTCCACTTTCTCCCCATACAGGTAGTGTCTCCAGATCTTCAACGCAAAAACGACTGCTGCCAACTCCAAATCATGAGTAGGATAATTCCTCTCATATTCTTTGAGTTGTCGCGAGGCATAGGCTATGACTTTTCCATGTTGCATGAGAACACATCCTAACCCTTTGCCTGAAGCATCGCTGTAGATAACAAATCCATCCGAACCAGATGGTATTGTCAGAACAGGTGCCGAAATGAGTCTCCTCTTGAGTTCTTGAAAACTCTTCTCACAATCCTCGCTCCAACCGAATTTTGTATCCTTCCGAGTCAACTGAGTTAATGAAGTAGCGATTCTAGAAAATCCTTCCACGAATCTCCGATAATACCCAGCTAAGCCCAGAAAGCTACGTACTTCGGTCACTGACTTCGGTTGCTCCCAACTTTGTATGGCTTCAATCTTCGCCGGGTCGACAAATACTCCATGTTTTGACACCACGTGCCCAAGGAATACTATTTCCTCAAGCCAGAACTCGCATTTCTTCAATTTGGCATATAGCTTGTTTTCACGAAGCCTTTGCAGTACCAGCTTCAAATGGCGCTCATGATCTTCACGGCTTTTGGAATAGATGAGGATGTCATCAATAAAGACAACAACGAACTGATCAAAATATTCTTTGAATACACGGTTCATCATATCCATGAAAGCATCAGGAGCATTAGTCAATCCAAAAGACATGACTAAGAATTCATAATGCCTGTACCGAGTTCTGAAGGCAGTCTTTGGAATATCCTCAGTTTTAATCTTCAGCTGATGATATCCAGAACGAAGATCGATCTTTGAAAAGAATTGTGCTCCTTGCAACTGGTCAAAACAGGTCATCAATGCGAGGTAGCGGATACCTATTCTTGATAGTGACATGATTCAATTCTCGATAGTCGATACAAAGTCGCATACTCCCGTCTTTCTTCTTTACGAATAACACAGGAGCACCCCAAGGAGATGTACTAGGACGAATAAAACCGATGTCCAACAACTCCTGTAGTTGGACTTTTAACTCCTGAAGTTCAATAGGAGCCATTCGATATGGGATTTTAGAAATGGGCTTTGTACCGGGTTCAAGGTCAATAAAGAATTCAACTTCACGTTCTGGGGGTAGACCAGGAAGTTCTTCAGTAAATACATCGGGAAATTCTCTAACAATAGAAATATTATTCAAATCTGACTTGACTTTGTTCAAATCCATAACATGGGCTAAGAAAGCTTGACATCCGTTTTTCAATAAACGAATAGCTTTGTGGCTTGATATGACAGTGACTGATTTTAGTGATTTAGTAGTTTGAATTCGTATGATAGGTTGGTTAGGAATATGAAAACTAACAACCTTACGAAAATAATCAATTTTAGCATGATGAGTGGTTAACCAATCAATTCCTAAAATCACATCAAAAGCAAGTATCTTTAAAGAGATAAGATCAACAGGTAATGTGATAGTGCCAACTTGGATCATGCAAGATTTATAAACTGTAGATGTAACGAAGGTTTCACCCAACGGAGTTTCAACAGATAAGTCAAAGTCCAATTTCTCCGGAGTCAAGTTTAAACGTTGAGCACAAGCAGGAGAGATAAAAGAATGGGTAGAACCGGTATCTAGTAAAGTATAAACTTCGCAAGAATTCAAGATTAGCTTACCCGTGATCACCTCGTTTGGGTTTCTCGCGTTTTGGCCAGTCACGACAAACGCTCTTCCAGGAACCACTGATTTTGACTTATCCGGGACAGCTTTTGGAGTCACCATCCCCGCTGAACTTGGTTTTGCTACAGAACACTTTCGAGCTATATGACCTTCCTTTCCACAGTTATAACATACCTTGGATTGTTGTGGGCAGTTTGGGCTGATATGTCCCTCTTTCCCACATTTGTAACATACGACCGGTGGTCGTTCTCCTCCCCTAGAAACAGTTTATGTTTGTGCTAACGTCTTCACGTTATCATTGTTGTACCTTCTCTTCTTGAAATCTCCTCCCGACTCGCTCCTTTTATTATCACGACCACGATTACCACCAGAGTGGTTACCGCTTTTGTCCGAATATTTTTTTCCCTGCTGGTTTTCATTGCTTCGATGACTGCCACCACCGGTATGACCCTGGTTGTGGTCCCTCGGTTGCACATACTCATTATCTCGCTCTAATAATTGAGCCCTGTTTACAATATCTGAATATAAAGAAAATTTATGAGAGATAAGATATTGTCGAATCTCGGGTTTTAGACCTCTCAGAAACATCCTTGTCATTCGTTCCTCATTTTCGACCAAATGAGGTGCAAACCTGGATAACTCTGCAAACTTCACCCCGTACTGGGACACCGTCATGTTATTTTGTTCTAGTCTAATAAACTCCACCTCCTTCATATGACGAATACTTTCAGGAAAGTACTTGTCATTGAACAGTTTTTGAAATGTTTCCCAGGACATGTTGACTGCGTCAGGCTGGGTACGCTTCACAGACTCCCACCAGTAGTCTGCCTCACCGCGGAACATAAAAGTGGCGAATGGAACCTTCTGTTCCTCCGTGCATCCCAAGACATCGAATATCTTGGTAATTTGCTTGACCCACGTTTTTGCCATGATCGGATCCGGCTTTCCCTTAAATTCTGGTGGTCCCAATTCTTTGAACTGCTTGGCTGTGATAAACCGCGCGTTGTTATCATTTTCACCCGTATTCTGCACATGAGTCTCCCTCGTCTGATTTTGCATGAACTGCAAAAAGCTCCTAAACATTCCATCATTCATCGTTTGCTCGGTAACGTTGTTTACAGGAGGAATATTGCCTTCCTGTTGCACGTTCCCCTGGATGGTGATCAAAGGTGTCTCCACGGTCTGATTTACTCCATTATTAACATTCTCAGCTGCCATTCTTAAATACTGCCATAAAACAAGGGTTAATAGTCATGTCATATATTATCCCCATACTCTGACCGACTAAATAAACACCATATAAACTTAGTCAGGTCATACTAGCGAAGGAATTCTCCGTCTCTCCCCTCCTAGTTCTTGTCTCACATCTCAGCCAGGGATCCTATCCCTAACCTCTGATACCAACTGTGACGCCCCCAAAATAGGTATACACCACCCATTCTGAGTCGCCAAATACATGGTACAGAAAGCAAACTACAACTTCAATAATACAATTGTCGTGCAAAATACGACAACATATACTGTGAGTTTAAATACAAATATTGTCTTCTAGACAATATCCACACTCGAATAAGTCCTCAATACAATTATTCAAACACTATTTTACAGAAATAGTGAGGACTGCTAAAACATCTTTCTAGAACCATCACTCCATACCCCGACTAGATCCTGCTATGTTCTCACCTCCTGAGAAGAAAAATGGAACAAAAAGGAAAAGGGTGAGCTCAACTAGCCCAGTAAAGAATATTATGACTAAGATAATATACAACAAATTATCATTAGTATTCAACAGGAAAAAATCTGATAGAATATAATCGACAACAAGTTTTAGATCAACAACTGCAGCGGAAACAGCAAACCATTAGAAGAGTCAAGTAGAGAATGAATTCTACTATCTTCTAAGATTTAAAAGTCCATCATCAATATTTTATCCCCGTAACATCAATTAATAATCATCTTTATCCAAATATTCATCTTTGCACTACAGGCCAAAGATATTCATTTGTATCACCTGTCAGTCATGTTCATCTCAACACCTGTTCATCTTTGCACTGCAGGCCAAAGATATTCATCAAGTAATCATACATCTTTGCACTACAGGCCAAAGATATTCAGTAATATCATAATTTAGGACAGAGGATGATGAAAAATATCTTAAAGAAAACGAATCCAGTGAGATAGAAGGACAAATAGTAGGGATTCGTATAACAGTTTATCCAAGATCAATAATACTTCATAATAATCAATTGTGAAGCAGAATTCAAAAAAGTAAGATCAAAATATAGATACAATCAAAGATAGTAACCATAATAGACATCTTGGACAAAAAGGAAAAATTTTATTTTTCGGTGAATAGTGCCGTATTCGTGAATAGTACCGTATACGTGAATAGTACCGTATACGTGAATAGTAACGTATACGTGAATAGTAACCCCAACACAAAAAGTTCCAAATTTGATAAAAACTCATGTTGATATTTCAGCATAATGATATTGAAGAAAATAATATCATTTAAGAAAAAAATAATATCCCTTACCTCAAAATATCAGTACTTCTGGTCGGAATACCGGTATAAGGCTGAAAGAAACTTGCTCTGATGAATAGAAACTCTCAAAGTATCTAAATACTCACAAAATACACTCAATAATCTAGAGAGAGAAAGAGAGAAAACTTGTTTCTGGTGTGATTTTCAATTCTAACTTAGCCCTCTATTTATAGGAAAATGTTAGCACGCCGAAGCAGACTTAACCTGCAACCTGATGGCTTTACCTGCTACTATTCCCACCCACCACATTTGAATAAAAATCTTAGCATATTTTTTCACCAACCAAGAGTGGGGCCCACCAATTCTAGAATTTTCCACCAAAATGATTAACTCCAAAAATTCAACAATTTCTGAACCAGTCATCTCGTAAAATTCATAATAAATCATACGTTCATTTTTAACGGTTCAAAATTTGTGGACATATACTCAACTTATATATGTATAACATATCCAAAAATTACCACGATCCAACGGTCGGATTAAAAATTATAACCCCCGCAAAATATCTCAAAAATCCTGATTTTTAATACCTCCATTCCGACAAAAATACTAATAAAAACCTCAACATTAACTCCTTCATTTTTAACCACAAAAATATATCCCTCATTTATATCCACATAAAATAAATATTTCCTTATCATATGAATAAATAATTAATTATTCACAAATAATATTACAGAATCACATTTATGATAACCAGGCCGTTCCCAGGAAAGAGGGGGCTTTCCAATAAGGATTTCTCCTTACTGGCGCGCAATTAGATGACCAAACCTCTCCTTAGACATAACTTTTTAGACATTGCCAATAATGTTATCTAATAATATTATTCAAATAATATGAATTATTGATCTGATAAAGGAAAATACTGTGCAGCAACAATTATTGAAACAACAATAATATAAAATATCAACGCAGCAATTATTGAATCAATAAAATAAAATGTTGAATAATAACTACTGTAACAATTATTGAGTAGTGCCTTCTTACGTAAGAATCAATAATTGGTGCAATACTGTGTGCTACTGTATTTTAACCACCGGGTATTCCAACAGTATTAACGGTAACAACTACGCTGTTATTTATAAACAACTTATACTTGTCGTTTTCTTCATCCAATTGCTTTTCGTTATGGGGCCCACAAATGGCTTCGCCGTCGTACGAATATTCCCCGACGGCAAGAATATTCCACGACCAAACGAATATTTTCCGACAAAATGAATATTTTATAACCACTTGCTTATTTTGTAAAATTTGCACATTTCACCCATAACCAAAGTATTATATCAAATTAACCCCTTATTATTCACAATAATATTTAGAGAAAATTTGATTTTATTCATTAATAAGCTGGGGTCTTACAGCTGGTCTTGGTTATGGGGTGAGCGTGACATTTGTTATATATATTAATATTTTATTAATTTAGTATGCTTTGGCGTTCTAAGCATTTTCCTATAAATAGGTACTTAGGTTATAATTGAAAATCATACCAGAAACGTTTCCGAAACTGTTCAATGATAAGTACTTTCCTGAAAGTATTCGTCATATGAAGGAGGTAGAGTTTATCAGACTAGAACAAAACAACATGACGGTGTCCCAGTACGAGGCGAAGTTCGCAGAGTTATCCAGGTTTGCACCTCATTTGGTAGAGAATGAGGAACGAATGACACAGATATTTCTGAGAGGTCTAAAACCCAAGATTCGACAATATCTTATCTCTCATTAATTTTCTTTATATTCAGATGTTATAAACAGGGCTCAATTATTAGAGCGAGATAATGAGTATGACAACCAGGGTCATACCGGTGGCAGCAGTCATCGGAGCAATAAAAACCAGTGGGGAGGAAAATATTCGAACAAAAGCGGTAACCACTCTGGTGGTAATCGTGGCCATGATAGTAGAAAAAGCGAGTCGATGGGAGATTTCAAAAGGAGAAGGTACAACTATGATAACGTGAAGACGTCAGCATCAACTGTTTCTAGGGGAGGAGAACGATCACCGGTTGTTTGTTACAAATGCAGGAAAGAGGGACATATCAGCCCAAACTGCCCACAACAATTCAAGGTGTGTTATAACTGTGGAAAGGAAGGTCATATAGCTAGAGATTGTCTTGTAGCGAAACCAAGTCCAGTGGGAATGGTGACTCGGAAGGCTGTTCCGAACAAGTCAAAGTCAGCGGTTCCTGGAAGAGCGTTTGTCGTGACTGGCCAAAACACGAGGAACCCGAACAAGGTGATCACGGGTAAGCTAATCATAAACTCTTGCGAAGTTTATACCTTATTAGATACCGGTTCTACCCATTCTTTTATCTCTCCTGCTTGTGCTCAACGTTTGAATTTGACTCCGGAGAAATTAGACTTTGACTTATCTGTTGAGACTCCGTTAGGAGAAACCTTCATTGCATCTACTGTTTATAAATCTTACTTGATCCAAGTTGGTACCATCACATTACCTGTCGATCTTATTTCTTTGAAAATACTTGCATTTGATGTGATTTTTAGGATTGATTGGTTAACTATTCATCATACCAAAATTAATTGTTTTCGTAAGGTTGTTAGTTTTCATATTCCTAATCAACCTATTATGCGAATTCAAGCAACCAAACCACTAAAGTCAATTACTGTCATATCAAGCCATAAAGCTATTCGTTTATTAAAAAACGGATGTCAAGCTTTCTTAGCCTATGTCACGAACTTGAACAAAAACACATCAGATTTGAATAATATTTCTATTGTTAGTGAATTTCCTGACGTATTTCCTGAAGAACTTCCCGGTCTACCCCCAGAACGTGAAGTTAAATTCTTTATTGACCTTGAACCTGGTACAAAGCCCATTTCTAAAATCCTATATCGAATGGCTCCTATTGAACTTTAGGAGTTAAAGGTCTAACTACAAGAGTTGTTAGACATCGAATTCATTCGTCCTAGTACATCTCCTTGGGGTGCTCCTGTTTTATTCGTAAAGAAGAAAGACGGGAGTATGCGACTTTGTATCAACTACCAGGAATTGAATCATGTCACCATCAAGAATAGGTGTCCGCTACCTCGCATTGATGACCTGTTTGACCAGTTACAAGGAGCATATTTCTTTTCAAAGATCGATCTTCGTTCTGGATATTATCAGCTGAAGATTAAAACTGAGGACATTCTGAAGAGTACCTTCAGAACTCAGTACGGGCATTATGAATTCTTAGTCATGTCTTTTGGATTGACTAATGCTCCTGCTGCTTTCATGGATATGATGAATTGTGTGTTCAATGAATATTTGGATCAATTCGTTGTTGTCTTTATTGATGACATCCTCATCTATTCCAAAAGCCGTGAAGATCATGAGCGCCATTTGAAGTTGGTACTTCAAAGGCTTTGCGATAACAAACTGTATGTCAAACTGAAGAAATGCTAGTTCTAGCTTGAGGAAGTAGCATTCCTTGGGCACGTAGTGTCAAAACATGGAATATCTGTTGACCCGGTGAAGATTGAAGCCATACAAAGTTGGGAGCAACCGAAGTCGGTGACTGAAGTAAGTAGTTTTCTGGGCTTAGCTGGTTATTATCGAAGATTTATGGAAGGATTTTCTCGAATCGCTACTCCTTTAACTAAGCTGACTCGGAAAGATATAAAATTCGTATGGAGCGAGGAATGCGAGAAGAGTTTTCAAGAGCTCAAGAGGAGACTCATTTCGGTACCTGTTCTGATAATACCATCTGGTTCGTATGGATTTGTTATCTACAATGATGCTTCAGGCAAAGGGTTAGGATGTGTTCTCATGTAACATGGGAAAGTCATAGCCTATGCTTCGCGATAACTCAAAGAATATGAGAGGAATTATCCTACTCATGATTTGGAGTTGGCAACAGTCGTTTTCGCATTAAAGATCTGGAGGCACTACCTGTATGGGGAGAAAGTGGAGATTTATACGGATCATAAGAGCCTTAAATATTTCTTCACGCAAAAGGAACTCAATATGCGACAACGACGTTGGCTTGAGCTATTGAAAGATTACGATCATACCATCTTGGAAAAGCGAACGTAGTAGCTGACGCATTAAGTAGAAGATCATATGCGGGTACGAGTGCGATATTGTTAACACAAAGGCCCATTTTGTATGACTTGCAAAGGATGCAGATAGAAGTAAAGGCTCCAAGTACCCACGTGATGATATCAAATATACGAGTAGAACTAACTTTAATCGATAAAGTTAAAGCTGCTCAAACTACGGACCTGGAGCTGATGCATATGAAGAAGAAAGTGCAAGAAGGTGATATTCCAGAAGCAAGAATCGATGAAGAAGGAATACTTCGAGTCAACTCCAGACTTTGTGTTCTTAACGATTCTGACTTAAAGCATAGAATCATGATGGAGGCACACAACACACCATTTGCAATCCATCCTGGGAGTACCAAAATGAATCATGATCTTCGACATACATTTTGGTGAAGCAATATGAAGAGAGAGATTGCGAAGTTTATCTCAAGGTGTTTAACTTGCCAACGTATAAAAGCGGAGCATCAAGTACTAAAGGGTCCATTGCAACCACTTGAGATTCTGAAATGAAAGTGGGAACACATTACTATGGATTTCGTTACGGGTCTTCCCAAGGTTTCTCAAGGCATAGATGTGATATGGGTTATTGTTGATAGATTAACCAAGTCTGCTCATTTCTTGCCGATACAAGAGACTTATTCCCTTAAACGTCTTGCTCGTATGTACGTGAATGAGATTGTGAGATTGCATGGCATGCCAGTATCCATAGTTTTGGATCGTGACCCAAGATTTACTTCATGATTTTAGGTTAGCTTGTAGAAAGCTATGGGCAAGGATTTAGGTTTCAGTTCAGCATACCATCCTCAAACAGACGGGCAATCAGAAAGGACTATTCAAACTCTTAAAGATCTATTAAGACTCTGTGTCCTAGATTTCAAAGGGGGTTGGGATAAGTACTTGCCATTGGTGAAATTCTCCTACAGCAACAGTTATCAAGCAAGCATAAGCATGGCTCCATTCGAAGCATTGTATGGACTAAAGTGTCGCTCTCCAGTATGCTAGGATGAGGTGGAAGAAACAACGTTGTTGGGACCAGAATTGGTACGAATGACTACATAGAAGATCCAAATAATCTGATAACGAATACAAACGACACAGGATCGATAAAAGAGTTATGCATATCTTCATCGAAAGGACATGGAATTTAATATCGGGGATCATGTATTGTTACGTATTGCTCCATGGAAGGGAGTTACAAGATTTGGGAAGCGAGGAAAGCTTAATCCAAGATTTGTTGGTCCATTTGAGATTCTTGACCGAATAAGAAATGTGGTCTATAGACTCGCATTACCTCCAAGCATGTCTCGTGTTCATAATATTTTTCACATATCTATGCTTCGTAAATATGTGAAAGACCCGAACCGCATTATCGAGTTAGAACCAGATGAGATAGCCGAAGATTAAACGTACGAGAAGGTACTTGTTAAGATCTTGGATAGAAAAGAGCATGTCCTACGCACCAAAGTTATTCCACAAGTTAAGGTTTTGTGGAGGAACCATGCTATTGAAGAAATAACCTGAGAGTTGGAATCAAAAATGAAAACGAGTTATCCTCACATTTTCAAAACACCAGGTATGTACGTCAATTTCGAGGACGAAATTTCATAAGGAGGGGAGGTTGTAAGACCCCAACTTTTTCATAAATAAAATTGAATTTTCTCTAATTATAATTAGGTTTTAATTTGATATAATGCATTGGTTATGGGTGAAATGTGCAAATTTTGTAAAATAAGCAAGTGGTTATAAAATATTCATTGTTGTCGGGGAATATTCGTTTGGTCGTGAAAATATTCTTGCTGTCGGGGAATATTCGTACGATGGCGCAGCCATTTGTGGGCCCCATAATAGAAAACGGTCGGATGAAGAAATCGACAAGTTTGAATTTTTATAAATAACGATGTAGTTGTTACAGTTAAAACTGTTAGAATACCTGGTGGTTAAAGTACAGTAATACGCGTGGTTGCACATTAGCACACGGTATTGCACAGTATTGATGAATTATTGATTCTTACGTAAGAAGGCACTACTCAATAATTGTTATAGTAATTACTGTTAAATATTTTATTTTATTGATTCAATAATTACTACGTTGATATTTTATATTATTGTTGTTTCAATAATTGTCACTGCACTGTATTTCCCATTATCAGATCAATAATTCATATTATTTGAATAATATTATTAGATAGCATTATTGGCAATATCTAAGAAAGTTCTGTTTAAGGAAGGTTTGGTCACCTAATTGCGCGCCAGTAAGAAGAAATCCTTATCGGAAAGCCCCCTCTTTTCTGAGAACGACCTGGTTGTCATAATTGTGATTCTGTAATATTATTTATGAATAATTAATTATTGATTTATATGATAAGAAAATATTTATTTTTATGTGGATATAAATGAATGATTTAATTTTAAGGTGTTTTATCAGTATTTTGTCGGAATAGAGGTATTAAAAATCATCCGTTTATAAATTTTCGACATTTTTTGTTTGGAATTTGGAAAAATTTTCTTCTACAAAGTTGTAGAGAATTAAATATTCTATGAAAAAAATATGAGATTTGAATTTTTCTGATAAAAGAGCTATTTATTATGAATTATTAATGTTTTAAAAATAAATATTTTATTAAAATTATGGATGGGATCCACTTTTTATTTTTGGTGGAAAAATAGACTGAGATTTTTTTCAAAAGTGGAGGGCTGGTCTTGGTCATGTGGTGTGCGTGACATTTATTATATATATTAATATTTTATTAATTTAGTCTGCTTTGACGTTCTAAGCATTTTTTTATAAATAGGTGCTTAGGTTAGAATTGAAAATCACACCAGAATTTATAAGTTTTCTCTCTATATTATCGAGCGTATTTTTGTGAGTATTTTGATACTTTGAGAGTTGTTATTCAGTGTAAGTTTCCTTCAGCCTTATACCTGATATTTCAACCGGAAGTACTGTTCTTTTGAGGTAAGGGGTGTTATTTTCTTCATAAATGATATTATTTTTTTCAATATCATTATGCCGAAATATTGATATGAACTTTATTGTGGAATTCCTACCTTTTTGTGTCGGGGTTACTGTAAGACCCCAAATTATTAATAAATGAAATTTAAATTCCCTCTATTTATTATTTTGAAATAGTAAGGGTTAAATTGATTAACGTGGTTATTTATGGGTAAAATGCACAAATATTTCAAATAAGCAGGTGGTTATAAAATATTCATTGTTGTCGGGGAATATTCGTTTGGTCGTGGAATATTCTTTCTGTCGGGGAATATTCATTTGACGGCGCAGTCTTTTGTGGTCCCCATAACGGAAAGCGATTGGATGAAGAAAATGACAAGTATAAGTTGTTTATAAATAACGACGTAGTTGTTACCGTTAACACTGTTGGAATACCCGGTGGTTAAAATACAGTAATACGCGTGGTTGTACAGTAGCACACGGATTGCACAGTATTTTAGAATTATTGATTCTTACGAAGGAAGGCACTAGTCAATAATTGTTATAGTAGTTACTGTTTAATATTTTATTATATTGATTCAATAATTGCTGCGTTGATATTTTATATTATTGTTGTTTCAATAATTGTTGCTGCACAGTATTTTCTATTATCAGATCAATAATTCATATTATTTAAATAATATTATTAGATAGCATTATTGGCAATATCTAGAAAGTTCTGTCTAAAGAGAGGTTTGGTCATCTAATTGCGCGCTAGTAAGGAGAAATCCTTATTGGAAAGCCCCCTCTTTCCTGGGAACGGCCTGGTTGCCAGTACTGTGATTCTGTAATATTATTTGTGAATAATTAATTATTGATTTATATGATGAGGAAAATATTAATTTTATATGGATATAGATGGAAAAAATTTTTAAGTGACAATTATTAAAAAATGATATTTTATCTTTTCTGATAAAATAATTTATTATTATATTTAATAATATAATAATGGTGATAGTTTTACAATAAATGTGGGATATATGAGTATATAAGGAGCAAGAGTATTTTTTTTATTGTATTAAATGATTAACACATGTTTTGTGTCGGTGGACCCTATTTCTTGACTGAAATTTGATTATAGCCTGTAAAATCACCCGTTTATGGATTTCGGTCAATTTCTGTTTGGAATTTGGAAAAACTTTCTTCTGCAAAGTTGTAGAGAATTAAATTTTCTATAAAAAATCACGAGATTCGAATTTTCTGATAAAAGGGTTATTTTCTATGAATTATTGAAGTTTTGGAAAATAAAATGATTTTTATTAATTATGGGTGGGACCCACTTTTATTCTAACACATGTGGGCTGCTAATTTGGGTCAAGGATGGTTGGTGGCTGCATTGGTCTTTAGGCATGCGTAGAAATGAGTTTTGTAATATTAATATTTTATTATTTAGTCTCCTTTGGCGTTCTAGCATTTTCCTATAAATAGGTGCTTAAGTTAGAATTGAAAATCACACCAGAAATAAGTTTTCTCTCTCTAGATTATTGAGTGTATTTTGTGAGTATTTAGATACTTTGAGAGTTTCTATTCATCAGAGCAAGTTTCTTTCAGCCTTATACCGGTATTCCGACCAGAAGTACTGTCTTTACGAGGTAAGGGATGTTATTTTATTCGAAAATGATATTATTTCTTCAATATTATTATGTCAAAATATTGGTTGAAAATTTTTATCAAATTTGAAACTTTTCACGTCAGGGTTACTATTCATGAGTTACTACTATTCACGAGTTACTATTCACGAGTTACTATTCATCAAAAAATAAAATTTTCTTCTTTTCGTCTAAAATATCTATTCTGGGTACTAGCTTTGATTGTATCCATGTTTTGATCATTCTTGAATTTTACTTCACTATGAATAATTATAAGGTATTTTTGGACATGGATAAATCGAAATACGAATCCTTAATATTTGTTATTTTGTTTCACTGGATTCGTTTTCTTTAAGATATTTTTCATCATCCTCAGTCCTAAATGATGATATTACTGAATATCTTTGGCCTGTAGTGCAAAGATGAATGATTAACTGATGAATATCTTTGGCCCGTAGTACAAAGATGAACAGGTGTTGAGATGAACATGACCGACTGGTGATACAAATGAATATCTTTGGCCTGTAGTGCAAAGATGAATATTTGATTAAAGATGGTTATTGATTGTTGTTACAGGGATAAAATATTGATGATGGACTTTTAAATCTTAGAAGATAGTAGAACTCATTCTCAACTTGACTCTTCTAATGGTTTGCTGTTTCTGCTGCAGTTATTGATTTAAAACTTGTTGTCTATTGTATTCTATTAGATTTTTTTCTGTTGAAGACTAACGATATTTTGTTCTGTATTATCTTAGTCATAATGTTCTTTACTGGGCTAGTTGAGCTCACCCTTTTCCTTTTTGTTCCATTTTTCTCAGGAGGCGAGAATGTAGCAAGTACTAGTCGGGGTATGGAATGATGGTTCTAGAAGTTATTTTAGTAGTCCTCACCATTTTTGTGAAATAATGTATCAATAATTGTGATGAGGACTTATTTGAGTGTGGATATTGTCTAGATGACAATATTTATATTTATGTTGTAACAGTAAAGATGTAGTTGTTTCTGTACCATGTATTTTGGCGACTCAGAATGAGTGTTGTATACCTATTTTGGGGGCGTCACAGTTGGTATCAGAGCTTAGGGATATGATCTCTGGCGGAGATCGGAGAATAGAACTAGGAGGGGAGAGACGAATAAATCCTTCGCTAGTGTGTCCTACCTAAGCTTATTTATTGGTCATTCATAATATAGGGGTATTATGTAATTTGTTAATTTATTTAATTAACCCTTGTTTTATGGCAGTATTTGAGAATGTCGACTGACAATGTTAACAGTGGAGTAAATGAGACCGTGGAGACACCGGTGCTTACCAACGATGAGAACGTGCAACAGGCTGGCAATGTTCCTCCTGTGAACAACACCAATGAGCAGATGATGAACGATGTAATGTTTAGAAGTTTTTTGCAATTCATGCAAAACCAGACGAGGGAGACTCGTGTTCAAAATACAGGAGGAAATGATAGCAATTCACGGTTTGTCACAGCCAAACAGTTCAAAGAATTGGGACCACCAGAATTTAAGGAAAAGCCAGATCCGATCATGGCGGAAACGTGGGTCAAGCAAATTACCAAGATATTCGATGTCTTGGGATGCACAGAGGAACAGAAGGTTCCATTTGCCACCTTTATGTTTCGTGGCGAGGCAGACTACTGGTGGGAGTCTGTGAAGCGTACCCATCCAGCCGCACTCAGCATGTCTTGGGAGACATTTCAGAAACTGTTCAATGACAAGTACTTTCCTGAAAGTATTCGTCATATGAAGGAGGTAGAGTTTATTAGACTAGAGCAGAATAATATGACGGTATCTCAGTACGAGGCGAAGTTTGTAGAGTTATCCAGGTTTGCACCTCATTTGGTGGAGAATGAGGAACATATGACGAGGATGTTTTCGAGAGGTTTGAAACCCGGCATACGTCAATATCTCATTTCTCATAAATTTTCTCTCTATTCAGATGTTGTCAATAGGGCTAAATTATTAGAGCGAGATAACGAGTACGGTCAACTGAGGGACCACAACCAGGATCATATCGGTGACAGCAGTCATCAGAACAATGATAACCAGCGGAGAAAGAAAAATACAGACAAGAACGGCAACCACTCTGGTGGTAATCGTGGCTATGAAAATAGTAGAAGCGAGTCGGGAGGAGATTTTAAAAAGAGGAGATTCAACAATGACAATACGAAGACGTCAGCACCAGCAGCAACTGGTTCCAAGGGAGGAGAACGACCACCGGTTATATGCTATAAGTGCGGAAAAGAAGGACATATCAGCCCAAACTGCCCACAACAGTTTAAGGTATGTTATAATTGTGGAAAGGAAGGACATATCGCTCGAGATTGCACTGTAGCAAAACCAAGTCCAGCGGGGATGGTGACTCAAAAAGCTGCCCCAGAAAAGATAAAGTCAACGGTTCCTATAAGAGCGTTTGTCGTGACTGGTCAACATTCGAGGAACCCAAACGAGGTGATCACGGGTAAGCTAATCATAAATTTATGCGATGTTTATACCTTATTAGATACCGGTTCTACCCATTCTTTTATCTCTCCTACTTGTGCTCAACGTTTAAACTTGACTCCGGAGAAGTTAGACTTTGATTTATCTATGGAGACTCCGTTAGGAGAAACTTTTATCACATCCACTGTTTATAAATCTTGTTTGATCCAAGTTGGCACCATCACATTACCTGTTGACCTTATCTCTTTAAAGATACTTGCTTTTGATGTGATTTTAGGGATTAATTCGTTAACTACTCATCATGCCAAAATTGATTATTTTCGTAAGGTTGTTAGTTTTCATATTCCTAACCAACCTGTTGTACGAATTCAAGCAACTAAGCCATTAAAATCAATCACTGTTATATCAAGCCATAAAGCCATTCGTTTATTAAAAAATGGATGTCAAGCTTTCTTAGCCCATGTTATGGATTTGAATAAAGACACGTCAAATTTGAATAATATTCCTGTTGTTATTGACTTTCCTGACGTATTTCCTGAAGAACTTCCCGGTCTACCCCCGGTACGTGAAATTAAATTCTTTATTGATCTTGAACCTGGTACAAAGCCCATTTCTAAAACCTCATATCGAATGGCTCCTATTGAACTTCAGGAGTTAAAGGTCCAACTACAAGAGTTGTTGGACATCGGTTTCATTCGTCCTAGTACATCTCCTTGGAGTGCTCCTGTTTTATTTGTAAAGAAGAAAGATGGGAGTATGCGACTTTGTATTGATTACCGGGAATTAAACCATGTCACTATTAAGAATTGGTATCCGCTACCTCGTATTGATGACCTGTTTGACCAGTTACAAGGGGCACAATTCTTTTCAAAGATCAATCTTCGTTCTGGATATCATCTGCTGAAGGTTAAAACTGAGGATATTCCAAAGACTGCCTTCTGAACTCGGTATGGGCATTATGAATTCCTAGTCATGTCTTTTAGATTGACTAATGCTCCTGCGGCTTTCATGGATATGATGAACCGAGTATTCAAGGATTATTTGGATCAGTTCGTTGTTGTCTTTATTGATGACATCCTCATATATCCCAAAAGCCGTGAAGATCATGAGCATCATTTGAAGCTGGTACTCCAAAGGCTGCGTGAAAACAAGTTATATACTAAGTTAAAGAAATGCGAGTTCTGGCTTGAGGAAGTAGCATTCTTAGGGCACGTGGTGTCAAAACATGGAGTATCTGTTGACCCGGCGATGATTGAAGCAATACAAAGTTGGGAGCAACCAAAGACGGTGACCGAAGTACGTAGCTTTCTGGGTTTAGCTGGTTATTATCGGAGATTCGTGGAAGGGTTTTCTCGAATCGCTATCCCGTTAACTCAGCTAACTTGGAAAGATATCAAATTCGTATGGAGTGAGGAATGCGAGAAGAGTTTTCAAGAGCTTAAGAGGAGACTCATTTCGGCACCTGTTTTGACCATACCATCTGGTTCGGATGGATTTGTTATCTACAGCGATGCTTCAGGCAAAGGGCTAGGATGTGTTCTCATGCAACGTGAGAAAGTTATAGCCTATGCCTCGCGACAACTTAAAGAATATGAGAGAAATTATCCTACTCATGATCTAGAGTTGGCAGCAGTCGTTTTTGCCCTAAAGATCTGGAGGCACTATCTATATGGGGAGAAAGTGGAGATTTATTCAGACCATAAAAGCCTCAAATATTTCTTCACTCAAAAAGAACTCAACATTCGGCAATGACGTTGGCTCGAGTTGTTGAAAGATTACGACCACACTATTCAATACCATCCTGAAAAAGCAAACGTGGTAGCTGACGCGTTGAGCAGAAGATCATATGCATGAACGAGTGTGATGATGTCAAGTATACGCATAGAACCAACTTTAATTGATAAAGTTAAAGTTGCTCAAACCACAGACTCGGAGCTGATGCATATGAAGAAGAAAGTGCAAGAAGGTGCTATTCCAGAAGCAAGAATGGATGAAGAAGGAATATTTCGAGTCCACTCCAGACTTTGTGTTCCTAACGATTCTGATTTGAAGTACAAGATCATGATGGAAGCACACAATACACCATTTGCAATTCATCATGGAAGTACCAAAATGTATCGTGATCTTCGACATACATTTTGGTGGAATAATATGAAGAGAGAGATTGCAAAGTTTATCTCGAGGTGTTTAACTTGTCAACGTGTAAAGGCGGAACATCAAGTGCCAAAGGGTCCATTGCAACCACTTGAGATTCTGAAATGGAAGTGGGAATACATTACCATGGATTTCGTTACGGGTCTTCCCACGGTTTCTCAAGGCATAAATGCTATTTGGGTTATTGTTGATAGATTAACTAAGTCTGCTCATTTCTTGCCGATACGGGAGACTTATTCCCTTGAACGTCTTGCTCGTATATACGTAGATGAGATTGTGAGACTGCATGGCATGCCAGTATCCATAGTTTCGGATCGTGACCCAAGATTCAAGATTTTGGGTTAGCTTGCAAAAAGCTATGGGCACAGATTTACGATTTAGTTCGGCATACCATCCTCAAACGGACGGACAATCAGAGAGGACTATTCAAACCCTTGAAGATCTATTAAGACTTTGTGTCCTAGATTTCAAAGGGAGTTGGGATAAGTACCTACCATTGGTGGAATTCTCCTACAATAACAGTTATCAGGCAAGTATAGGTGTGGCCCCATTTGAAGTATTATATGGACGTAAGTGTCGCTCTCCAGTATGTTGGGATGAGGTGGGAGAAGCAACGTTGCTAGGACCAGAGTTGGTATGAATGACTACAGAGAAGATCCAAACGATTCGACAACGTATACAAACGGCACAGGATCGACAAAAGAGTTATGCGGATCTTCATCGAAAGGACGTGAAATTTGACATTGGGGATCATGTATTGTTACATGTGGCTCCGTGGAAAGGAGTTACAAGATTTGAGAAGAGAGAAAAGCTCAATCCACGATTTATTGGTCCATTTCAGATTCTTGACCGAGTAGGAAATGTGGCCTATAGACTCGCGTTACCTCCAAGTATGTCTCGTGTTCATAATGTTTTTTATATATCTGTGTTACGTAAATATGTGAAAGACCCAGACCACGTTATTGAGTTAGAACCGGACGAGATAGCTGAAGACTTAACGTACGAGGAGGTACCTGTCAAGATCTTGGATAGAAAGGAGCATGTCCTACGCACGAAGGTCATACCACAAGTTAAAGTTTTGTGGAGAAACCATGCTATTGAAGAAATGACCTGGGAGTTGGAAACAGAAATGAAAGCGAGGTATCCTCATCTTTTTGAAACACCAGGTACGTACGTCAATTTCGAGGACGAAATTTCATAAGGAGGGGAGGTTGTAAGACCCCAAATTATTAATAAATAAAATTTAAATTCCCTCTATTTATTATTTTGAAATAGTAAGGGTTAAATTGATTAACGAGGTTAGTTATGGGTAAAATGCGCAAATATTTCAAATAAGCAGATGGTTATAAAATATTCATTGTTGTCGGGGAATATTCGTTTGGTCGTGGAATATTCTTTCTGTCGGGGAATATTCGTACGACGGCGCAGTCTTTTGTGGACCCCATAACGGAAAGCGATTGGATGAAGAAAACGACAAGTATAAGTTGTTTATAAATAACGGCGTAGTTATTACCGTTAACACTGTTGGAATACTCGGTGGTTAAAATACAGTAATACGCGTGGTTGCACAGTAGCACACGGATTGCATAGTATTTAGAATTATTGATTCTTACGAAGGAAGGCACTACTCAATAATTGTTACAGTAGTTACTGTTCAATATTTTATTATATTGATTCAATAATTGCTGCGTTGATATTTTATATTATTGTTGTTTCAATAATTGTTGCTGCACAGTATTTTCTATTATCAGATCAATAATTCATATTATTTAAATAATATTATTAGATAGCATTATTGGCAATATCTAGAAAGTTCTGTCTAAGGAGAGGTTTGGTCATCTAATTGCGCGCTAGTAAGGAGAAATCCTTATTGGAAAGCCCCCTCTTTCCTGGGAACGGCCTGATTGCCAGTACTGTGATTCTGTAATATTATTTGTGAATAATTAATTATTGATTTATATGATGAGGAAAATATTAATTTTATATGGATATAGATGGAAAAAATTTTTAAGTGACAATTATTAAAAAATGATATTTTATCTTTTCTGATAAAATAATTTATTATTATATTTAATAATATAATAATGGTGATAGTTTTATAATGAATGTGGGATATATGAGTATATGAGGAGGAAGAGTATTTTTTTTGTTGTATTAAATGATTAACACATATTTTGTGTCGGTGGACCCCATTTCTTGACTGAAATTTGATTATAGTCTGTAAAATCGCTCGTTTATGGATTTCGGTCAATTTCTGTTTGGAATTTGAAAAAACTTTCTTCTGCAAAGTTGTAGAGAATTGAATTTCCTATAAAAAAATCGTGAGATTCGAATTTTTTGATAAAAGGGTTATTTTCTATGAATTATAGAAATTTTGGAAAATAAAATAATTTTTATTAACTATGGGTGGGACCCACTTATATTCTAACACATGTGGGCTGCTAATTTGGGTCAAGGAAGGTTGGTGGCTAAATTGGTCTTTAGGCATGCGTAGAAATGAGTTTTGTAATATTAATATTTTATTATTTAGTCTCCTTTGGCGTTCTAGCATTTTCCTATAAATAGGTGCTTAAGTTAGAATTGAAAATCACACCAGAAACAAGTTTTCTCTCTTTCTCTCTCTAGATTATTGAGTGTATTTTGTGAGTATTTAGATACTTTGAGAGTTTCTATTCATCAGAGCAAGTTTCTTTCAGCCTTATACCGGTATTCCGACCAGAAGTACTATCTTTACGAGTTAAGGGATGTTATTTTATTCGAAAATGATATTATTTCTTCAATATCATTATGCCGAAATATTGGTTGAAAATTTTTATCAAATTTGGAACTTTTCACGTCGGGATTACTATTCATGAGTTACTATTCACGAGTTACTATTTACCGAAAAATTAAATTTTCTTCTTTTCGTCCAAAATATCTATTCTGGGTACTAGCTTTGATTGTATCCATATTTTGATCATTCTTGAATTTTACTTCACTATGAATAATTATAAGGTATTTTTGGACATGGATAAATCGAAATACGAATCCTTAATATTTCTTATTTTGTTTCACTGGATTCGTTTTCTTTAAGATATTTTTCATCATCCTCAGTCCTAAATGATGATATTACTGAATATCTTTGGCCTGTAGTGCAAAGATGAATGATTAACTGATGAATATCTTTGGCCCGTAGTGCAAAGAAGAACAGGTGTTGAGATGAACATGACCGACTGGTGATACAAATGAATATCTTTGGCCTGTAGTGCAAAGATGAATATTTGATTAAAGATGGTTATTGATTGTTGTTACAGGGATAAAATATTGATGATGGACTTTTAAATCTTAGAAGATAGTAGAACTCATTCTCTATTTGACTCTTCTAATGGTTTGATGTTTCCGCTGCAGTTATTGATTTAAAACTTGTTGTCTATTGTATTCTATTAGATTTTTTTCTGTTGAAGACTAACAATATTTTGTTCTGTATTATCTTAGTCATAATGTTCTTTACTGGGCTAGTTGAGCTCACCTTTTTCCTTTTTGTTCCATTTTTCTCCGGAGGCGAGAATGTAGCAAGTACTAGTCGGGGTATGGAATGATAGTTCTAGAAGTTATTTTAGTAGTCCTCACCATTTTTGTGAAATAATGTATCAATAATTGTGATGAGGACTTATTTGAGTGTGGATATTGTCTAGATGACAATATTTGTATTTAAACTCACAGTTCTTATGTTGTAACAGTAAAGATGTAGTTGTTTATGTACCATGTATTTTGGCGACTCAGAATGGGTGTTGTATACCTATTTTGGGGGCGTCACAGTTACTATTCACGTATACGGCACTATTCACGAATACGACACTATTCACAGAAAAATAAAATTTTCTTTTCTTTGGTCAAGATGTCTATTATGGTTACTATCTTTGATTGTATCTATTTTTTGATCTTCATTTTTGAATTTTACCCTAATATGGTTATTATGGAGCATTTTTGAACTTGGATTATCTAAAGTACGAATCTCTAATATTTGTCCTTTGGTCTTATTGGATTCGTTCTCTTTAAAAATATTTTTCATCATCCTCTGTCCTAAATAATGATATTAATGAATATCTTTGGCTTGTAGTGCAAAGATGAATGATTAACTGATGAATATCTTTGGTCCGTAGTGCAAAGATAAACAGGTGTTTAGATGAACATGACTAATTGGTGATACAAATGAATATCTTTGGCCTGTAGTGCAAAGATAAATATTTGATTCAAGATGTATATTGATTGATATTACAGGGATAAAATATTAATGATGGAAGATAGTAGAATTCATTCTCTACATAACTCTTCTAATGAATTGCTGTTTCCGCTGCAGTTGTTGATCTTAAACTTGTTGTCTATTATATTTTTTCAGATTTTTCCCTGTTGAAGACTAATAATAATTTTTTGTATATTATCTTAGTCATAATATTCTTTACTGGGCTAGTTGAGCTCACCCTTTTCCTTTTTGTTCCATTGTTCTTAGGAGGCAAGAATATAGCAGGAACTAGTCGGGGTGTGGAGTGATGTTTCCAGTTAGTTGTGTTAGCAGTCCTCACTATTTTATAAAATAGTGTTTCAATAATTGTAATGAGAACTTATTTGAGTGTAGATATTGTCTAAAAAATAATATTTGTATTTAAACTCATAGTTTATGTGTTGTCGTATTTTGCACAACAAATTTAGTAATGATGTTATAGTTGTTTCTGTAGCATGTATTTGGCGACTCAGAATTGGTGATGTATACCTATTTTAGGTGCGTCACAGAAACCTTTATTACATCCACTGTTTATAAATCTTGTTTGATTCAAATCGGCAACCTCACATTACCTGTCGATCTTATCTCTTTGAAAATACTTGCATTCGATGTGATTTTAGGGATTGATTGGTTAACTATACATCATGCAAAAATTGATTATTTTCGTAAAGTTGTTAGTTTTCATATTACTAACCAACCTATTATGCGAATTCAAGCAACAAAACCACTAAAGTCGATCACTGTCATATCAAGCCATAAAGTCATTCGTTTTGGGTTTTTAACTCCTAAAATTCAATAGGAGCCATTCGATATGGGGCTTTGAAAATGGATTTTGTACCGGGTTCAAGGTCAATACAAAATTCGATTTCACGCTCTGGGGGTAGGTCAGGAAGTTCTTCAGGGAATACGTCAGGAAATTTATTAACAATAGAAATATCATTCAATGCTGACGATTTTTTGTTTAAATCCGTGACATGGGCTAGCTTTATGGCTTGATATGACAGTGATTGGCTTTAGTGATTTGGTTGCTTGAATTCGTATTATAGGTTGGTTAGGAATATGAAAGCTAACAACCTTACGAAAATAATCAATTTTAGTATGATGAGTAGTTAACCAATAAATTCCTAAAATCACATCGAATGCAAGTATTTTCAAAGAGATAAGATCGACAGGTAATGTGCGGTTGTCGATTTGAATCAAACAAGATTTATAAACAGTGGATGTAATGAAGGTTTCTTCTAACGGAGTTTCAACAGATAATTCAAAGTCTAATTTCTCCAGAGTTAAATTTAAACGTTGAGCGTAAGTAGGAGAAATATTATTCTGAACATTCTTGATAATTTTTAATCTTTTTATGTCGAGGTACTATTGTGACAACCCCAAAATAGGTCTATTTCACCCAACCTATTCTGAGTCGCCAAATACATGGTACAGAAAACAACTACAACTTTATTACAACAATTGTCGTACAAAATACAACAACACATATGCTGTGAGTTTGGATACAAATATATACCAACTGTGACTCGTGTCCCAACCGTAATGTGACAAATGTCCCATCAGTGGACAGCACCTCATAGTGATACCTACATAAAGGTATAGTCAAAAACTATTTTAGAAATTAGAATCTTTGGGAAGTGCTCAAGAAAACATTCGTACATGGGAGGCCATGCTTCCAGGTTATGATAGATATCATATGTCCACAAAATTATCTTTGGTTGACCTAATAGACCCCAAAGAAAACTAAGAAGATTACTATCATATTCTTTCCAATGGTGAGTCTTCTCTTGACATATCATTATCTCCACTGTCTTTAATCGTGAATTATACGTCAAACAAACACCAAGATTATATAAGTAGTGCTCGTAAATATACTCAGTAAGTAGATGTGCACAACCCTGTCTTATAATGACACGAGGTTGAATGACATTTGTAAGACCCCGAATTTTATGAAATAAAAGTATTCAATTTTTCTTATAATTACTATTCAGTAAATGGTTAAATTGATAAAAGTTTAAAGTTATGGGTGAAATATGAATTTTTTTCAAAATAAGCAAGTGGTTATAAAATAATCATTGTTGTCGGGGAATATTCGTTTGGTCGTGGAATATTCTTTCTGTCGGAGAATATTCGTACGACGGCGCAGCTATTTGTGGGCCCCATAACGAATAACTGTCGGGTGAAGAAAAACGACAAATTTGAGTTTTTACAAATAACGGCGTAGTTGTTACCGTTAACACTGTTGAAATACCCGGTGGTTAAAATACAGTAATACGCGTTATTGCACAGTAGCACACGGTATTGCACAGTATTTTTGAAATTATTGATTCTTACGTAAGAAGGCACTACTCAATAATTGTTACAGTAATTACTGTTCAATATTTTATTTTATTGATTCAATAATTGCTACGTTGAAATTTTGTATTATTGTTGTTCAATAATTGTTGCTGCACAGTATTTCCCATTATCAGATCAATAATTCATATTATTTGAATAGTATTATTAGATAGCATTATTGGCAATGTCTAGAAAGTTCTGTCTAAGGAGAGGTTTGGTCATCTAATTGCGCGCCAGTAAGGAGAAATCCTTATTGGAAAGCCCCCTCTTTCCTGGGAACGGCCTGGTTGTCATAAATGTGATTCTGTAATATTATTTGTGAATAATTAATTATTGATTCATATGATAAGAAAATATTTATTTTATGTGGATATAAATGAGGGATATATTTTTGTGGTTAAAAAATGAAGGAGTTAATGTTGAGATTTTTATCCGTATTTTTGTCGGAATGGAGGTATTAAAAATTAGGGTTTTTGAGATATTTTGCGGGGGTTATAATTTTTAATCCGACCGTTGGATCGTGGTAATTTTTGGATATGTTATACATATATAAGTTGAGTATATGCCCACAAATTTTGAACCGTTAAAAATGAACGTATGATTTATTATGAATTTTACGAGATGACTGGTTCAGAAATTGTTGAATTTTCGGAGTTTATCATTTTGGTAGAAAATTCTAGAATTGGTGGGCCCCACTTGTGGTTGGTGAAGAAATGTGCTGAATTATATTTCAAATGTGGTGGGTGGGAATAGTAGCAGGTAAAGCCATCAGGTTGCAGGTCAAACCTACCAAAATTTTCCTATAAATAGAGGGCTAAGTTAGAATTGAAAATCACACCAGAAACATAAGCTCTCTCTTTCTTTCTCTATATTATGAAGCATATTTTGTGAGTATTTAGATACTTTGAGAGTTGCTATTCAGTGCAAGTTTCCTTCAGCTTTGCATTCCAGTCAGAAGTACTGCTCTTTTGAGGTAAGGGATAGTAAGGGATTGTAAGGGATATTAAGGGATTTTAAGGGTTGTTATGATTTTCAGTTTCGTAATTTTTCTGATCTGCAAAAATTCTGGAAAAATTTGAAATGATATTTTGATGAGTTTTATTGATTGTGTCCAAAAATGGTGATTTTTGGATGTATAGATTGAGAGTTATGAATTTTATGAGAAAAGACTATTTTAAAAGTAACCGCTTATAATTCCTTGTGGTTAACTCCAAAATTGATGAAATTTTTATTGGGAGTACATGTATATGATAGAAGTATACTCTGTAAATTTCAGAATTTTTGGACAAAAGTATAATTTTTGATAAATGTCTAAATATTCGGTATTTTGGCCATATGAAAAATAGTAAATGACTTTTAAAAATTCTGAGAAAAATATATGTTCACTATGGGACTATATTATGCTAAATCCCAGAAAAGAAATATTTTTGGAACTGATTTGGTATTTTTCATGAAAATGGTCTAGTTATGAGTAAATGAATTAAATATGTTTTGTGAAGAAAGAAAATTGGAAAATAGGATTTTATGGCTTGAGAATCCTATATGAGGTATATGCAGATTTTTGATGAGGGTTTTGGTTATTGATGATGAAATTGTAAGAGTTGGCATTTTATGATGATTAAATGCATTAATTAGTAAAGTGTAAACAATTAAAATAAATTGTTTATAAATTTAAGTAATGTTATTCTTTCAATATCATTATACCGAAATATTGGTATGTATTTTATTGTGAAATTTCTATCTTTTGTGTCGGGGTTACTATTCATGAGTTACTATTCACGAGTTACTATTCACGATAAAAATTGTTTCTTTTTCTAACCAAATTATAGTTGAGTTATGAATATTACTCTTGAGATTAAAACTATGTATTGATTATATTGATTTTATTATCATATATAACATTTTTATAACCCTGATGTTGAAATTCTCTTTCACTGGAGTGTAAAGATGGGTAGATTATTGGTATGATCATGACTAGGGTTCTCTTTGGCCTGTAGTGCAAAGTTGAATTGTGACTGGTATGATCATGACCATTGAATTTATAATTGAATATCTTTAGCTTAAGTGCAAAGGTGAATTGATCAACATGGTTATAATTATTGTTTATATAAATTCTGAAATGATTATATATTTCTTTGAGATATTAATATATTTGGCCTGTAGTGCAAATATGAACTGTTGATGAATATATTTGGCCGTAGTGCAAATATGAACTGTTGATGAATATCTTTGGCCTGTAGTGCAAAGATGATATGTTGTTGAATATCTTTGGCCTGTAGTGCAAAGATGAACTGTTGTTGAATATCTTTGGCCAGTAGTGCAAAGATAAACTGTTGATGAATATCTTTGGCCCGTAGTGCAAAGATGAAATTATTAGTATGATTATGAACAGGAATTGTGATTTGGTATAACCATGATCTTTGATGTTTCAGGTAAAGACAGGTGATGAAAATTATCTTCGTCCTGGATGAGAAGAAAAATTTAGAATCACAATTATGATTATGAGTTATTCATATGATTGTGGACCAGAACTGTTGATTGATGTTACAGGGATAAAACATTGTTGGTGGATTTTTAACATGGAGAAGATAATAGACTTTATAGTCTATTTGACTCTTCTAATGGATTGCTCGTTCCGCTGCAACTATGGTTGAAATTTTTATCATTTACCATATGTTCTAAATCTCTGATTTATTGTTGATGAAGGCTATTGATAATTGAATTATCTTTAGTCATGATATTCTTTACTGAGCTAGTTGTGCTCACCCTTTTGCTTCACAATTCCTTTCAGGTAATAAGAGTGTAGCTGGGTCGAGCGGGGGTAACAAGGGAATAGAACGGTGGTCATCATTTAGTAGTTATATTTGGTGAAGAAAATAGGGTGAGGCGAACCCAACGTTGGAAGGGTGTTTTGTCACTATCATACAAGATGTCTAATGACATACAACCTCGTGTCATCATAAGACAGGGATGTGCTCATCCACTTGCTGAGTATATCTATGGGCACTACCTATATAATCTTGGTGTTTGTTTGAAGTATAATTCTCAATTAGAGACAGTGGAGATAATGATAAGTCAAGAGAAGACTCACCATTGGGAAGAATATGATAGTAATCTTCTCGTTTTTCTTTGGGGTCTATTGGGTCAACCAAGGATAATTCTGTGGCCATATGATATCTATCATAACCTAGACGCATGGCCTCCCATGTACGAAGGTTTCCTTGAGCACTTCCCAAAGATTCTAATTTCTAAAACAGTTTTTGACTATACCTTTATGTAAGGTGTTATTGTGAGGTGATGTCCACGGTTGGAACATGAGTCACATTTGGTATATATTTGTATCCAAACTCACAGCATATGTGTTGTTGTATTTTGCACGACAATTGTTGTAATAAAGTTGTAGTTATTTTCTGTACCATGTATTTGACGACTCAGAATGGGTTGGGTGGAATGGACCTATTTTGGGGTCGTTACATTTGGTATCAGAGCTATAAGTAAAGAGCCCCGAGCCTCTCGCTGGTGACTTCCTGTTGATGGGGGATGCACCGAAGCCAGACTCTCCGTAGGGGACGCCGTTCTGCGGTGGCAAGCTGATAGGTATCAATGTAAGGTGCTGACATAGGTTGGTGTCCAGAGTTACATTTGGTATCAGAGCTTAGGGATATGATCTCTGGCGGAGATCGGGAAATATAACTAGGAGGGGAGAGATGAGTAAATCCTTCGCTAGTGTGTCCTACCTAAGCTTATTTGTTGGTCAGTCATAATATTGGGATATTATGTGATATGTTAATTTGTTCAATTAACCCTTATTTTGAAGCTGTATTCTAGAATGATATCTGAAATACAGGAGATGAGCAATGGAGAAATCATGATGACAGGGAAGATGGAATCTGAAATGAAAGCAAGGTATTCTCAACTCTTTGAAATACCAGGTACGTAAATTTCGGGGACGAAATTTCATAAGGAGGGGAGATTGTAAGACCCCGAATTTTATGAAATAAAAGTATTCAATTTTTCTTATAATTACTATTCAGTAAATGGTTAAATTGATAAAAGTTTAAAGTTATGGGTGAAATATGATTTTTTTTCAAAATAAGCAAGTGGTTATAAAATAATCATTGTTGTCGGGGAATATTCGTTTGGTCGTGGAATATTCTTTCTGTCGGGAATATTCGTACGACGGCGCAGCTATTTGTGGGCCCCATAACGAATAACTGTCGGGTGAAGAAAACGACAAATTTGAGTTTTTACAAATAACGGCGTAGTTGTTACCGTTAACACTGTTGGAAATACCCGGTGGTTAAAATACAGTAATACGCGTTATTGCACAGTAGCACACGGTATTGCACAGTATTTTTGAAATTATTGATTCTTACGTAAGAAGGCACTACTCAATAATTGTTACAGTAATTACTGTTCAATATTTTATTTTATTGATTCAATAATTGCTACGTTGAAATTTTATATTATTGTTGTTCAATAATTGTTGCTGCACAGTATTTCCCATTATCAGATCAATAATTCATATTATTTGAATAATATTATTAGATAGCATTATTGGCAATGTCTAGAAAGTTCTGTCTAAGGAGAGGTTTGGTCATCTAATTGCGCGCCAGTAAGGAGAAATCCTTATTGGAAAGCCCCCTCTTTCCTGGGAACGGCCTGGTTGTCATAAATGTGATTCTGTAATATTATTTGTGAATAATTAATTATTGATTCATATGATAAGAAAATATTTATTTTATGTGGATATAAATGAGGGATATATTTTTGTGGTTAAAAAATGAAGGAGTTAATGTTGAGATTTTTATCCGTATTTTTGTCGGAATGGAGGTATTAAAAATTAGGGTTTTTGAGATATTTTGCGGGGGTTATAATTTTTAATCCGACCGTTGGATCGTGGTAATTTTTGGATATGTTATACATATATAAGTTGAGTATATGCCCACAAATTTTGAACCGTTAAAAATGAACGTATGATTTATTATGAATTTTACGAGATGACTGGTTCAGAAATTGTTGAATTTTCGGAGTTTATCATTTTGGTGGAAAATTCTAGAATTGGTGGGCCCCACTTGTGGTTGGTGAAGAAATGTGCTGAATTATATTTCAAATGTGGTGGGTGGGAATAGTAGCAGGTAAAGCCATCAGGTTGCAGGTCAAACCTACCAAAATTTTCCTATAAATAGAGGGCTAAGTTAGAATTGAAAATCACACCAGAAACATAAGCTTTCTCTCTTTCTTTCTCTATATTATGAAGCATATTTTGTGAGTATTTAGATACTTTGAGAGTTGCTATTCAGTGCAAGTTTCCTTCAGCTTTCCATTCCAGTCAGAAGTACTGCTCTTTTGAGGTAAGGGATAGTAAGGGATTGTAAGGGATATTAAGGGATTTTAAGGGTTGTTATGATTTTCAGTTTCGTAATTTTTCTGATCTTCAAAAATTCTGGAAAAATTTGAAATGATATTTTGATGAGTTTTATTGATTGTGTCCAAAAATGGTGATTTTTGGATGTATAGATTGAGAGTTATGAATTTTATGAGAAAAGACTATTTTAAAAGTAACCGCTTATAATTCCTTGTGGTTAACTCCAAAATTGATGAAATTTTTATTGGGAGTACATGTATATGATAGAAGTATACTCTGTAAATTTCAGAATTTTTGGACAAAAGTATAATTTTTGATAAATGTCTAAATATTCGGTGGTTTTGGCCATATGAAAAATAGTAAATGACTTTTAAAAATTCTGAGAAAAATATATGTTCACTATGGGACTATATTATGCTAAATCCCAGAAAAGAAATATTTTTGGAACTGATTTGGTATTTTTCATGAAAATGGTCTAGTTATGAGTAAATGAATTAAATATGTTTTGTGAAGAAAGAAAATTGGAAAATAGGATTTTATGGCTTGAGAATCCTATATGAGGTATATGCAGATTTTTGATGAGGGTTTTGGTTATTGATGATGAAATTGTAAGAGTTGGCATTTTATGATGATTAAATGCATTAATTAGTAAAGTGTAAACAATTAAAATAAATTGTTTATAAATTTAAGTAATGTTATTCTTTCAATATCATTATACCGAAATATTGGTATGTATTTTATTGTGGAATTTCTATCTTTTGTGTCGGGGTTACTATTCATGAGTTACTATTCACGAGTTACTATTCACGATAAAAATTGGTTTCTTTTTCTAACCAAATTATAGTTGAGTTATGAATATTACTCTTGAGATTAAAACTATGTATTGATTATATTGATTTTATTATCATATATAACATTTTTATAACCCTGATGTTGAAATTCTCTTTCACTGGAGTGTAAAGATGGGTAGATTATTGGTATGATCATGACTAGGGTTCTCTTTGGCCTGTAGTGCAAAGTTGAATTGTGACTGGTATGATCATGACCATTGAATTTATAATTGAATATCTTTAGCTTAAGTGCAAAGGTGAATTGATCAACATGGTTATAATTATTGTTTATATAAATTCTGAAATGATTATATATTTCTTTGAGATATTAATATATTTGGCCTGTAGTGCAAATATGAACTGTTGATGAATATATTTGGCCGTAGTGCAAATATGAACTGTTGATGAATATCTTTGGCCTGTAGTGCAAAGATGATATGTTGTTGAATATCTTTGGCCTGTAGTGCAAAGATGAACTGTTGTTGAATATCTTTGGCCAGTAGTGCAAAGATAAACTGTTGATGAATATCTTTGGCCCGTAGTGCAAAGATGAAATTATTAGTATGATTATGAACAGGAATTGTGATTTGGTATAACCATGATCTTTGATGTTTCAGGTAAAGACAGGTGATGAAAATTATCTTTGTCCTGGATGAGAAGAGGAATTTAGAATCACAATTATGATTATGAGTTATTCATATGATTGTGGACCAGAACTGTTGATTGATGTTACAGGGATAAAACATTGTTGGTGGATTTTTAACATGGAGAAGATAATAGACTTTATAGTCTATTTGACTCTTCTAATGGATTGCTCGTTCCGCTGCAACTATGGTTGAAATTTTTATCATTTACCATATGTTCTAAATCTCTGATTTATTGTTGATGAAGGCTATTGATAATTGAATTATCTTTAGTCATGATATTCTTTACTGAGCTAGTTGTGCTCACCCTTTTGCTTCACAATTCCTTTCAGGTAATAAGAGTGTAGCTGGGTCGAGCGGGGGTAACAAGGGAATAGAACGGTGGTCATCATTTAGTAGTTATATTTGGTGAAGAAAATAGGGTGAGGCGAACCCAACGTTGGAAGGGTGTTTTGTCACTATCATACAAGATGTCTAATGACATACAACCTCGTGTCATCATAAGACAGGGATGTGCTCATCCACTTGCTGAGTATATCTATGGGCACTACCTATATAATCTTGGTGTTTGTTTGAAGTATAATTCTCAATTAGAGACAGTGGAGATAATGATAAGTCAAGAGAAGACTCACCATTGGGAAGAATATGATAGTAATCTTCTCGTTTTTCTTTGGGGTCTATTGGGTCAACCAAGGATAATTCTGTGGCCATATGATATCTATCATAACCTAGATGCGTGGCCTCCCATGTACGAAGGTTTTCTTGAGCACTTCCCAAAGATTCTAATTTCTAAAACAGTTTTTGACTATACCTTTATGTAAGGTGTTATTGTGAGGTGATGTCCACGGTTGGAACATGAGTCACATTTGGTATATATTTGTATCCAAACTCACAGCATATGTGTTGTTGTATTTTGCACGACAATTATTGTAATAAAGTTGTAGTTATTTTCTGTACCATGTATTTGACGACTCAGAATGGGTTGGGTGGAATGGACCTATTTTGGGGTCGTTACATTTGGTATCAGAGCTATAAGTAAAGAGCCCCGAGCCTCTCGCTGGTGACTTCCTGTTGATGGGGGATGCACCGAAGCCAGACTCTCCGTAGGGGACGCCGTTCTGCGGTGGCAAGCTGATAGGTATCAATGTAAGGTGCTGACATAGGTTGGTGTCCAGAGTTACATTTGGTATCAGAGCTTAGGAATATGATCTCTGGCGGAGATCGGGAAATATAACTAGGAGGGGAGAGATGAGTAAATCCTTCGCTAGTGTGTCCTACCTAAGCTTATTTGTTGGTCAGTCATAATATTGGGATATTATGTGATATGTTAATTTGTTCAATTAACCCTTATTTTGAAGCTGTATTCTAGAATGATATCTGAAATACAGGAGATGAGCAATGGAGAAATCATGATGATAGGGAAGATGGAATCTGAAATGAAAGCAAGGTATTCTCAACTCTTTGAAATACCAGGTACGTAAATTTCGGGGACGAAATTTCATAAGGAGGGGAGATTGTAAGACCCCGAATTTTATGAAATAAAAGTATTCAATTTTTCTTATAATTACTATTCAGTAAATGGTTAAATTGATAAAAGTTTAAAGTTATGAGTGAAATATGATTTTTTTTCAAAATAAGCAAGTGGTTATAAAATAATCATTGTTGTCGGGGAATATTCTTTCTGTCGGGGAATATTCGTACGACGGCGCAGCCATTTATGGGCCCCATAACAGAATAACTGTCTGGTGAAGAAAACGACAAATTTGAGTTTTTACAAATAACGGCGTAGTTGTTACCGTTAACACTGTTGGAATACCCGGTGGTTAAAATACAGTAATACGCGTTATTGCACAGTAGCACACGGTATTGCATAGTATTTTTGAAATTATTGATTCTTACGTAAGAAGGCACTACTCAATAATTGTTACAGTAATTACTGTTCAATATTTTATTTTATTGATTCAATAATTGCTACGTTGAAATTTTGTATTATTGTTGTTCAATAATTGTTGCTGCACAGTATTTCCCATTATCAGATCAATAATTCATATTATTTGAATAGTATTATTAGATAGCATTATTGGCAATGTCTAGAAAGTTCTGTCTAAGGAGAGGTTTAGTCATCTAATTGCGCGCCAGTAAGGAGAAATCCTTATTGGAAAGCCCCCTCTTTCCTAGGAACGGCCTGGTTGTCATAAATGTGATTCTGTAATATTATTTGTGAATAATTAATTATTGATTCATATGATAAGGAAATATTTATTTTATGTGGATATAAACGAGGGATATATTTTTGTGGTTAAAAATGAAGGTGTTAATGTTGAGATTTTTATCCGTATTTTTGTCGAAATGGAGGTATTAAAAATCAAGGTTTTTGAGATATTTTGCGGGGGTTATAATTTTTAATCCGACCGTTGGATCGTGGTAATTTTTGGATATGTTATACATATATAAGTTGAGTATATGCCCACAAATTTTGAACCGTTAAAAATGAACGTATGATTTATTATGAATTTTACGAGATGACTGGTTCAGAAATTGTTGAATTTTCGGAGTTTATCATTTTGGTGGAAAATTCTAGAATTGGTGGGCCCCACTTGTGGTTGGTGAAAAAATATACTGAATTATATTTCAAATGTGGTGGGTGGGAATAGTAGCAGGTAAAGCCATCAGGTTGCAGGTCAAACCTACCAAAATTTTCTTATAAATAGAGGGCTAAGTTAGAATTGAAAATCACACCAGAAACATAAGCTTTCTCTCTTTCTCTCTCTATATTATGAAGTATATTTTCTGAGTTTTTAGATACTTGGAGAGTTGCTATTCATTAGTGCAAGTTTCCTTCAGCATCATATCCGATATCCAGTCAGAAGTACTGCTCTTTTGAGGTAAGGGATAGTAATGGATTTTAAGGGTTGTTATGATTTTCAGTTTCGTAATTTTTCTGATCTTCAAAAATTCTGGAAAAATTCAAAATGATATTTTGATGAGTTTTCTTGATTGTGTCCAAAAATGGTGATTTTTGGATGTATAGATTGAGAGTTATGAATTTTATGAGAAAAGACTATTTTAAAAATAACCGCTTATAATTCCTTGTGGTTAACTCCAAAATTGATGAAATTTTTATTGGGAGTACATGTGTATGATAGAAGTATACTCTGTAAATTTCAGAATTTTTGGACAAAAGTATAATTTTTGATAAATGTCTAAATATTCGGTGGTTTTGGCCATATAAAAAATAGTAAATGAGTTTTAAAAATTCTGAGAAAAATATATGTTCAATATTGGACTATATTATGCTAAATCCCAGAAAAGAAATATTTTTGGAACTGATTTGATATTTTTCATGAAAATAGACTAGTTATGAGTAAATGAATTAAATATGTTATGTGAATTAACATTGAGTTTGAAAGGAGATTGAGTTTGACCCAAACATAAGAAACTTGCACTAATGAATAGCAACATAGGTAACTCATCAAAATTAGCTTCGTGATTTTTGGACATCAAAATTAACTCATCAATCTATACATCCAAAAATCACCATTTTTGGACACAATCAAGAAAACTCATCAAAATATCATTTTGAATTTTTCCAGAATTTTTGAAGATCAGAAAAATTACGAAACTGAAAATCATAACAACCCTTAAAATCCATTACTATCCCTTACCTCAAAAGAGCAGTACTTCTGACTGGATATCGGATATGATGCTGAAGGAAACTTGCACTAATGAATAGCAACTCTCCAAGTATCTAAAAACTCAGAAAATATACTTCATAATATAGAGAGAGAAAGAGAGAAAACTTATTAATTCTGGTGTGATTTTCAATTCAAACTTAGCCCTCTATTTATAGGAAAATGTTAGCACGCCGAAGCAGACTTAACTTGCAACCTGATGGCTTTACCTGCTACTATTCAAGCCTACCACATTTGAATAAAAATCTCAGCACATTTCTTCACCAACCAAGAGTGGGACCCACTAATTCTAGAATTTTCTACCAAAATGATAAACTCCGAAAATTCAACAATTTCTGAACCAGTCATCTCGTAAAATTCATAATAAATCATACGTTCATTTTTAACGGTTCAAAATTTGTGGACATATACTCAACTTATATATGTATAACATATTCAAATATTACCACTATTCAACGGTCGGATTAAAAATTATAACCCTCGCAAAATATCTCAAAAATCCTAATTTGATTTTCAATACCTCCGTTCCGACAAAAATAAAGTTAAAACACCTCAACATTAACTACTTCATTTTTAACCACAAAAATATATCCCTCATTTATATCCACATAAAATAAATATTTTCTTGTCATATGAATCAATAATTAATTTTTCATAAATAATATTACAGAATCACATTTATGACAATCAGGAAAGAGGGGGCTTTCCAATAAAGATTTCTCCTTACTGGGGCGCAATTAGATGACCAAACCTCTCCTTAGACAGAACTTTCTAGACATTACCAATAATATTATCTAATAATATTATTCAAATAATATGAATTATTGATCTGATAATAGAAAATACTGTGCAGGAACAATTATTGAAATAACAATAATATAAAATATCAACGCAACAATTATTGAATCAATAAAATAAAATATTGAACAATAACTACTGTAACAATTATTGAGTAGTGCATTCCTTTGCAAGAATCAATAATTCTAAAATACTGTGCAATCCGTGTGCTACTGTGCAACCACGCGTATTACTGTATTTTAACCACCGGGTATTCCAACAGTGTTAATGGTAACAACTACGCTGTTATTTATAAAAACTCAATTTTTGTCGTTATCTTCATCCAATCGTTTTCCGTTATGGGGCCCACAAATAGCTGCGCCGTCGTACGAATATTCCCCGACAGAAAGAATATTCCACGACCACACGAATATTCACCGACAAAAATGAATATTTTATAACCACTTGCTTATTTGAAATATTTGCGCATTTTACCCATAACTAACCACATTAATCAAATCAACCCTTTCTATTTCAAAATAATAAATAGAGAAAATTTAATTTTATTTATTAATAAGTTGGGGTCTTATATTTTGGGCTCTTTTTTGACTTTTTGCCTAAGTATTTTCGAGTTTGGCAAACTGGGCGATAACTCGGCCTCCGTATATCGGGATCGAATCCCGTAAGTTGTAACAAGTGTCTAATACTTACGCGATGTTATGTGTGTGTTTGCGTGTCATTTGGACGGTCGAGGCTGGTTTTGGACTCTTTTTCGGCTTTTTGCTTAAGTGTTGGCGAATTTTACAAACTGGGCGATAACTCGGCCTCTATATATCGTAATTGAGTCTCATAAGTTGTAACGCGTGTCTAATACTTACGCGATGCTATGTGTATGTTTATGTGTCGTTTGGATGGCCAAGGCGGGTTTTGGGCTCTTTTTCGGCTTTTTGCCTAAGTGCTGTTAAGTTTTGTAAACTGGGCGATAACTCGGCCTCCGTATATCAAAATCGAGTCCCGTAAGTTGTAACGTGTGTTTAATACCTACACGATGCTATGTGTGTTTTACGTACTGTTTGGATGGCCGAGATGAGTTTTGGGCTCTTTTTCGATTTTTTGCCTAAGTGTTGGCGAATTTAGCAACTGGGCGATAACTCGGCCTCTGTATATTGGAATCGAGTTCTGTAAGTTGTAAGACGTGTATAATACCTACGCGATACTATGTGTGTATTTATGTGTCATTTGGATAGCCTAGGCGGGTTTTGGGCTCTTTTTTAGTTTTTTGCCTAAGTGTTGCCGTGTTTTACAAACTGGGCGAGAACTCTGCCTCCGTATATCAAAATCGAGTCCTATAAGTTGTAACGCGTGTCTAATACCTACGCGATACTATGTGTGTGTTTGCGTGTCATTTGGACCACCGAGGCGGGTTTTGGGCTCTTTTTTGACTTTTTGCCTAAGTGTTGGCGAGTTTGACAAACTGGATGATAACTCGACCTCCGTATATCAGAATCGAATTCCGTAAGTTGTAACGCGTGTCTAATACCTACATGATACTATATGTGTGTTTGCGTGATGTTTGGACGGCCGAGGAGAGTTTTGGACTCTTTTTCAGCTTTTTGCCTTAGTGTTGACGAGTTTTACAAACTGGGCGATAACTCGACCTTCGTATATCGGAATCGTGTCTCATGAGTTATAACACTTGTCTAATACCTACGCGATGCTATGTGTGTGTTTGTGTGTCATTTTGGACGGCATAAGCGAGTTTTGGGCTCTTTTTTGGCTTTTTGCCTAAGTGTTGTCAAGTTTTGCAAACTGGGCGATAACTCGGCCTCCGTATATCGAAATTGAGTCCCGTAAGTTGTAACACGTATTTAATACCTACGCGATGCTATATGTGTATTTGCGTGTCGTTTGGATGGCCGAGGCGAGTTTTGACCTCTTTTTTGGCTTTTTACCTAAGTGTTGGCGAATTTGGCGAACTAGGCGATAACTTGGCTTCCGTATATTAGAATCGAGTCCCGTAAGTTATAACGTGTGTATAATACCTACACGATACTATGTGTGTGTTTGCATATCGTTTGGACGGCCAAGACTAGTTTTGGGCTCTTTTTTGGCTTTTTGCCTACGTATTGGCGAGTTTGGCAAACGGGGTGATAACTCGGCCTCCGTATATCAGAATCGAGTCCCGTAAGTTGTAACATCGCAGTTGAGTAGGGCTTTGTGTAAGGCCCGTTAAACGGATTAAACCCATCCGTAGCAAGTCCAAGCCTAACATTGCGAACCTCTTCAGCAAACGAGTGGTGCTTGTTATCAAAATTTTTCCACTCAAGCCCATCTGCCGGGTGCGTCAGTTGATCTTCGACTATGTCCCATGTAGAGTGCCACCTCATATCCTCGACGGTATGTGTTGACATGAACAACCGCTGAAGCCTCAGCGCAATAGAAAAGTAACGTAAGATCTTTCTCGGCACGTCTTTTCCCTTTTTCTTGCGCTGTTCACAGTATCTACTTGTACCGCAAATATCACATGACCTCTTATCTTTATTGACATCACCGTAATACAACATACATTCATTCTCACAAGCATCAATCTTATTATACCCTAGATTGAGCCTTTTGACCATTTTCTTCACATCATAGTACGACTCCGGTAACTTATTACCTGCAGGTAAGCATTCCTTCATAATGCTTAGCAGTTCATTAAAACCTATCTCGCTACAGTCATGCTAGTTCTTGAAGTGTAAAAACGTAGTCACGACAGATAAGACGGTGTGCTTTTCGTGCCCGTCATATAGTGGCGTCGCTGCTTCATGCAATAACTCCTAGAAACCCTTAGCCCCATCATTCGGCTCTTGCTCGACGCTACTGCCATCCCTGTCTATATTCCACTGGAAGTATGAACCAGGTTAAAAAGAGGGAAAACCGTATTTACATTGTGCACTGTTTATGTTAATATGGTGACCACTTAAACCAAAGGATTTTTGTAGGACCCCAACTTTTATGAATAAAGATTAATTTCTCTCGAAATATATTTTTGAATATTATGGTGTGGATATAATATAATGTTATAGTTGTGGGTAATATTTACAAATTTTACAAAGTAAGCAAGTGGTTATATAATATTCGATTGGTCGGGAAATATTTAATTTATAGGGAATATTCGTACAACGGCACAATCATTGGTGGACCCCATAATAGAAGTATTGTTGTAGTAAGAAAACAACAGAATTATCTTTTTATAAAAATAACGGCGGAAGTGTTACCGTTAAAACTGTTGAACTATCCGGTAGTAAAAGTACAGTAATACGCGTGGTTGCATAGTAACACATGATATTGGTTATTGATGCTTACGTGAGAAGTCACTCAATAATACTCAATTATTGCTACAGCAATTGCTGCATCATATCTCTCATATTATTGATTCGATTATTGTCACAGTATCATCTGCATAATATGTTATATTATTAAATCAATAATTGAGACGATAAAGTTATTCATATTATTAAATTGCAATATTTACAATGTCTAAAAGTTCTGTCAAGGAGAGGTTTGGTCACCTAATTGCGCATCAATAGAGAGAAATCCTTATTGGAAAGCCTCCTCTTTCCTGGGAACGACCTGGTTGTTAAATATTGTGAGTTATAATATTAATGATGAATAAATTTGTGTTGATTAAATATGAATTTGATAGTTCCATTGTGTTAAAATTATTTGTGTTCGTGGAAATCGACATTTTTTTCGATAAGAATTGATGTCTGGAGGTTATATTGTTCAATCGGGTATTCGAAGCACTTTTCGTGTCGGAGTACTATTCACGAGTTATTATTTACGAGTTACTATTCACAGGATGCTATTCACCCAAAAAATATATTTCTTTTCAGTCCAAATCATTTTGGGTACAATATTATTCTATGAGGAGATGTGCTAATTTTTCAGACCGTAGGTTGAAATTATAATAGTAAATCAATATGGATCGTTGATTTAAAGTTTTAATAGTAACTTGTCCCTTCAGTTTTTTAAGAGTTATTTATCCCTTCAGTTTTTCAAGAGTTATTTGCCCCTTCGGTGTTTTAAGAGTTAATTGCCCCTTCGCAAATAGTAGTTGTCTCTTCAATATTACCAAGAGTCATTTTGACCCTTCGTTAAGACGAAGAGCCCCTTTCAGTTCTTCTATAAATAGAAGTTCATTCCTTCATTATTTCTTACAAATTCACTGAAACTCTAGAGAGAGAAACTATAGAGAGAAAGAAGAAAAGTATTCTGCTACTTCACTTTTTTAATATCAAGTTCTTCTAAGGTAAGGGGTATTATTTTTTTCGTATTCATGAAGAGAACTTCTGTTATTCTATTCTTATTATTCTGTTGGAATAACCTGTATACGTGGACTACCGTATACATGGTGAAATTCTTCTGTTATTCCATTCCTCATTATTATGTTAGAATAACCTGTTTATGCGAAGTACCGCATACATGGTGAAATTCTTCTGTTATTCCGTTCTTTATTATTTTGTCGGAATATCATGTCTGTGCGTTTACGCCGGACCTGGTTCTATTATTTATTATTCTGTCGGAATATCTTGTATGTACGTTTACGCCGGACCTGGTTCCATTATTTATTATTCTGTCAAAATATCCTATCTGTGCGTTAAGCGTGATCCGGTTCCATTATTTATTATTCTGTTGGGAATAACCTGTCTGTGCAGTCTATCGCACGCATGGTGAATCCTTCTGTTATTCCATTCTTTATTATTCTGTTGGAATAACCTGTTTATGTGGATTACCACATGTATGGTGAATGATCCTTTGTATTCATTCCTTATTAAATTATAAAAATGATCTGTATACGTGGATTACCGCATGGCGGGTGAAAATCTATTTGCAGTTTTATACATTCTATTATACTCAGTTGGTTAAAGTTTTATCTTCTATATTCCTTGAAATTAGTGGAATATCCTGGATATTTGTGCTTCATCCAGTATCTTTTCGTGAAAATATTCTTTTGAGCATTCTTGAATTTTACTCCACAAAGTAGTATCATGTTGACAATTTGGACGTTATTGAGTTCAGTATAAATTAACTTATTAATCTTTAAAATTTATTCTTGAACTTGTTTTATTGAATTATTATGTCATTGTCATCATCCTCATGCTTATATTGTAATGAAAGTCATCTTTGGCTTACGTGCATAGATGGACTTAGTATGATTATGATCAGGGATCATTCGGTATAATCATGACCTGTAATGTTATAAATGATGTAGTAAAAGTCCTCAGTGGCCTGTAATGCATTGATGGACAGTTTTTGGAATGATTATGACTAGGAATTATTCGGTACAGTTATGTCCGTTGATGATTTAATGAATATCCTTGGCTCGTAATACAGGGATGATTAGATGATGTGGTTTATTTATTAAACTAAGTCTTAGCGATAAAAATTGATGAAAATATTTTAAATCATAGAAGATAGTAGATATCATGCTTTACTTGACTCTTCTAATGGATTGCTTATTCCGCTGCAGTTAAACTTGATGTCTATTGTATTTTATCAGTTTAACATTTTTGAAGACTATTGATAATTTATTCTACATTATCTTAGTCATAATATTTCTTACTGGGCTAGTTGAGTTCATCCTTTCTTTCACTGTTCTCTTCAGGAAATGTGAATATAGCTGAGACGAGTCGAGGAAAGGAGTGACGGTCCAGATAATAGCATTAGTAGTCCTCACTATTCTGTTAAATAGTGTGACATTAAATGTAATGAGGACTCTTTTGAGTGTGGATATTGTCTAGATGACAATATTCCTATTAAAACTATCAGTTTATGTATTGTCGTATATTACACGACGGTTGTATAATTAAGTTTGTATTTATATTCTGTACCATGTATTTGGCAACTCAAGATGGGTGATGTATACCTATTTTGGGGGTGTCACAATTTTAATAAATGAATAGAATCACTAAGGACTAATATGGCCCTCGAATCACATCCAACAACAAAAGAGGCTCAAAGTTTGATATATGTAAAGCAACCTCTACAATATGGCTTTGATTACCAGCAGAAAGCAGAAGCTCAAGATAATCATAGTATTAGGAAGGCAAAAAGGCATGAAGGGGAAGATAGATTAAAAACAAACATGGTTATGAGAGAATCAAACACAATTGAAACAAACGAATCTATAACATTTATACTTCAACATAAGTGGAGACAGAGAAAATCGAGAGGTTCAAAATACCTTTCCAAACCAATATATGTATGACTTTGGTTTACTTTTGCCATCATAGGGCTTGTCCTATAGTTTGGGGTTTGGCCCATTTACATTGTACATTTCCATTCTTTTTAATACAGTTTGAATTTAGCAAAAAAAAGAAAGAAAGAAAGAAAGAAATGACAAGTACCAATCAAGAGGTTCAGTTTGATAATCAGTATTTTGGTGCCACTCACCCTACAAATAAATGAAAGAAATTAATTGGGTAAACAATTATTCTAGTCTAATAAACTCTACCTCCTTCATATGATGAATACTTTCAGAAAAGTACTTATCATTAAACAGTTTCTGAAATGTTTCCCAAGACATGCTGAGTGCAGCTGGATGGGTACGTTTTACAGATTCCCACCAGTAATCTGCCTCATTACGGAACATAAAAGTGGCGAATGGAACCTTCTGTTCCTCCGTGCATCCCTAGACATCGAATATCTTGGTAATTTTCTTGACCCACGTCTCCTTAATCGAATCCGGCTTTTCCCAGAATTTTGATGGTCCCAACTCTTTGAACTGCTTGGCCGTGACAAACCAAGCGTTGCAATCATTGCCACCCGTATTCTGCACACGAGTCTCCCTCGTCTGATTTTGCATAAACTGCAAAAAGCTTCTAAACATTCTATCGTTCATCGTCTGATCAGTGATGTTGTTTACAGGAGGAATATTGTCAGCCTGTTGCACATTTTCCTGATTGGTAACTAAAGGTGTTTCCACGGTCTCATACACTCCATTGTTAACGTTCTCAGCAGCCATTCTTAAATACTACTATAAAATAAGGGTTAATTAAATAAATTAACATATCATATAATATCCTTATATTATGACCAACCAACAAATAAACTTAGGTAGGACATACTAGCGAAGGATTTACTCGTCTCTCCCCTCCTAGTTCTATTCCCCGATCTCCGTCAGAGACCATATCCCTAAGTTCTAATACCAACTGTGACGCCCCCAAAATAGGTATACAACACCCATTCTGAGTCGCCAAATACATGGTACAGAAACAAATACAACTTTATTAATACAGTTGTCGTGCAAAATACGACAACACAACACTGTGAGTTTAAATACAAATATTGTCTAGTAGATAGTATTCAAACTCAAAGGGAGTCCTCATTATAATTATTGATACACTATTTTACAAAATAGTGAGGACTACTAAAACAGCTATCCTGAACCATCACTCCATATCCTGGCTAGTTCTTGCTATGTTCTCACCTTCTAGGAAGAAAAATGGAACAAAAAGGAAAAGGGTGAGTTCAACTAGCCAAGTAAAAAATATTATGACTAAGATAATATACAACAAATTATCGTTAGTCGTCAACGGGGAAAAATATAATAGAATATAACAGACAACAAGTTTTAGATCAACAACTGCAGCGGAAATAACAATTCATTAGAAGAGTCAAGTAGAGAATGAGTTCTACTATCTTCTAAGATTTAAAAGTTCATCATCAATATTTTATCCTTGTAACAATAATCAATAACTATTTTTAATCAAATATTCATCTTTGGACTACAAGCCAAAGATATTCATTTGTATCACCAGTCGGTCATATTCATCTCAACACCTGTTCATCTTTGCACTACGGCTAAAGATATTCATCAGTTAATCATTCATCTTTGCACTACAGGCCAAAGATATTCAGTAATATCATCATTTAGGACTGAGGATGATGAAAAATATCTTAAAAAATGAATCCAATGAGACAGAAGGACAAATATTAGGAATTCGTATTACAGTTTATCCAAGTACAATAATACTCCATAATAATCAATTGTGAAGTAGAATTCAAAAATAAAGATCAAAACATGGATATAATCAAAGATAGTAACCATAATAGACATCTTGGATAAAAAGAAAAATTTTTATTTTTCGGTGAATAGTGTCGTAAACGTGAATAGTGTCGTATACATGAATAGTAATCCCGACACAAAAAACTCCAAATTTGATAAAAAAAAGTTTATATCAATATTTCAACATAATGATATTGAAAAAAATAATATCATTTAAGAAGAAAATAATATCCCTTACCTCAAAATATCAGTACTTCTGATCGGAATATCGGATGTAAAGCCGAAGGAAACTTGTACTGAATAGCAACTCTCAAAGTATCTAAATACTCACTAAAATACGCTTGACAATATAGACAGAAAGAAAACTTATTTCTGGTGTGATTTTCAATTCTAACCTAAGCGTTTATTTATAGGAAATACTAGAACGCCATAGGAGACTAAAATAATAAAATATTATTTTTTTTCTTTCCTTTTTTCCTAAGCATGCAATGACCAGCCATCCAGCATGCCATTCTTGAAAAAAATCCCAGCAGCCCACATGTTAAAACAAAAGTGGGTCCCACCCATAATTTAATAAAAATTATTTTATTTTCCAAAACTTCAGAAATTCATAGAAAATAACCCGCTTATCAAAAAAATACGAATTTTATGTCCATTCCACACGAAATTGAATTCTCTACAACTTTTTAGCTTTAAGTTTTTCCAAATTCCAAACAGAAAATATCCAAATTCCACAAACGGATGATTTTCAACACCTCAAAAAATCCATAACAAATTATTTGTTCATTTTTAACGGTTCAAAATTTATGGATATATACTCAACTTATATATGTATAACATATCCAAAAATCACAACGATCCAACGGTCGGATTAAAATTATAACTCACGCAATAGAGCTTTAAAAACACCGATTTGATCTTTTAATACCTCCAATATGACAAAATACTTGATAAAATACCTCAACATTAATTCATTCATTAATAACCACATAAATAAATCCATTATTTATATCCACATCAAATAAACATTTCATTATCATATAAATCAATAATTAATTATTCACAAATAATATTACAGAATCACAATTACGACAACCAGACCGTTTCCAGGAAAGAGGGGGATTTTTAATAAGAATTTCTTCTTACTGGCACGCAATTAGATAACCAAACCTCTCCTTAGACAGAACTTTCTAGACATTGTCAATAATACTATTTAATAATATTATTCAAATAATATGAATTATTGATCTGATAATGGAAAATACTGTGCATCGACAATTATTGAAACAACAATAATATAATATATCAACGTAGCAATTATTGAATCAATAAAATAAAATATTAAATAGTAATTACTGTAACAATTATTAAGTAGTGCTTTCTTACGTAAGAATCAATAATTGGTGCAATACCGTGTGCTATTGTGTTTTAACCACTGGGTATTTTAACAGTATTAACGATAACAACTACGTCGTTATTTATAAACAACTTATACTTGTCATTTTTTTCATCCAATCGCTTTCCATTATGGGGCCCACACAAGGCTGCGTCGTCGTACGAATATTCCCCGACAGAAAGAATATTTCATGGCCAAACGAATATTTCTCGACAACAATGAATATTTTATAACCATTTACTTATTTTAAAAATTTTGCACATTTTACCCATAACCAAAGTATTATATCAAATTAACACCTTATTATTCAATATAATAATTAGAGAAAATTTAATTTTATTTATAATAAGTTGGAGTCTTACAAATGGAAGTGGAAGAGTTGATACAATTTACAAGTTTGCAAATTGATGTGGAGGAGATGAAGGGTCATCACGAAAAACACCAAATAAAGTTGATATAGCGTTCTTCGGATTTTATCCAAAAAGGTGTGTCATGAATTTTTTTCTTTATTTTGGAAAATGATATTTGTTTATCATTTTATAAGTATATATACATGAATGGTATATATGTGACGTACTATATCATGTGTTGATGATATATATTTGCATGTGTGAGTATTGTTTTGCTAATGATCATATATAATAAATTAATTTGATTAGTTTTATTTGATTTGGAGATAATTTGATAATTGTTCATGGTGGAACAAACTTTAACTTGTGTGTGTGTGTGTGTGTGTGTGTGTGTATATATATATATATATATATATATATATATATATATATATATTGACTAGTAATATTTTGAGTAGATAATATTACTAAATGTGTATATGCATATATGAGTTTTAAGAAAATTATTATTCTTATAAACTAATTGAAATTAATTTATTATTAGTGTTTTGTAGTAAAAGTTGTGAAATTTACTTTTCTCTATGTATAACAAATTATTTGTAAATTAATTTATTTTGAGAATAAAGTAAATTCATGTTTTTCTTTAACAAAATTATGCATATAAATTTGAGGTAATATTTAGTGTGTAATATTACTTGGTATTTGTATGCATGAATTTTGAAATAGATTACTTTGTTTGTGGATAATAAATTAATTATCAACTAATAGTTAGAAGAGATATTGTAGAAGTAGATTTGGTTGAGTAAATCGTGTATACAATATGTTTTTGATATTAAGAAAACACTTAGAAATGATATTCGTAGTGTTTTTGGGATAATCATAATTGGTATATGTTAATTTATTTTTATGTGTACTTGTCCAAGAAGTAGTAAATTTTAATATGATTATATGAATTTTGTATATTCTAATTGAGGTAAATATTTTATTTTTTGACTTTTTATAAATATAGTGAAGTTCAAGTATTTTATATTATTATGATAATTGTTTTGAATTCTATATTTATAATTTTCAAAAGATATAATGTTTATGGTATTTCATGTCTAAGTTGGGATAAGAAAACACTTGAGGATATACTAATTCATGTGTGAAAATTTTATTTGATTTCTACATAAATTAATTTTGTTTGTGATAAATTAATTTCTTAGAAAGTAAATATAAATTTTTATATTTTATGATTTATATGCAAATAAATTTGTGCAATATGATGAGTTGTGCTATAATTTGTATATAATGAATTTTATAATATTTATATAGAGTCAAGTGTTACATGTTGGTATACTTAAAAATTGTACATGTATAATTTTAAGTGTTTATATTAAATAATTCTTTGGATTTGAGATTTTATGTAATTTAGAAAATAAGAGCTTGTTTTCTTATGTAGGGGTGTTCTAAAAGATTCTTAAGTTGGAGCAATCTTTATATGAATAACTAATACATAAAATGTACAAGAACTTATTTTCTATTTTGAGAAGTGTTTCTTAATATTCTCATGTGGAAGTAATATTTATAGGAACATTGTCACATAAAATATCAATTAATCTAAAATTTATTTTAAGTAGTGAGCATAATATTGTGAAGTAAAATTATTCAGTGAGATATCAATTATTTAAAAGTGTGGGGATGATTCTTTATGATTTTTATTTTGGTCTTTGAAGTATTTGGAGCATAATTTTATTTATGTAAAAAATAGTAAGGCTTATGGATTTCTTGTTGCGAAATTACATTTGATTATCTAGTTCTGTGAAATGAAATTCTTTGAAACACAAACTTTTGAATCATATTGAAGCGTGAACTTATTTCACTTAATTAATTATCTAAGGTTCAACAAAGTTATAAACTGAACCTAGAAAGAGCAATATTGATTTGATGAAGGAAATCAATATAATAATTTGGTAAATAAAATACCTATTTTATTAGCCTAAATATGATCCAAAATATTTATTTTTATTTAGTTCAATAGTGAGATTGAAACTAAGTTATAAATATTAAAATGGATACATATTAGGTGATAATATGTGTATATTTACCTTGAGATTCTATCGAATATAGAATTATTTATATGTTTACACTAATAATATAATAGTATAAACTATAATGTGATAGTTTTTATGTATATTAATGATATGTTTGATCATTTTACATAGTATTGTCAACGTAAATGAGTTTAATATATCTATTTTGTCTTTATGCTGAAAGACTTGTAAAATAGATGTTATCTTATTAACATGTGAAAACATAGTGAGGATTTCAACTAAACCAGTTTAATTGTTTTGAGGGGACTATACTGAACTAAGTTTGATAACTTTGAGATTGAAGAATTTAATAATTCTTTAATAGTGGTGGTACATTGGAAGTTATAAATTTTGATATTGTTATTGCAAATCTGATGTACGTACACATGCGCTAGTGGGAGCCTTATGTTTGATTTATATGCAATGCACGAGATCAGATACTACCTACAGCTTTAAACTTAGTATACAAATGATTTAAAATTAGTTTTTGTTAGATTTCTCAATGTTTTAATAGATCACATAAATGTTACTTATATTTTAGTGAGGAAAATTATAAATTTACAAGTAGGTGAATTTTCACCCAATGTTGGGTATTGTTTCTTAAATGAGTAAGAAACAAATGAGTATTCCCATTTCACAATATGGATCTAATGTAATTATTTTATGAGGGAAGTTTAATTGATTAGGGTGTTTGCTAAAATATTGATTGTAACTTAGTCTAAAGCCTCCTATTTCACAATATTGTGTTAGTGAAATTTTTATGTAGTACAAATTATTAATCTTGGATTCACAACTGGTTGTGATCTTAAATAAGTAAGAAAATATTCATAAGTAGGTGAATATATAATTATATTTTTACAAGTAGGTGGATATATTATTACCCTTAGTGAGGGAATAATTTACTTGGAGTAACAAGTAATACTCTCGCTTTATATGATGGAGAAAACAAATGGAATCGAATTTTTTTGTTAAAACATCAAATTGTGGCCACTTTCATTGCTTAGTTCATTATAATGTGATAATGAAATTATTTTGTATAGAGCATAGGAGATTACCTTTAATGGTAAGTTTTGACATGTTGGTCATACACATAATTTTTGTTAGATAATTGATACAAGAATGTATTATAATATTTATCTACGAGGAAGCCAAGTGATGACTTGACTTATCTTTTTACTAAGACTTTGACGAGAGCTTAGTAAGTTTAACTACTTGTGATATGTAACTTAAACCACTTTAAGTCAGGGGTGATAGGAACCCAACCTAATTTCTAGGTTACCCCTAATTTATAGGTTCAATGGAAAAAACAAGTCACAGCTGCTGACTGTGTTACTATCGATGTGGTTTCATATGTATTCTAAGATAGTAACGTCTATTGCACGACCGAGGTTGAGTTATACTTTTAACAAATTTGTTGTGTTCTTAGCAACAGAACCATATGTGAAACATTGCCTATATGAACTAGAAGTGGAGCCGCTTCTTATAGAGGGTTGTGGTTTACTCTCTTAGAGGTTCATGAAACAGGATATTGTGCATGACCATAATAGCGCAATGCTTTGAGAATATTCACCGTGGTAGGAGGATTTTGTGTGTGTTACAATTTCGGTCATATCATAAGTACAGAAGTAGAGGTTCAATCCATGGACACCGTCAACTTCGATGTGACTTTGAGTTATTTACACTAAGGGAAGTTTCAATATTTGTCACACCTTCTTTTATGCATATAAGCCTTGGAGATGTTTGATAGAAATGTGTTTGGAAGAAAATTAGTTTTTCCAAACAAGTGGGGGATTGTTATAACTAGTGGGAGATTGTTATATATTGCACCTTATTTTACACTTTTGAGACTTATTATTTGTCATATTTGAATTTGATAAAACTCATTTGTGGACATAATTTAAGTAACTATAAAAGGTGTAACTTAATGTCCTAGGAGAATGAGAGTACATAATTAATTTGGTTCAAGTTGGATTCATATGACTTGTGTTTATCAATGACTTAAGTGAAACATTTGATAAGATGCAAGTTGTTTGTAAAAACTTATTTGTCTTAGTTCCATTATGATTAATAAAAGATTACTAATTGCTTTATAAGCATAAGAGGTGTAATCTTATTTAATTACATGAAACGAAAGAAAAGAAGTCCAATATATTTTGGATTTGACAACTAGTTAATATTTGATTGTGACTCTCCATTTTTCTATTTAAATTACATTATTATTAATAATTTGTAACTTACACATCATTATGACTATTGTGTAACTTACACCATTATATCTATGATAATGTGTAATTAAAATAGTTAATACTTGTTACTATTATAAATGTATACATATATATCTATATGTGTAGATATATGAAGAGATATACATATATGAGGAATGGAGTATACTTACATGAGAAGAAGAAAACTTGGACATGAAATTCTCTCTTCTTTCAGTTAATTTTTTCAATAAACATATAATTATCACAAAGAAATATTCGACCGGAACGTTTGTGAATTGCTATCACAAAATTGTTTAACTCCGAAACTTGGCAAATATCCTGGAGGTATATCGCTTGTAACTCATATCAAACCATTCGTGGTGAGGGCGATAAAGACTTTAAGGACAAGGATTACCCATGTCATGTTTTTCGATTATTTTTTCGATTATGATTCTACGAAATTACGGTTCTAACATTATATATAATCTCACTAATTGTCAAACACATAATTTTTTAATGTTGTGCTCAATTACGTAAATCTCAGTTCAATTATTTTAGTGTGCTATGGTGGACTACTTATTAGTAGCTTGTATACGTAATGAAATAATTCGGGTTAAATTTCGAGTTTGAAATAAATCAAATTCATCTAAATAAAGTCTTAAATTACTGACCCGATAATATTTACTTGACTCATCTTAGTCCACCACAGGCTCAACCAAAAGGTCATAACCGAAGGTACTATTATTAGTAACTTACTTATTTATATACAGACAATTTTTTTTTTCATATCTTCCGATGTGAAATTGGGGTGTTACATATAACCTCACTAATTGTCAAACACAATTTTTTAATGCTATGTTCAATTATAAGATATTGTTTTTAAGTTTCATAGTTGCATGTGTCAAAAATTGACATAATTAATTGATTGGTTTTAGTGAAAGTTATATATCACTACAAGAAAAAAGCTTAATTCCAACGGAATATTCCATCAGAAATAGGCCTATTAAGTCGGAAATAACTTATTTTCGACGGAATATTCCGTCGTATATATACGCGTCGAAGATAAGATCCGTCACAAATTCCGTCGGATCTGTCTTATCTTCGACGAATTTGTCTCCGACGGAATTTCGTAGAACATAAGCTATCTACGACTGAATAAATAAGACAGAACTTTTTGTCGAGTATAATATACCTTATTTTCGACGGACATATTCCCTTGGAATTAACTTATTTTCGACTGAAAATTAAAATATACCGGTATTTATTAAAAATTGAGTAATTGTTAAATCGACGAAAATTCCATCGGAGATACCTTATTCCGTCGGAAATAATTATTTTTTTAATGCAGATTTGAAAAGTTCAGTTTCCATCATAACCCAATACACATTTAATATAAACCTGTATCTCACATTCAAATATGCAACGTGGCGCTAAAACGTAATATCCACCAAAACGTAATCTTCAACTCATTATCATTCACATTCACATTCAAATATCTACCAAAACGTATTATAAGCTAATGTTACATAATATAAGCTAACCAATTACAAATATAAGCTAATGTTCCATAAATGATAAATAATATAATTTATAATACTTATATAGACGCAAATAGACACTACAATATATACAAATGTTCTACATGATTAAAAATGAACTATAAACTAGTAAAAGTATCATCATCGGGCGGAGGTAAACGACACTGCTCTGGTGTATGGAAAGCAGTGTCGTCCGCCTGCTCGTCATCGTCAGTCTGCTCGCCGTCGCCAACCTGTTGATAGAATCAAAAATATAAATCAATATCCGTATATATATATATATATATATATATATATATATATATATATATATATATGAGAATTAACAAGCTAGCCTTAATTGAAAAAAACATAAACAATAAGAATACCTGAGTAGGCGGGGCGAACGAAAAGCCTCCTCCAAGAGGGTAATCACCATTCGGAGCATCTTGCCGTTCCAAGCGTCGAACTGGTCCCACGGTAATTCCACACTCTCTGCAGAGGCCCCTGCTATAATCTCCTGAGCAATCTGGTGCAGACGAGAACTGGAAGGCAATTGCTAACGCCGAAAGACCGAATCGGTACCGAACCTATCCGACACGGCCCCTATCAGCTGTTGAAAGATATCGTCATCCAAGCCAGCGCCCATATGAGATGGTCCGAGATGTGCTCTCGGACGCTGGCGCTGGCTGGAGCCTATAAAAAGATACAAATTCGATTACTAAGTATACACTCGAAGAACATACAGAGATAACAGTCGAAAAATCATCAAAACAACAAAAATGTATCGTTTCGTATTGGCACCGGCCAAAGTGAGAGACATAACATCCAGTAACAGTCCCGAACTGGGGACTATTCGACATTAACTCCTACTGAGTGCATGTCAAACGGGTTTCTAAGTTCCAAAGTATAGTACATATATTATTGAGTGTATTGAAGATTAAAGGGAGAGTATTATTGAGTTTATTAAAAATTGTGGCAAACTAAGCAAATGCTACTTAGTTTATTTTGCCAATGATAAACTAAGTAAGTGGTACTTACTTAATCGTTGAAATTGTAATTTTGAGTAGAGACTACTGTTCGACATTCACTCCTACTTGTCAAACGGATTTCTAAGTTTCATAGCAGTTGCAGCTGTAATGACTACTAGGAGAAGAGTCAAGGGCTTCCTTGTATGCACGGTTCGACATAGCTGCAGCTAATAGTACTCCAACTGGTTCCTCGGCAACCAGAAAAAAAGGGTCGTAGTTCCTATTTGTGTCCTATACTCGAATAATAAAGCTAATTGAATTACTACGGACATTCCTCATTGTTCCATCATAATAAATGACAACATCCCGAAGGAGTTCCATTAAGCTATTGAACAAAGTTCTAGGTTAAGCAACCCTCTAGATGAACGAACGATCACTTCTCTGCTAGGAATGAATCATCTCCCCATATGGGTGCAATCCATGACATAGACAGCTTCTCACCACTCCAAATTCCTCAGATGGGTAGTTCTCATAGAAAAAGAGGTGAGACGTTCTGTGAGAACTACCCTGTAAGACCCTAACTTTTTATAAATAAAATTAATTTTTCTCTATTAATTATTTTGAAATAGTAAGGGTTGATTTGATTAATGTGGTAAGTTATGGGTAAAATACGCAAATATTTTAAATAAGCAAGTGGTTATAAAATACTCATTGTTATCGGAGAATATTCATTTGGTCGTGGAATATTCTTGCTGTCGGGGAATATTCGTACGACTGCGCAGCCTTGTGTGGGCCCCATAACAGAAATCGATTGGATGACGAAAACGACAAGTATAAGTTGTTTATAAATAATGGCGTAGTTGTTACCGTTAATACTGTTGGAATACCCGGTGGTTAAAACACAGTAATACGCGTTGTTGCACAATAGCACACGGTATTGCACCAATTATTGATTTTTACGTAAGAAGGCACAACTCAATAATTGTTACAGTAATTACTGTTCAGTATTTTATTTTATTGATTCAATAATTGTTGCGTTGATATTTTATATTACTGTTGTTTTAATAATTGTCACTACACAGTATTTTCTATTATCGGAGCAATAATTCATATTATCTAAATAATATTATTAGATAACATTATTGGCAATGTCTAGAAAGTTCTGTCTAAGGAGAGGTTTGGTCACCTAATTGCGCGTCAGTAAGGAGAAATCCTTATTGGAAAGCCCGCTCTTTCTTGGGAACGACCTGGTTGTCAATATTGTGATTCTGTAATATTATTTGTGAATAATTAATTATTGATTTATATGATGAGAAAAATATTGATTTTATGTGGTTATAGATGGAGAAAATTTTTAATGTGACAATTGTTAAAAATTAATAATTTATCTTTTTCTGATAAAATAATTCATTTAAATATATTATTATATTTTAATAATATAATAATGGTGATATTTTTACAATAAATGTGGGATATATGAGTTTATGAGGAGAAAGAGTATTTTTTTTACATTAAATGATTAACGCATATTTTGTGTGTCGGTGGACCCCATTTCTTGACTGAAATTTGATTATTGCATGTAAAATTGTCCGTATGTGGATTTCGGTCAATTTATGTTTGGAATTTGGAAAAACTTTCTTCTACAAAGTTGTAGAGAATTGAATTTCCTATAAAAAAACACGAGATTCGAATTTTCTAATAAAAGGGCTATCTATTATGAATTATTGAAGTTCCGTAGTTCCGAAATAATTGATTTTTGAAAGTTTTATTTATGTTTTAAAAGAAAAACGTTTTTTAAATGTTTGTGGACATCTTTAACATGTGTTACATGGCTGAAATCAGATTTCTAAGTGGGCGTAAGAATTTGTTTTATATATAATATTATTATATTAAATTTTCTGCTTTGGTGTTCTAAGCATTTTTCTATAAATAGGGTGCGTAGGTTAGAATTGAAAATCACACCAGAAACTAAAGTTTTCTCTCTCTTTTTCTCTCTCTATAATATCGAACGTATTTTGTGAGTATTTTAGTACTTTGAGTATTGCTATACGGTGCAAGTTCTTTCAGCACTATATCAAGTATTCCAGTCAGAAGTACTATTTTTGCAAGGTAAGGGATGTTATTTTTTTATCAATGATATTATTTCTTTCAATATTATTATACCAGAATATTGGTAAGATTTTTCTTGTGAAATTCTTATCTTTTTATGTCGGGGTTACTATTCACGAGTTACTATTCATGAGTTACTATTCACGAGTTACTATTCACGTGTACTATTCACGAAGCATGATGATTTTTTTTCTTGTGGAATTTCTACCTTTTAGTGTCGAGGTTACTATTCACGTATACGGCACTATTCACGTATACGGCACTATTTACAAATACGGCACTATTCACAGAAAAATTAAATTTTTTTTCTATGTACAAGATATCAATTATGGATACTAGCTTTGATTGTATCCATGTTTTGATCATTCTTAAATTTTACTTCGCTATGATTATTTATGAAGTATTTTTGAACTCGGATTGTTTGAAATACGAATCCCTAATATTTATTCTTTTGTTTCACTAGATTCGTTTTCTTTAAAAGATTTTTCATCATCCTCAGTCTGAAATGATGATATAACTGAATATCTTTGGCCTGTAGTGCAAAGATTAATGATTTTATGATGAATATCTTTGGCCCGTAGTGCAAAGATGAACAGGTGTTGAGATGAACATGGCAAACTGATGAATATCTTTGACCTGTAGTGCAAAGATGAATATTTGATTCAAGATGTTTATTGATTGATGTTACAGGGATAAAATATTATTGATGAACTTTTAAATTCATAGATGATAGTAGATTTCATCCTCTACTTAACTCTTCTAATGAATTATTATTTTCGCTGCGAATATTAATTTAAAACTTGTTGTCTATTGTATTCTATTAAATTTTTTCCCTATTGAAGACTAACTGTAAGACCCCAACTTATTAATGAATAAAATCAAATTTTCTCTAAATATTATTGTGAATAATAAGGGGTTAATTTGATATAATACTTTGGTTATGGGTGAAATGTGCAAATTTTGCAAAATAAGCAAGTGGTTATAAAATATTCATTTTGTCGGGAAATATTCGTTTGGTCGTGAAATATTCTTGCTGTCGGGGAATATTCATACGACGCCGCAGCCTTGTGTGGGCCCCATAACGGAAAGCGATTGGATGAAAAAAATGACAAGTATAAGTTATTTATAAATAACGGCGTAGTTGTTACCGTTAATACTGTTGGAATACCCGGTGGTTAAAATACAGTAGCACACGGTATTGCACCAATTATTGATTCTTACGTAAGAAGGCACTACTCAATAATTGTTACAATAGTTATTGTTCAATATTTTATTTTATTGATTCAATAATTGTTGCGTTGATATTTTATATTATTGTTGTTTCAATAATTATTGCTGCACAGTATTTTCCATTATCAGATCAATAATTCATATTATTTGAATAATATTATTAGATAACATTATTGGCAATGTCTAGAAAGTTCTGTCTAAGGAGAGGTTTGGTCATCTAATTGCGCGCCAGTAAGGAGAAATCCTTATTGGAAAGCCCCCTCTTTCCTGGGAACGGCCTGGTTATCATAAATGTGATTCTGTAATATTATTTGTGAATAATTAATTATTTATTCATATGATAAGGAAATATTTATTTTATGTGGATATAAATGAGGGATATATTTTTGTGGTTAAAAATGAAGGAGTTAATGTTGAGGTTTTTATTAGTATTTTTGTCGGACTGGAGGTATTAAAAATCAGAATTTTTGAGATATTTTGCGGGGGTTATAATTTTTAATCCGACCGTTGGATCGTGGTAATTTTTGGATATGTTATACATATATAAGTTGAGTATATGTCCACAAATTTTGAACCGTTAAAAATGAACGTATGATTTATTATGAATTTTACGAGATGACTGGTTCAGAAATTGTTGAATTTTTGGAGTTAATCATTTTGATGGAAAATTCTAGAATTGGTGGGCCCCACTCTTGGTTGGTGAAGAAATATGCTGAGATTTTTATTCAAATGTGGTGGGTGGAAATAGTAGCAGGTAAAGCCATCAGGTTGCAGGTTAAGTCTGCTTCGGCGTGCTAACATTTTCCTATAAATAGAGGGCTAAGTTAGAATTGAAAATCACACCAGAAACAAGTTTTCTCTCTTTCTCTCTCTAGATTATTGAGTGTATTTTATGAGTATTTAGATACTTTGAGAGTTTCTATTCATCAGAGCAAGTTTCTTTCAGCCTTATACCGGTATTCCGACCAGAAGTACTGATATTTTGAGGTAAGGGATATTATTTTCTTCTTAAATGATATTATTTTCTTCAATATCATTATGCTGAAATATTGATATGAGTTTTTATCAAATTTGGAACTTTTTGTGTCGGAGTTACTATTCACGTATACGTTACTATTCACGTATACGGCACTATTCACCGAAAAATAAAAATTTTTCTTTTTATCCAAGATGTCTATTATGGTTACTATCTTTGATTGTATCCATGTTTTGATCTTTATTTTTGAATTCTGCTTCATAATTGATTATTATGAAGTATTATTGATCTTGGTTAAACTGTTATACGAATCCCTAATATTTGTCCTTCTGTCTCATTGGATTCGTTCTCTTTAAGATATTTTTCACCATCCTCAGTCCTAAATGATGATATTACTGAATATCTTTGGCCTGTAGTGCAAAGATGTATGATTACTTGATGAATATCTTTGGCCTGTAGTGCAAAGATGAACAGGTGTTGAGATGAACATGACTGACAGGTGATACAAATGAATATCTTTGGCCTGTAGTGCAAAGATGAATATTTGGATAAAGATGATTATTAATTGATGTTACAGGGATAAAATATTGATGATGGACTTTTAAATCTTAGAAGATAGTAGAATTCTTTTTCTACTTAACTCTTCTAATGGTTTGCTATTTCCGCTGCAGTTGTTGATCTAAAACTTGTTATCGATTATATTCTATCAGATTTTTCCCTGTTGAAGACTAACGATAATTTGTTGTATATTATCTTAGTCATAATATTCTTTACTGGGCTAGTTGAGCTCACCCTTTTCCTTTTTGTTCCATTTTTCTTCTCAGGAGGTGAGAACATAGCAGGATCTAGTCGGGGTATGGAGTGATGGTTCTAGAAAGATGTTTTAGCAGTCCTCACTATTTCTGTAAAATAGTGTTTGAATAATTGTAATGAGGACTTATTTGAGTGTGGATATTGTCTAGAAGACAATATTTGTATTTAAACTCACAGTATGTGTTGTCGTATTTTGCACGACAATTGTATTATTGAAGTTGTAGTTTGCTTTCTGTACCATGTATTTGGCGACTCAAAATGGGTGTTGTATACCTATTTTGGGGGCGTCACAGTTGGTATTAGAGCTTAGGGATATGATCCCTGGCTGAGATGTGAGACAAGAACTAGGAGGGGAGAGACGGAGAATTCCTTCGCTAGTATGACCTGACTAAGTTTATTTGGTATTTATTTGGTCGGTCAGAGTATAGGGATAATATATGACATGACTATTAACCCTTATTTTATGGCAGTATTTAAGAATGGCAGTTGAGAACGTTAATAATGGAGTAAATCAGACCGTGGAGACACCTTTGATCACCACCCAGGGGAACGTACAACATGAAGGTAATATTCCTCCTGTAAACAACGTTACCGAGCAAACGATGAATGATGGAATGTTTAGGAGCTTTTTGCAGTTCATGCAAAATCAAACGAGGGAGACTCGTGTGCAGAATACGGGTGGAAATGATAACAACGCGCGGTTTGTCACAGCCAAGCAGTTCAAAGAATTGGGACCACCAGAATATAAGGGAAAGCCGGATCCGATCATGGCGAAAATGTGGGTCAAGCAAATTACCAAGATATTCAATGTCTTGGGATGCACGGAGGAATAGAAGGTTCCATTCGCCACCTTTATGTTCCGCGGTGAGGCAGACTACTGGTGGGAGTCTGTGAAGCGTACCCAACCTGACGCACTCAACATGTCCTGGGAAATATTTCAAAAATTGTTCAATGACAAGTACTTTCCTGAAAGTATTCGTCATATGAAGGAGGTGGAGTTTATCAGACTGGAACAAAATAACATGACGGTGTCCCAGTATAAGGCAAAGTTTGCAGAGTTATCTAGGTTTGCACCTCATTTGGTCGAAAATGAGGAACGAATGACAAGGATGTTTCTGAGAGGTCTAAAACCCGAGATTCGACAATATCTTATCTCTCATAAATTTTCTTTATATTCAGATGTTGTAAACAGGGCTCAATTATTAGAGCGAGATAATGAGTATGTACAACCGAGGGACCACAACCAGGGTCATACCGGTGGCGGCAGTCATCGAAGCAATGAAAATCAGCAGGGAGGAAAACATTCGGACAAAAGCGGTAACCACTCTGGTGGTAATCGTGGTCGTGATAATAAAAGGAGCGAGTCAGGAGGAGATTTTAAGAAGAGAAGGTACAACAATGATAAACGTCAGCACAAACATCAACTGTCGGGGAATATTCGAACGACGACGCAGCCTTGTGTTGGCCCCATAACGAAAAGCGATTGGATAACGAAACCGACGAGTATAAGTTGTTTATAAATAACGGCGTAGTTGTTACCGTTAATACTGTTGGAATACCCGGTGGTTAAAACACAGTAATACGCATTGTTGCACAGTAGCACACAGTATTGCCCCAATTATTGATTCTTACGTAAGAAGACACTACTCAATAATTGTTACAGTAATTAATGTTCAGTATTTTATTTTATTGATTCAATAATTGTTACGTTGATATTTTATATTACTGTTGTTTCAATAATTGTCACTACACGGTATTTTCTATTATTGGAGCAATAATTCATATTATCTAAATAATATTATTAGATAACATTATTGGCAATGTCTAGAAAGTTCTGTCTAAGGAGAGGTTTTGTCACCTAATTGCGCGCCAGTAAGGAGAAATCCTTATTGGAAAGCCCCCTCTTTCCTGGGAACGACCTGGTTGTCAGTATTGTGATTCTGTAATATTATTTGTGAATAATTAATTATTGATTTATATGATGAGAAAAATATTAATTTTATGTGGTTATAGATGGAGAAAATTTTTAATGTGACAATTGTTGAAAATTAATATTTTATCTTTTTCTAATAAAATAATTTATTTAAATATATTATTATATTTTATTAATATAATAATAGTGATATTTTTACAATGAATGTGGGATATATGAGTATATGAGGAGAAAGAGTATTTTTGTTGCATTAAATGATTAACACATATTTTGTGTGTTGGTGGACCCCATTTCTTGACTGAAATTTGATTATAGCCTGTAAAATCGCCCGTATGTGGATTTCGGTCAATTTATGTTTGGAATTTGGAAAAATTTTCTTCTGCAAAGTTGTAGAGAATTGAATTTTTTATAAAAAATTCTGAGATTCGAATTTTCTGATAAAAGAGCTATTTATTATGAATTATTGAAGTTCCGTAGTTCCGAAATAATTAATTTTTAGAAGTTTTATTTATGTTTTAAAAGAAAAATATTTTTTAAATGTTTGTGAACATCTTTAACATGTGTTAGATGGCTGAAATCAGATTTCTAAGTGGGCGTAAGAATTTGTTTTATATATAATATTATTATATTAAATTTTCTGCTTTAGTGTTCTAAGCATTTTTCTATAAATAGGGTGCTTAGGTTAGAATTAAAAATCATACTAGAAACTAAAATTTTCTCTCTCTTTCTCTCTCTATAATATCGAACGTATTTTGTGAGTATTTTAGTACTTTGAGTATTGCTATACGGTACAAGTTCTTTCAGTACTATATCCAGTATTCCAGTCAGAAGTACTATTTTTGCGAGGCAAGGAATGTTATTTTTTATCAATGATATTATTTATTTCAATATCATTATACCGGAATATTGGTAAAATTTTTCTTGTGAAATTCTTATCTTTTTATGTCGGAATTACTATTCACGAATTACTATTCATGAGTTACTATTCATGAGTTACTATTCATGAGTACTATTCACGAAGCATGATGATTTTTTTTTCTTGTGGAATTTCTACCTTTTAGTGTCGAGGTTACTATTCACGTATACGATACTATTCACGTATACGACACTATTCACAAATACGGCAAAGATTAATGATTTTATGATGAATATCTTTGGCCCGTAGTGCAAAGATGAACAGGTGTTGAGATGTACATGACCAACTGATGAATATCTTTGGCCTGTAATGCAAAGATGAATATTTGATTTAAGATGTTTATTGATTGATGTTACAGAGATAAAATATTGTTGATAAACTTTTAAATTCATAGATGATAGTAGATTTCATCCTCTACTTAACTTTTCTAATGAATTATTATTTTCGCTGCGAATATTAATTTAAAACTTGTTGTCTATTGTATTCTATTAAATTTTTTTCCTGTTGAAGACTAACAATAATTTGTTCTATATTATCTTAGTCATAATATTCTTTACTGGGCTAGTTGAGCTCATCCTTTTCCTTTTTGTTCCATTTTTCTTCTCAGAAGGCGAGAATGTAGCGGGTACTAGTCGGGGTATGGAATGATGGTTCTAGAAAGTTGTTTAGTAGTCCTCACCATTTTTGTAAAATAATATATCAATAATTGTAATGAGGACTTATTTGAGTATGAATACTGTCTAGATGACAATATTTGTATTTAAACTCACAGTATATGTGTTATCGTATTTTACATGACAATTGTAATAATAAAGTTGTAGTTATTTTTTGTACCATATATTTGGTGACTCAGAATTGGTTGGGTGCATTGGACCTATTTTGGGGGCGTTACATGCCCATCTGAGGAATTCGGAGTGGTGAGGAGTTGTCTATGTCATGGATTGGACCCATATGGGGAGATGATTCATTCCTAGCATAGAAGTGATCGTTCGTGTTGGGTTTTCGACACAAAAACGTAGCGGAAATATAAAATAATCAAAGCAATTTTCGAAACCTAAAAACAAGATCCATGCGAAACAGAAATTAATTCAGTGGTTTAGATATTATACCGATTATGAAAGAGTTCTGAAACGGCTTTGAATCCCTTACGCAATCCAACAGAACTGCGCCTCTACGGTATCCACACGAACGCCCCGCGAATCGTCGTACGATTTGCAGTGAAGAGAACTGCGGTACTAGCCACCAAGGATTAGGATTTTTGAAATTTCTCTCTAGTCTCTCTCTAAGAGCAGCTAGGGTTTTTAGGTTATGATTAACTTCCCTAAAACGCTGATATATCATATATATATAGCAGTAAATCGGAATTAATCAAAACTCTAATCTAATTAAAATAAAATCTGAATTTATATATATATATATATATATATATATATATATATATATATATATATATATATATATATATAGAAATCCTCCTTTTAATTTAAATTCGTGATTTATATACTATCAATCATATTATTGATATATTTAAATCCTTACAATTTAAATTAATTCCCTTTTTAATAACCTTTGAGCGTTGAATATAATCCTTCTTATCCAAGATGTTAACACGTATCTTCTCATACGTTAAATCTTCTGTAATTTCGTCTAGTTTTAATTTAATAATATGGTTCAGGTCGTCCACATATTTACGTTACATCGATACGTTAAAGACGTTATGACCATGCGACATACTTAGCGGTAAAACGAGTCTATAAGCCACAGTTCCTACTCGATCGAGGATTTCAAATGGGTCAATTAAATCGAGGGTTAAGATTTCAGTAACTCTTGCTATTTAAAATAACGCCCTCTTGAACCTTCTTCTTCATGTTCATCAGCTTCGGGTGCGTAGCTTGAGCGACTTTAACTTTATCGATTAAAGTCGATTCTACTCATATATTCGTTATCTTCACTTGGGTTCGTATATTCCCACTCGTATACGCATACGATCTTCTACTCAACGCTTCACCTACCACGTTTGCTTTTCCACGATGGTATTGAATGGTACGATCGTAATCTTCAACAACTCGAGCCAACGTCTTTGGCGCATAATACGTTCGTTTTAGTTGAAGAAATATTTAAAGGTTTAAGAAATGGGTTTTGTACTGGGGTCAATACAAAATTCGATTTCACGCTCTTGGGTAGGCTAAGAAGTCTTCAAGAATACGTCAGGAACTTTATTAATAAAAGAAATATCGTTCAAAACTATGACCCTCATCCAAAACTTGGATAGCACGTCACATTGATACCTATCAACTTGCCATCGTCATTCACGACGTCGCCTACAGAAAGTCTGGCTTCGGTGCATTCCGCACAAGGAAGTCAACAACGAAAGGATCGGGCTCTTTACTTATGGCTTGATATGATAATGATTAACTTTAATGGTTTGGTTACTTTGAATTCGCATAACAGGTTAGTTAGGAGTATGAAAGCTAACAACCTTACAAAAAAAATATGATGAGTAGTTAACCAATCGATTCCTAAAATCACATCAAAGGCAAGTATTTTCAAAGAGATACGATCGACAGGTAACATGAAAGTGTTGATTTGAACAAAATTTATAAATAGTGGAGGTAACGAAGGTTTCTCCCAACTAAGTTTAAACAGATATATCAAAGTCTAACTTCTCCGGAGTTAACTTCAAATATTGAACACAACTAGGTGAAATAAAAGAGTGAGTAGAACTGGTATCTAACACGGTATAGACTTCACAAGAGTTTATGACTAACATACCCGTGATAATTTTATTCAGGCTCCTTGTCACGAAAAAAAAAACACTCTCTCTTAAACTACCGGTTTTGACTTTTCTGGGACGGCCTTTGGTGCCTCCATCTTAGTTGAACTTGTCTTTGGTGAACGACAAAATCGGGCTAAGTGACCTTCTCTTCCATAATTATAACATGCTTTGGACGCCATTGCGCAGTTTGGACTGATGTGTCCCTCCCCTCCGCATTTGAAGCATGTGATATGTGGTCGTTTTTCTTCCTTAACAACGGGTGCTGGTGCCGACGTCTTCACGTCATTGTTGAACCTTCTCTTCTTGAAATGTCCATTCTTATTGTTTTGGCCATGATTACCACCGAAGTGGTTACCATTTCTGACATGTTGATTCCCTCCATGCTTATTATCACCGCTTTGATGACTGTTATCACTAGTATTATCATTTTGTTGGTTGCTCTCTTTTGGTTGGTTTGACTCATTATCGCGCTCCAATAACTGAGCCCTATTAACAACATCTGAAAACAAACACAGTATATGAGAAATAAGATATTGACGTATCTCCGGTTTCAAACCTCTTAAAAATATCCGCGTCATTCTCTCTTCATTATCAACCAAGTAGGATGTAAATCGGGACAACTCGACAAACTTGGCTTCGTACTGCGACACGGTTATGTTGTTTTGCTCCAACTTGATAAATTCCACCTCCTTCATGTGACGAATGCTTTCGGAAAAGTACTTGTCATTGAACAGCTCTTGGAACTTCTCCCAAGACATCTTGAGTGCGTCAGGCTGGGTACGTTTTACAGATTTCCACCAGTGATCTGCCTCTTCACGCAACATAAAGGTGGCAAAGGGAACCTTTTGCTCCTCAGAGCATCCCAAGACATCAAATATCTTGGTGATCTGCTTTAACCACGTCTCCGCCTTAAGTGGTTCTGGCTTTTCTAAAAACTCCGGTGGTCCCAGCTCCTTGAATTGCTTAGCGGTGACCAACCGTGGGTTGCCATTATTTCCTCCTGCATTATGAACAGGAGTCGCCTTCGCTTGATGTTGCATGAATTCTAAAAAACTCCTAAACGTACCGTCGTTCGTCAATTGATCAGTGTTGTTGTTTACAGGAGGATTATCGCCATCCTGTTGCACATTGTCCTGATTATTGATCTGTGGAGACACAACGGTTTCCTGTGCTCCATTGCTTAGATCAACATTTTCGGATGCCATTATCAAATACTGCAACAAAACAAGGGTTAATTAACATATCACATATCATCCCTATACTCTGACCGACCAATTAAATAGCAAGTATACTTAGGTAGGTCATACTAGTGAAGGAATTGCCCGTCTCTCCCCTCCTAGTTCTAGTCTCACATCTCAGCCAGGGATCATATCCCTAAGCTCTGATACCAATTGTGACGCCCCCAAAATTAGGTATACATCACCCATCTTGGGTCGCCAAATACATGGTACAGAATTCAAATACAACTTACTAATACAACTGTCGTGTACAATACGACAAAACATAAACTGTGAGTTTGAATACAAATATTATCTTATAGAGAGTATCCATACTCAAAAGGAGTCCTCATTATAATTATTATCACACTATTACATAGAATAGTGAGGACTACTAATGCTATCATCTGGTCCATCACTCCGTTTCTCGACTCGTCCCAGCTATATTCTCATTTCCTGAAGAGAACCGTGAAAGAAAGGGTGAGCTCAACTAGCCCAGTAAGAAATATTATGACTAAAATAATACAGAATAAATTATCGTTAGTCTTCAACAATGTTAAACTGATAAAATACAATAGACATCAAGTTTAACTGCAGCGGATCAAGCAATCCATTAAAAGAGTCAAGTAGAGAATAAAATCTACTATCTTTTATGATTTAAAAGGTTTTTCATGACTTTTATCGCTGGGACTTAGCTTAATAAATAATCCACATCATCGAATCACCCATGCACTACGGCCAAGGATATTCTTTAGTATCACGACCACGAATTATCCATGTACTACGGCTAAAGATAATCATGTTTTCATCAACGGTCCTGATCATGCCATAAAATAATTCATCTCTGCACTACGGCCAAAGAGAATCCATAGCCATAATCATACCAAAAACTGTTCATCAATGCACTACGGCCAATGAGGACTTTTTCCATATCATTTGTAATATTACGGTCATGATTACACCGATTAATCCCTGGTCATAATCATACCAAGTCCATCTATGTGCTACAGGCCATAGATGACTTTCAACAAAATATAAACATGAGGATGATGACAATGATATAAGAATTCAATAAAACAAGTTCAAGAATTAATTTATACAGGAATTAACAACGTCCAAATTGTCAATATGATACTGCTTTGTGGAGTAAAATTCAAGAATTTTTAGAAGAATATTTCCATGAAAAGATACTAGATGAAGCGCAAATATCAAAAATATTCCACTAATTTCATGGAGTATAGAAGTCAAAGTTTTAACCAACTGAGTATAATAAAGAATGGAATAACAAAAGAAATCACCATGCATGCGATAGACCGCACAGACATGTTATTCCAACAGAATAATAAATAATGGAATCAGGTCCGCCGTAAAACGCACAGACAGGATATTCTAACAGAATAATAATAAAGACGGAACCAGGTCTGGTGTAAAACACACAGACAGGATGTTCTAATAGAATAATAATAAAGGCGGAACCAGGTCCGGTGTAAAATACACAGACAGAATGTTCCAACAGAATAATAGAAGAATGTCACCAAGTATAGGGTAGACCGCGTATACAGGTTATTCCAACAGAATAATAAATAATAGAATAACAGAAGTTCTCTTCATGAATACAAAAAAAATAATACCCCTTACGGGTACAACAAATAATATCCCTTACCGTTTTAAAGAAGAACTGAAATAAAAAAATAGTTAAGTAGCAGAATACTTTTCTTCTTTTTCTCTATAGTTTCTCTCTATAGTTTCTCTCTCTAGAGTTCAGTGAATTCGTAAGAAAATAATGAAGGAATGAGCTTCTATTTATAGGAAAATGGAATGCATAGTAACTAATCTATGAACGGTCCAGATTGATTTACTTTAATCTAACGGTCCATATTTAAAGAAAAATCTTTTAAATAAAATATAATATATTCTATTTATAGAATAACTTTAATAAAGTATTCTGTTTTATATAAAAAGATGTTTTTGTTTTATTACGTTAATAATACGAATAAAACAAAACTTCATTACGCTAAATAATTCATATTATTAATTGACAATAATTGAATCAAACTGAGTGACTAATCACGTAAGCCTCAATAATCAATACCGTATGCTACCATGCAACCACACGTATTACTGTATTTTTACTACCGAGTAGTTCAACAGTATTAACGGTAAAACTTCCGCCGTTATTTTCATAAAATATTTTTGTCGTTTTCTCAATCCGACAATAATTTCGTTGTGGGGTCCACCAATAATTGTGCCGTCGTACGAATATTACCCGACAAAAATAATATTCCCCGACCAATCGAATATAATACAACAACTTGCATACATTGTAAAATTTATAAATACTACCCACAACTATAACATTATCAAAAATTCACACCATAATATTTAAAAAATATTTCGAAAAATTAAATCTTTATTCATAAAATCTGGGATTTTACATATGACCAGGGATTATTCGGTGTAATCATGACCGTAATGTTACAAATAATGTGGTAAAAGTCCTCATTGGCCCGTAGTGCATTGATGGACAGTTATTGGCATGATCATGACCATTAATGAATACACGAATATCCTTGGCCCGTAGTGCATGGATAATTTGTGGTCGTGATACTAGAGAATATCCTTGGCCGTAGTACAGGGGTGATTCGATGATGTGGATTATTTATTAAGCTGAGTCTCAGCAATAAAAGTGACGAAAAACCTTTTAAATCGAAAAAGATAGTAGATTTTATTCTCTACTTGACTCTTTTAATGGATTGCTTGTTCTGCTGTAGTTAAACTTGATGTTTGTTATATTGTATCAGTTTAACACTATTGAAGGCTAAGGATAATTTGTTCTGCATTATCTTAGTCATAATATTTCTCACTGGGCTAGTTGAGCTCACCCTTTTGCTTTCATTGTTCTCTTCAGGAAATGAGAACGTAGCAGGGACTAGTCGGGGAAAGGAGTGATGGTCCAGAGGATAGCATTAGTAGTCCTCACTATTCTATAAAATAGTGTGTTAATAAATGTATTGAGGACTTATTTTGAGTTTAAATACTGTCTAGAAGACAATGTTTGTATTAAAACTCACAGCTCATGTTGTATATGTAAGATTGTATTTGTATTCTGTACCATGTATTTGGCGACTCAAAATAGGTGATGTATATCTATTTTGGGGGCGTCACAGTTGATATCAAAGCTTAGGGATATGATCCCTAGCTAAGATGTGAGACTGAAACTAGGAAGGGAGAGACGGAAAATTCCTTCGCTAGTATGACTTACCTAAGTTTATTTGGTATTTAATTGGTCGGTCAGAGTATAGGGATAATATGTTACATGTCAATTAATCTTTGTTTTGTGGCAGTATCTGAAAATGACATCCGAGAATGTTGAGAATAGCAATGGAGCACAGGAGACCGTTGAGTCACCACATATCAATAATCAGGATAATGTGCATCAGGAAGGCGACAATTCTCATACAAACAACAACACTGACCAAATGATGAATGATGAAATGTTCAGAGGCTTTATGCAATTCCTGCAACATCAGGCGAGAGTGGCTCCTACCCAAAATGCAGGTAGAAACACTGGCAACTCTCGGACGGTCACCGCCAAACAGTTCAAGGAGCTGGGACCACCGGAGTTTATTGGAGAGCCAAAACCACTTAAGGCGAAAAAATGGATAAAGCAGATTACCAAGATATTTGATGTCTTGGGATACGCCGAGGAGCAAAAGGTTCCCTTTGCCACCTTTATGTTGCGAGGAGAGGCAGATTACTCAACCTGCCGCACTGATGATGTCTTGGGAGAAGTTTCAAGAACTGTTCAATGACAAGTACTTTCACAAAAGTATTCGTCACATGAAGGAGGTAGAGTTCATCAAGTTGGAGCAGAATAATATGACCGTGTCGCAGTACGAAGCTAAGTTTACCGAGTTATCCCGGTTTGCGTCCCACTTAGTTGATAATGAGGAGAGAATGACGCGGATGTTTTTAAAAGGTTTGAAACCCGAGATACGTCAATATCTTATTTCTCATAAACTGTGTTTGTATTCAGATGTTGTAAATAGGGCTCAGTTATTGGAGCACGATAACGAGTCAACGCGACCAAAAGAGAGCAGCCGGCAAAATGATAATACCAGTGAGAGCAGTCATCGAAGCGATGACAACAAGCATGGAGGGAATCGACAACCTAGAAATGGTAACCACTTCGGTGGTAATCAGGGCCAAAATAATAAGAATGGACATTTCAAGAAGAGGAGATTCAACAATGATGGAAAGACATCAGCACCAGCACCCGTTGTTAAGGAAGGAGAACGACCACCTATCATATGCTTCAAATGCGGAGGGGAGGGACACATCAGTCCAAACTACGCGATGTCGTCCAAAGCATGTTATAATTATGGAAGAGGTCACCTAGCATGATTTTGTCGTTCACCGAAGATAAGTTCAACTAGGATGAAGGCACCAAAGGCCGTCCTAAAAAAGTCAAAGCCGGTAGTGCAAAGGAGAGCGTTTGTTGTGACCTCCCAGAAAGCAAGGAACCCAAATGAGGTCATCACGGGTAAGCTTATCATAAACTCTAACGAAGTATATACCTTATTTGATACCGGTTCTACCCATTCTTTTATTTCTCCTACTTGCGCTCAACGTTTAAATTTGACTCCGGAGAAATTAAACTTTGACTTATCTGTTGAAACTCTGTTAGGAGAAACCTTCATTACATCCACTGTTTATAAGTCTTGTTTGGTTCAAATCGGTACCCTCACATTACCTGTCGATCTTATTTCATTGAAAATACTTGTATTTGATGTGATTCTAGGGATTGATTGGTTAACTACTCATCATGCTAAAATTGATTATTCTCGTAAGGTTGTTAGCTTCATATTCCTAACCAACCTATTATGCGAATTCAAGCAACCAAACCATTAAAATCAATCACTGTCATCTCAAGCCACAAAGCTATTCGTTTATTAAAAAACGGATGTCAAGCTTTCTTAGCTCATGTTATGGATCTAAACAAAAATACGTCAATTTTAAATGATATTTCTATTGTTAATAAATTTCCTGATGTATTCCCTGAAGAACTTCTTAGCCTACCCCCGGAGAATAAAATTGAATTTTGTATCAACCTTGAACCCGGTACAAAACCCATTTCCAAAGCCCCATATCGAATGGCTCCTATAGAACTTCAGGAGTTAAAGACCCAACTGCAGGAATTGTTAGATATCGATTTCATTCGTCCTAGTACGTCTCCTTGGGGTGCTCCTATTCTATTCGTAAAGAAAAAAGATGGGAGTATGCGACTTTGTATTGATTATCGGGAGTTGAATCATGTCACCATCAAAAATAGGTACCCATTGTCACGTATTGATGACCTGTTTGACCAGTTGCAAGGAGCACAATTCTTTTCAAAAATCGATCTTCGTTCTGGATATCATCAGCTGAAGGTTAAAACTGAGAATATTCCAAAGACGGCTTTCAGAACTCAGTACGGGCATTATGAATTCCTAGTCATGTCTTTTGGATTGACTAATGCTCTTGCTGCCTTCATGGATATGATGAACCGAGTATTTAAGGAATATTTGGATCACTTTGTGGTCGTCTTTATTGATGACATCTTTATTTATTCCAAAAGTCATGAAGATCATGAGCAACACTTGAGGCTGATACTCCAAAAGCTTCGTGAAAACAAGCTTTATGCCAAGTTGAAGAAATACGAGTTCTGGCTTGAAGAAGTAGTATTCCTTGGGCACGTGATGTCAAGTCATGGAATATCAGTTGACCCAACAAAGATTGAAGCTATTCAAAGCTGGGAGCAACCCAGATCAGTGACCGAAGTACGTAGCTTTCTCGGCTTAGCTGGTTATTATCGGAGATTCGTTGAAGGATTTTCTCGAATCGCTACTCCACTAACTCAGCTGACTCGGAAAGATATAAAATTCGGTTGGAGCGAGAAATGTGAGAAGAGTTTTCAAGAACTGAAGAAGAGACTCATTTCAGCACCTGTTCTGATAATACCATCTGGCTCGGAGGGATTTGTCATCTACAGTGATGCTTCGGGAAAAGGGTTAGGATGTGTTCTCATGCAACATGGGAAAGTCATAGCATATGCCTCTCGACAACTTAAAGAATATGAGAGGAATTATCCTACTCATGATCTAGAGTTGGCAGCAGTCATTTTTGCACTAAAGATTTGGAGGCATTACTTGTATGGGGAGAAAGTGGAGATCTTTACGGATCATAAAAGCCTCAAATATTTCTTCACCCAAACGGAACTCAACATGCGACAACGACGTTGGCTTGAACTATTGAAAGATTATGATCATACCATCCAATACCATCCTGGAAAAGCGAACGTGGTAGCTGACGTATTGAGTAGAAGATCATATGCGGGTATGAGTGCGATATTGTCAACGCAAAGGCCCATTTTGTATGATTTGTAAAGGATGAAGATAGAGTTAAAGACTCTAGAGACCCATGTGATGATGGCGAATATACAAGTAGCTGATGCGTATGAGGAAGAAAGTGCAAGAAGGTGTTATGTCGGAAGCAAGAATTGATGAAGAGGGAATACTTCGAGTCAACTCCAGACTTTGTGTTCCTAACGACCCTGATTTAAAGTATAAAATCATAATAGAGGCGCACAACACACCGTTTGCAATCCATCCTGGGAGTACCAAAATGTATCGTGATCTTCGTCATACATTTTGGTGGAGCAATATGAAAAGAGAGATAGCGTTGTTTATCTCAAGGTGTCTAACTTGTCAACGAGTCAAGGCAGAGCATCAAGTACTAAAAGGTCCATTGCAACCACTTGAAATTCCAAAATGGAAGTGGGAGAATATTACCATGGTTTTCGTTACTGGGCTTCCCAAGGTTTCTCAAGGCATAGATGCAATTTGGGTCATTGTTGATAGATTGACCAAGTCTGCTCATTTCTTACCAATACGAGAAACTTATACACTTGAACGTCTTGCTCGTATGTACATAAACGAGATTGTAAGACTGCATGGTATGCCAGTATCCATAGTTTTCGATCGAGACCCAAGATTCACTTCACGATTTTGGGTTAGTTTGCAAAAAGCTATGGGCACGGATTTACGATTTAATTCGGCATATCATCCTCAGACGGACGGACAATCAAAGAGGACTATTCAAACTCTTGAATATTTATTAAGACTCTGTGTCCTTGACTTCAAGGGAAGTTGGGACAAGTTCTTACCATTGGTTGAGTTTTCCTACAACAATAGTTATCAAACAAGTATTGGCATGGCTCCTTTCGAAGCGTTGTATGGAAGAAAGTGTCGTTCTCCAATATGCTGAGATGAGGTGGGTGAAGCAACGTTGTTGGGACCGGAGTTGGTACGTATGACTACGAAAAAGATTCAAACGATCCGGCAACGTATAAAAACCTCACAAGATCGACAAAAGAGTTATGCTGATCTTCATCGAAAGGACGTGGAATTCGATATTGGAGATCATGTGCTGTTACGTGTTGCTCCATGGAAAGGAGTTACGAGATTTGGAAAAGGAGAAAAGCTCAATCCTCAATTCATTGGCCCATTTTTAATCCTCGATCGAGTAGGAACTGTGGCTTATAGACTCGCTTTACCGCCAAGTATGTCTCGTGTTCATAACGTGTTTCACATATTCAGGTTACGTAAATATGTAGAAGACCCGAACCACATTATTGAGTTAGAACCGGATGAAATAGCAGAAGATTTGACGTATGAAGAGGTTCATGTTCAAATCTTGGATAAGAAGGAACATATTCTACGCTCCAAGGTTATATCTCAAGTCAAAGTTTTGTGGAGAAACCACGATGTTGAGGAAATGACCTGGGAGTTAGAATCTGAAATGAAATCAAGGTATCCTTACCTCTTCAATATACCAGGTACGTACCCTAATTTCGAGGGTAAAATTTCATAAGAAGGGGAGGTTGTAAGACCCCAACTTTTTAATAAAGATGATTTTTTCTATAAATATCATTTTTGAATATTATGGAATGAATTTGATATAATGTTATAGTTGTGGGTAATATTTATAAATTTTGTAAAGTACGCAAGTTGTTATATAATATTCGTTTGGTCGGGGAATATTCGTTTTAACAAGGAATATTCGTTCAACGGCACAATCATTAGTGGATCCCACAACGGAATTATTGTCAGATTGAGAAAACGACAAAAATACTTTAAGAAAATAACGGCGGAAGTTTCACCGTTAACTGTTGAAACACCCGGTGTTAAAAATATAGTAATACACGTGGTAGCATTGTAGCACACGGTATTGATTATTGATGCTTACGTGAGAAGTCACTCAGTTTTGTTCAATTATTGTTACAGTAATTGCTGCATAGTATCTCACGTTATTTGATTCAATTATTGTAAATATTTTATAATCAATAATTGAGACGACAAAGTTATTAATATTATTATTTACAATATTAACAATGTCTAGAAGTTCTGTCAAGGAGAGGTTTGGTCACCTAATTGCGCGTCAATAGGGAAAAATCCTTATTGGAAAGTCCCCTCTTTCCTGGGAACGACCTGGTCGATTAATATTATGAATTATAATAATGATGATAAATGTTGTTAAAAATATTGAGGTGATTTTTATGAGATATTTATTGTAATGTTTGACGTATTTTATGGACCCCCATTTATCCATTTTTTTTAAAAATAATCATTCGATATATATATATATATATATATATATATATATATATATATATATATATATATAGTCCCCTTCAGTTGAGGGATCCCTCAAATAGTGTTATTTGAGGGATAGTTCGCTCAACCGTTGGATCTGTTTTAATAACTTTATGTGGCTAAGATTTTACAAATAACCAAACACATCCAATGCAACGGTTATCCAATGCAACACATAAGATGTAAAATCTCAGCCACATAAAGTTATTAAAACAGATCCAACGGTTGAGCTAACTATCCCTCAAATAACACTATTTGAGGGATCCCTCAACTGAAGAGGACTGTATATATATATATATATATATATATATATATATATATATATATATATATATATATATATATAATTGGTGGGGGAATGAAAGGATTTTTTTGTGGGAGGAATTCCACCCGTGAATTGAGTGTAGTGTGGGAATGGTGGAGTAGTATATATATATAATATTAGTGTGGGTTGGTGTATGTTATACATACATATATATATATATATATATATATATATATATATATATATATATATATATTATTTTAATTTTTGTTTGTATTAGGAAAATTCATTGAAATTCAATCAACCAAAGGTTTCGTCTGATGCCTGTGAGTTATGAATTATTACATCCGTGATAAATCCTTACACAGTGTCTTTCCATTCTCCTATAAATAGAAGCTCATTCCTTCATTATTTCTTACAAATTCACTGAAACTCTAGAGAGAGAAAATTATAAAGAGAAAGAAGAAGAGAAGTTTGTTACCTCTCATTCCCTATATCCAGTTTCTTCTAATGTAAGGGGTATTATTTCTTTCGTCTTCATGAAGAGAACTTCTGTTATTCCATTCTTTATCATTATGTTGGAATAACCTGTTTATGCGAAGTACCATATACATGGTGAAATTCTTCTAATATTCCGTTCTTTATTATTCTGTCGGAATATCCTGTCTGTGCGTTTACGCCGGACCTGGTTCCATTATTTATTATTCTGTCGGAATATCCTGTCTGTGCATTTACGCCGGACCTGGTTTCATTATTTATTATTCTGTCGGAATATCCTGTCAGTGCGTTTACGCATGACCTGGTTCCATTATTTATTTTTCTGTTAGAATAACCTGTCTGTGCGGTCTATCGCATGCTTGGTGAATTCTTTTATTATTCCATTCTTTATTATACTCAGTTGGTTAAAGTTTTGATTTTTATACTCCATGAAATTAGTGAAATATCTTTGATATTTGCGCTTCATCCAGTATCTTTTCATGGAAATATTCTTCTGAGCATTCTTGAATTTTACTCTACAAATCAGTATCATTTTAACAATTTGGACGTTGTTGGTTCCTGGATAAATTAATTTTTGAACTTGTTTTATTGAATTCTTATATCATTGTCATCATCCTCATGTTTATATTTTGTTGAAAGTCATCTGTTGCCTGTAGTGCATAGATGGACTTGGTATGACTATGACCAGAAATTATTTGGTGTAATCATGACCGTAATGTTACAAATGATGTGGTAAAAGTCCTCATTGGCCCGTAGTGCATTGATGGACAGTTGTTGACATGATCATGACCATTAATGAATACACGAATATTCTTGCCCAGTAATGCATGAATAATTTGTGGTCGTGATACTAGAGAATATCCTTGGCCGTAGTGCAGGGGTGATTCGATGATGTGAATTATTTATTAAGCTGAGTCTCAACAATAAAAGTGACGAAAAACCTTTTAAATTGTAAAAAATAGTAGATTTTATTCTTTACTTGACTCTTTTAATGGATTGCTTATTCCGCTGTAGTTAAACTTGATGTTTGTTATATTGTATCAGTTTAATACTATTGAAGGCTAAGGATAATTTGTTCTGCATTATCTTAGTCATAATATTTCTTACTGGGCTAGTTGAGCTCACCATTTTGCTTTCATTGTTCTCTTCAGGAAATGAGAACGTAGCAGGGACTAGTCAGGGAACGGAGTGACGGTCCATAGAATAGCATTAGTAGTCCTCACTATTCTATAAAATAGTGTGTTAATAAATGTATTGAGGACTTATTTTAAGTTTAAATACTGTCTAGAAGACAATGTTTGTATTAAAACTCACAGCTGATGTTGTATATGTAAGATTGTATTTGTATTCTGTACCATGTATTTGGCGACTCAGAATAGGTGATGTATACCTATTTTGGGGGCGTCACAATATGTAATACTCAAATATAATTAAGTCTAAGTAAAGGTTATGAAATAAAACCTAGAATTTGTTGAAGAAATGAATGTAGTAGGAAATATTAAACTTATATTAAGGTAATGTGTTGAAGATATTCGATGATAAATTTTGAAAAGAGATTTGGTGAAAACCTGAGTAAGGCAGGGTTTCGGTGATTTCGAGGACGGAATCCTTATAAGGAGAGAATGTGACGAATGAATTGTCTGAGTTGTGATTTTGGGGACAGAATCCTTGTAATGGAGGAAGGACGTGACAACCCGAATTTTTATAAATTATTAAAATAAGAATTTAATAATTAAAATTCTTATTATGAGATGTTTTGAGTTTGAGTATATATATATACGTGTTATATATGTTGAAATATATGATCGGGTGTAAAGAGAAATATATATTCTTATATTGAGAAAGTGAGGTTTAATAGTTATGTTAACTATTGAAGGAATTAAATGAATTTAGTAATTAATTTTAAATATTTATTGAATTAAATAAATATTTTAATTAATTTATTTATTGAGAAAATAAATAATTGATGAATTGTGGAGAATTAATTTAGTAACTAAATTGATTAATGTTAATTAAATTGAGTAGTGAAAATTTTATTTGAAGGATTTAATTTAAGGAAATAATTAAATTAAATCAATTGTTTAATATTTAAGAAAATAATTAAATTAAATGAATTGTTTAATATTAAAGAAAATAAATAGATTAAATAAAGTGATGTGTCTAATTTATTTATTAAATTAGATATATAATTATTTATTATTCATAAATATAATTATAATATAAATTATTTTAATTACCATTACAAGTTATTAAAATTAATTGAGTTAAAGTTATTTAATTAACTAAAGGTGTGACATGAAACTATATAATATAAGATTATTTAAATAATTTAGTTTAGGGAAATTTTTGGTTAGCCAAACAAGGCCTTGTGGCCTTTGGTTTTTTCAACTGACGTTTTTTATTTTCTTTCACTGATAAGTACGTGGGAGGTGAGGCTCTATCAGTTATATTACGCGTCTTATTTCTCCTAATGGCTAACTAAGAAGAACAGAGAGGTAGAGAGAAAGAATACAGAGAATTGAGAGTTGGAGAAGGAGTGGGATTGAGAAGGATTTGCTAGAACCTTGTTAACATCAAAGGGTTAAGGTATAATCTACCCCTAATTCTAATATTTAGTTTTTGTAATTTTCAATTCTCTGGAAATTAGGTTTTGGTTGAATTGTTGTAGAAGATGTTATTTATATGTACGTATTCTCTTGCTAAATCTGTTAGTTATCCTCTATAAGTCTATGTTGATGATTAACTACATGAAATTTGGGTTTGTAGAGAGAAAAGTAAATAACAGTGTATGTTTATGAAAAATGGCTTAATAAAGTATAAAATTTCATGTTTAATATGTATGATAATCTAAAAATTGATGTTAGATTATGTTAGTACGTTAAGAAATGAAAACGGTGTAGTTTGAATCATGTCAATTGATTAAGAAACGAAGTCGTGGCGATTGAATTCGCTAAATGTGTTTAAAACATGAAAATAGAGCATGAACATGTGTTTTGGGTTAAATTTTAGGTTGGTTAATGTTTTTGTAAATTGTTAGACTTCTAGTATGTTGTAGTTCTATGAATTACGAATCCATAGAATCGAAAACGGACTAATTTGGATGTGTATAACTCAAGTTATGAAGATTAGTAGGAGAAAATAGTCAAAAATCGCAAAACACTGTAATCTGGGCGAAGCCCAGCGCGAGCGCGCTGCCCAGCACTGCTAGATGACGCGGGCGCGCGGAAAAGGGGCGCGGCCACGCCCCATGTCTGCTGATTGTGACTACTTTGACCTATTTTGGTAAAACGGCCATAATTTTTTCATACGAACTCCGATTGAGGTGATTCAAGATGATCCGGAACGAGGACGAATAGACCTACAGCTTTTATTCTTTAAGTATTTCAATTTAAGGTCTGGAGCAGGGGTCAAAATGGTCACTTTTAGGACTGTTATGTTTTCAGAGGCAATCGGGGGGTGTCGGGCATGCACGTATACAAGTGTAGTGCTCTTGACGATAAAAGATGTTGTTCTAAGTTATAGAACATGAATATTATAAAGTATAATGATGTTTAACATTAATAAATGATGTATTAGATAAGTGTATACGCATACTAAGCACACACAAGAGAGACAAATTGGGCGTGTGACGAATAAACGTCGAAACGCCGTAATAAGTGATAATGAACGTAAAAAGTGTTTTAAATCAAATGAAATGAATATTATAAGATATTGAATAGTGTTAATATAAAACCAATAAGTAGTCCTAGCAAGACTTAAACATTTGAATGAACTTCAAATATGAAATCCAGTGAGATATAAGTTGAAAGTTAACACAATCAAATTGAACATTGTGTATTTATGATAGGAAGGGTTATGAGACGTAGAGTAAAGTTTACATTACAACTACTATGCGTTGCTATGTGACTAATAGTTAATTTGAATGATTATATAATTGTGTAGGACACGTGAAGTGCAGATATCTGTAAGCTGTTAAACTGTTATTGGTAAACAATGATCAAGGCAAGTCTTTCAGTTCCTATTTGCTATGTGAACTTGATGATTAACTGTTTTAAATCTTTATTGCAAAGAGCATGATGTGTTATATATATGTTGAAAGTATGAAATGTTAAAGTCAATTTATGACTATGTTGATTGATTATAGCGTGCTGATTGAGTAAGGACTCAATCTTTATATTTGTTATATGAATTGTAGCATGTATGTTATATGTTGAGCATATTATTATATATTATGTGATGCATGAAAATTATTAAATTTTGTTGGGCTGTCGAGCTCAACCTTGCAAATAACCACTTTTGCAGGTTCAAGATTCAAGGTAAAGTTATGTGTTACGTGAAAGACATGAATCAGATGTGATACTTGAAGATTTATACACTTTGGTTGTGTTATTATTAATTGAACAATGTTTAAGGTTCCGAATAATGTATTAATGTTGAATTGTAATATTGTTTTGCGATGTAAACTATTGTAGTATTAAAATGATTCTAAGATATTTAGATGTAAAGGTTGAAGGTTTTGGGAACGAGGATTGTTTGTAATAGAAAATTTTAATTATTCCTCAAATTTCAATGGTTGTATTATCGTTTAATGATGTAAAATTAGAGGTTGAATATATTATTAATGACCGAAGTTGAGAATTAAATTGTATGAATTTTGGGGTCGTTACACCAACAATATACACAACAATTGAGTAAATTAACCTAAAATTGATAAGGTAGTTCAATAATCAATGGAAAAATATACCAAATTCAGCCAACAAAATTTATTCAGCCTAATAGACAGACATAAAAATTAACCAAGACACAAATATAATCCCAATTTTTTCACAACATGGCAGCAACAACAACTAATTAATCATACTCAAAACTTAATCCCAATATTTTACAAACAATCTGCAACAACAACTCCTCAAAACTTAATTCCAACTGCTGCTAAAAAATTAAAAAAGTAAACAATCCCAATTTCATATATACTTTAGCAACAATATATTCACAAAGCAATCCCATATCAAATTTTAAAAAAATTATATGCTAGCAAAAAAATTAACCATACTGAATTTCCATAACCACTAACCTTTCTAGGAATAGAAAAAGGAGAAACCGCTGCCGAAACTGTTCAGAAACCGCTGCCGGAGGGGGAAGAAAATCGCTAACGAAAGGGGAAGAAAACGTCGCCGGAGGGAGGAGAGAGTAGAGGTCGTCGCTGGAAGGATGAGGGAGTATGTCGTCGCCGGAGGGAGGAAGGAGCAGAGAGACGAGAGACTGAGAGAGAGATGAGAGACGTACGATCGTACAACAAAAAGGCTTATCAGCTTCATAGGGAAGATGGATTTGCAAATGCTCCATGGAGTCAAAAAAACCAGGTGGGAATATTTTTTCCAGTTTACACGTGATCTCTATGATGTTCTTCTCAAGTACAGACATGTCCTTCTCATTTAATGATTTTGAACATAAGTCTTTGAAGAAACGACTAAGATCCGTCAAAGCATCCCATATTGGTTTATCAAGCAGATCCCGAAATGCTATAGGCATGAGCCTCTCCATGAACACATGACAGTCATGACTCTTCATCCCTTGCAATTTCCCACCCGTAACACACCTTGCAATGTTTGATGCATATCCATCTGGTAGTTTCAGAGACTTAACCCATGTGCATACATCTTCAACTTGCTTTTTGGACAATGTGTACTTTGCATGCGGTTTGACAATCTTACCATTAGGAGATTCGTAAAGTTCTAATCCGGGACGCTTACAAATATCTTTCATGTCCAAACGTGCCTTATCGTTATCTTTTGTCTTCCCCGTAACATTCATCACAGTGTTAAACACATTGTCAAACACATTCTTCTCAATATGCATCACATCTAGATTATGACGAATCAAATTTGTAGACCAATAAGGCAGTTCCCAAAAGATGCTTCTCCGAACCCAGTTATGAGATTCGCCAAACCCATTGATTATATTTGTGGCATCAACCTTACCAAATGGGATAACCGGCAATCTCATCACACGATCTCGCATCTCCGTTCCCGAAAATCGCGGTGCAGGTATATCATTGTCTACTTTCCCTTTCCTGAAGTGTTCTCTATTTCTTCGAAATGGGTGATCTACCGGTAAGAACCGACGATGACAGTCAAACCAACAAGGCTTTCGACCTTTTGATAGATTAAACGACTTTGTATGCTCCATACAATACGGACAAGCCAACTTCCCGTGTGTACTCCATCCAGCTAACATACCATAAGCTGGGAAGTCACTTATAGTCCACATAACCGCTGCCCTAAGGTTGAAATTTGTTTTCGTTGCAACATCCCAAGTCTGTACTCCATCCTCCCACAATACATTCAACTCGTCTATAAGAGGTCTCAAGTAAACATCTAAGTTCTTTCCAGGACTCTTAGGACCAGGAACCAAGAGTGAAAGAAATAAGTATGGCTGTTTCATACACATCCAAGGTGGCAAGTTGTACGGAGTAACAATCACAGGCCAACATGAGTACGGAACAGCTGAGTGGCCAAACGGATTGAAACCATCGGTGGACAATCCAAGCCTCACATTTCTAGGTTCCAATGCAAATCCAGGATGTGCTAAGTTGAAATCTTTCCAAGCCTTCCCATCTGCGGGATGATTTAGTTCTCCATCTTTAGCTGGAGATTTCGCATGCCAACTCATATGTTCAGCTGTTCTTGAAGACATGTACAATCTTTTTAGCCGATGTGTTATTGGAAAATACCTTAGAATCTTAAACGGTATACTTGATTTTTTTGTAGTCACACCCTCTTTATTAGGCCTAAACCGATCATGACTGCAAAACGTGCACCTTGTCATCTGTTCATTTTCCTTATAAAACAACATGCAATCGTTGGGACATGCATCGATCTTTTGGTATCCAAGACCCAACTTCTTCACCATTTTCTTACAAAAGTAATAGTTACCAGGTAATTTCTCACCGTCAGGCAACATACTCTTAATGGCCTTCAAGAGCGACTCAAAACACTCATGGCTCATGTTGTGATCAGCCTTGATGTTAAGTAATGTCGCCACTGCAGACAATATAGTGTGTTTGGTGCAACCATGCCACAATGGCTCGCTACCCTCGTTTAACAACTTAAAGAATTCTTTGGCATCAGAATTCATAGGTTGTTCTCTGCCTTGCTCCCAATCAAAATCTGGCCATGCAATATCATGAACCATTTCATTCATACGATGAGTACTACTGCCAGAATTATGTACTTGTGTGATGCCACCATCTCTTCTCTGCCCATGTGCCCACCAGCATTCTTCGTAATTTCTCATGAACCCAGAAACAAGTAAATGATAGTTTATCATGTCTCTATCCATATAATTTACATTCTTACACTTCAAACATGGACATCGTATCTGCGACTTACCATTCATACATTCCGGGTGACTATACGCATACTCCAAAAATACTTGGCAACCAGCTCTAAATTCAGCTGTAGCACCTATCTGGGCACTTGACTTTCGTCGTGCCATCCAACTACGGTCTAAATAGAGGTCCATGATTGCACGGTACCTACTACAGACAACATTATAAATGTTAACATATGACTTGAGCATACTTGTAACCATATGACTTGAGCATACATATAAGCATGCATATGATTAACATTTAAGCATACTTGTAAGCATATGACTTGAGAGCATACTTGTAATCATATGACTTGAGTATACTTGTAAGCATATGATTAACATTTAAGCATTCCGGATGTTAACGAATGAATGCAAATTAAAGCAGTATGGGAAACTTTAAATGTTATTAAATTTAGTATGAGAAACTAAGTAAATGCTACTTAGTTTAATAGTTATATTATATCATGTTATTTTATTTTAATTTGTTTTAAATTTATTTTTATTGTTTATCGTAAGTGAATACGTAAGGTATTTCATTCATGCTAGCTTTATATCAAAGTTTGCTAACTCATTTATACAACTTTTGAGTATATTGGAGATTCATTCATATCAACTAGTGTGCTAAGGCGCCTAACATGTTTTAAGATTATACCCCTCACAGTCCCTTTCTATAATCTTTTATGTTTTGGGATAGTCACAACTTGGTTGAGCAATTTATAGCTTTTATAACATTTTGTAGCTTTATTCTTGTATACATAAGTGTTAAATACCCTTGTTTTTCTGTTATAGCCAAAACAATATATTTATTGACCAAGTGTGTCTATTTATCTTCTCTGTTGCACTAGCAGTTCCCTAGCACTGTCTATTTTGGCTTAACAGCACCCTAATTAACAACCAAGCTTGGCTTGACCCCGTGAGGCTTGGCTAAGCTTGGCGTGGCCTCGTATGGACTCGCGGACCTAAGCCCAGCCCATCAGCTCCAACATCCCCTTAATAGGCTCTACTGGATCACCAATAGGCTCGTTAATAGTATAAATGTTTGCAACTACCCGACCAATAAAAAAATTTGGCCAGAGTCTCCCCTGTAATATAGACTAGCCACATGCACGACGGCATGTATATAAGGTCATTTCTAGGCACCCAAGACATAAACCAGGAATCAGTACTAGTACTGTATCCAAAAGAAACAAAATCTCCATCAAATATCAGTTGAAAACTAGATAGAAACTGAGATTATAGCATGAAACATTCAAAAAAGTAATAACACGTGATCAATTAGTAACCCTGTAAATATTAAAAGATATGCAACTTAGATCTAAAACATAAATAAATATCGTCATATATATTTCCAATTATAAATTTTACAATGAGTATAATTTTAAATATTTTACAATATTTATCATTTTTTTTAACTAAAAATGAAGAAAATTCATGTATTGACTTCAAAAAAATAATTATCATTGTTTTATATTTTGAAATGGAGGAAGTATTATGTATCAATCAATTATAAATTAGTACTACAATATTACTCATCAATTAAATATATTATGGTCCTCATTAAGTTGCTGGTAATTTGTGTTGATGAGTTGGTGACTCGTCAAATATTTTTGAAAATATTACTGAAAAAATATATAAACAACATATATGCCCTCACACAACTCATTTAACATTGAGTTCCTCTAATGACAATGTTTACTCTAATAGTACTACCTTATTGCAATATTCAACTAAAAACAAATCGATTAAAGTATAATAATCACAAGATTAACATTCTGTTTAAGGTATTAAGGGATTAAGGGGTCTAATTTAGAGATTTAGGGATTAAGGGGTTACCGGCGTGGTGCAGCGGTGGTGCGGCGGTGGTACCTCCTGATGGCGGTGGACCGGTGTCCCGGTGGCGGTGGCCGGAGTCTCTCTTCCTCTTCTTCTCTTCTCCCCCCTTTCTCCCTCTTCTCTCTGTCTCCCTCTTCTTTTTCTCCGCCTCTGCTGTGTCGAGCGAGTGACTGAATCTGTTAATATTAAGTTTGATCAGCGACCGCTATCTGCGACCATATGCGGTCGCTGATTTTAATGACATGGACTTATCTGCGACCGCATGCGGTCGCAGATATTAAGTGGTCGCATAAAACATTGGCGCCAACATTTCCAGCCAAATTTTGGGAGGCAAATTTGTACTAGCGACTGACTAGCGACCGCGTGCGGTCGCTGTTAAAATATAGCGACCATATTAAATATTGGTCACAGATGGCGGTCGCTGTTAATAATATCAGCGACCGATGGTGCGGTCGCTGATAGTATTGGTCGCTGTTAAGCATTTTTCTTGTAGTGCGAGAGAGAGAGAGAGTTGTACTTGAGAGATAAACAAGAGGCGCGGCTAGGGGAACTGAAGTGTTTTTTAGGTTTTAAAGAATATTTTCGACGGAACTTTCCCTCGGAATTAATTCCCTCGAAGTTACATTATCCTCGATGGCAAATCCGTCGGACATAATTACCATTCCCTCGAAATTATGGTTGGCGCTGGCGGGAACAATGACGCCAATATGCTGGGTGTATACTCGACGGAATTCTGTCGAAAATAAATTATAACCGAGGGAATTATGTCCGACGGATAAATCCATCGAAATTACTGTATTTACGACTCAATAGTTTCCCTCGAAAATACGTCCGTCGGAATTAGTTCTTTTTCTTGTAGTGTATTGGCAAAATCTTAATTAAGACATGTTGGGCATTTGCCATTTAAACAAGATTAGATAAAGAATTTATTAGAAAATTTGGTATGAGAATAATGGTCTTACACAGTTGTGTATGTTTTATTTGTGTACAGTCTACCAAAACTACGTCGTTTTGGCAGATTTATTTTTGATTTCTGATTTGGAAGGAGAGAATCTGTTCTTTAAAAAAAACAAATATGTCAAAACGACGTAATTTTGACGGACTGTATACAAATAAAACATACACAATTGTGTATGGTCATATTACTCATTTGGTATATGTTATATCAGGTAATATTTATATTTTGTTTACTAAATTGTGTGGTCTCAAGTTGAGTTATGTCTGTATAACACGATTGATATTGCCAGTACATATTGTTAAGTGTACGTGTTACTAGAACAATTATAAATGTACATGTGTTGCTAAATGTATATTTAATCTATCAACATATATAATTTTTAGTCTGAACAATCCTTATATAATATATTTAATGAACACCATCTAATATATTTCATATTTATGTTTTACAAGATTAACTCACTTTTAAGAATCTTTAAGGGTGTAATTAAAAATTAGAAAGCATGCACTCACAACACTACTCTCTCTCTCTTATCTTTTAATGTCTCACAAATTGAGAGGAAAGCAAAAGAATAGAAACTAACATTTACTTTCCTTCTTTTCTCAAAATAGATAAAATGAAAGGAGTGTAATGAATCTTGATTCCATGGAGTTTAATTAGGAAATGTATAAAAATAAGTTGCATTTATATAGTAAATAAATGAATTTATATAATACTTGTATAATAAATTAAGGTGGTATTTGATTGCATCTTAATGCATTTTAACAGTCCACCTCATAATGCCTATTAAGAGCCCACATATTTGTATTAAGAATTCCTCTGAATAGTTAAGATATTAATACGAGTCTAAACTATTTAAATGATCTCTTAATACAAAAATGTGGACAGTTAAAATACATTAAGAGATGAGCGGTTAAGATGCATTAAGATGCAATCAAATACTAACTATAGTTATCTGACATTCAACTGTAACTTATTTCTGTAAACTATCCAAATGTATGGACTGTTAATTTTTGTAACGGCCTAAATTCAGGATCCGAATATATGTAACCCTAAACCTCTCTCTCGAAACCAAACCTCACTCTCTCTCCTAATTACACACACTCACTCACAAGAACTAACAATTAAGTTTAGTGTACTGAATAAGATAGAATTAATTATTCACACTATAAATACCTTAAACGTGTACGTACATAGTAAAAGTTTTTATTCTTAATCATAAAATTGTTAAATTTTATGTTTGTTCGAAATTTAAAATCTTTAAAAAAATAAAGTAAGTGTAATATATAACAAAAAATAAAAACAAATTTTAACGTTATATATATCACATGACTACTTATAACTTGAGTTTTGATACCCTTCTATGTACTCAAATTCCTGATTGCACCCAAAATAATAATAATAATAATCCATGGTGGCTGCAACTTCTAGGCGTGGGAATGTTGAACTCCAAACTGCATGCATGGGGCCGGGCGGCCAGGGGGGTTAGTTGAGGTGTAGTTTTCCTATAAGAATTAATCCCGTGGCCTGGACCAATTTGGCGGTCGGCAATTACCCTCTCTTGTATCCATTCTCAACGGGGAGAGAGAGATGTATATTTCATGCATGCAAAATTAATTACAAATAAATGGAACTGCATGGATTAATTCTAAATATCTATTACTCCATTCGCTCTAAAATTAGAGGACGATAATTTTATATTTTTAAATATAGTCTTAGTATTAATTAAGAATTTAACTGTAATAATTTGATACTAAAAATAATTATAAATTAAAAAATAATAATAAATTAAAATTTTCATGTTATTTACAATCTTAAAATAAAAATATATCTTAAATTTTAGAACAAATTAAAAAATATATATATTTCTAATTCTAAAACAGAAATAAAACATATTACAAGTTGTAGCCAATATCACCGACCATATGAATATATGATTATTAACTGTGGTAAGCCCAGGTCTGACACTCAATCCATCATATATCCCCACAATTCTTACATATTTATATCCGAAATTTTCCCAAATATGTTTGAAATTTGAAAATTTTGACGGAAAATCAAAAAATAAAATTACATAAGATAAGATGTAAATTTTGTTGATTATTTTCTTAACCATTTATTGCATCATATTTTAATGTTGTTATTAATATTAGTTTTTTTAACAAGTTTAGACAATATTATATACATTTATTTTAGTAAGTTAGTATTTTTATTTCTATTTTTTTTCTTTTCCTTTATTTTTTCCTTCACATTTTCAATATTTTAAAAGTAGCAGCTTAACTACAACAAATATATATATACAGTTCACTTCTCCAGCAAACTGGAAGTAACAAACTAAGAACGAACCGGCTATAGCGACGATTTTTTTCGTCGCTATAGGATAAAAAATCGGTTTTTTATGTTATAGTGACGAAAAAAACCGTCGCTATAGCCGGTTCGCTATTAGTTCGCTTCCTCTAGTTTGTTGAAGAGAGTCGGGCTATATATATATATATATATATATATATATATATATATATATATATATATATATATGATTCCTTCAAAAAGTGATATTTTAAACTTATGCGAGGAGGGGAATGAATCTTGAATAATTCTCTGCTTCATGTGTGTTGATATTTTAGAGCGTCACATGTCAATGCTACAATTTGACATCTTGGAATTAACGAATGATATGATGTTTAGGAGCAATATGTTATTTAACATCAACAATTGGCGCAGTGATTTAAATGATGTCTCAGAATAAATCGTAGACTCGGATGTCCTGAAATCGAAAACCACCAGCAACAATTTATCAAGGCCAAAAATAGTTCATGGGGTCATGGAGACGCGGGCGTAAGCCCGTATAAAAAGACTGACCCGAATTCGTGGAGATTAATCTGACTGTGATTAAAAAACTCCCAATTATAAAAAAAATTGTTATTTAACGTGATATGATTTTAATGATTTTTTATTTTTATTTTAAAATAATTGTATACAGAAGTTACTCAAATTAATTCATGCATCTTCTAATCTCGTGGCCAATCTATCCCAATCTATCCAACTCAAGTCTCTCAATTTTTTCTAGATTTAATTTAAAAATAAATACTACCTATGTTACTAAAAGATTGTCGTTTAAGATTTTTGTACATAGATTAAGAAAGTCATTTAATATTATCATTTAACAATTAAAATTTGTTTGAAATTTCATCACTACCCCTTTACAGGAAGTTGAAAACTATTAATACAAATGAGAGAATTTCTTGAGACAATGAGAGAAGGTAAGGGTGATATAGAAAAGTAAATAATTTATTCACCTAAAAAGTTGTAAACAACAAATAAATTAGAATAATTTTTTTTTTCTAAAAAACGGAGGGAGTAATTGTCTTCCTTGGGGGGAGGTGGGTATCTTTATTTGCACCCTATATTTTAGTGCCGAAGGTGCAAATTATATTAATTAAAACTCAAAGTAGAGGATACATTTAATGCAAAATAAAATTTAAAATGCAAATTAATTTCAAGGTTAAAGTTTAAAATTCAATTTGAAATTTAGTCGGGAAAGTAAGTGATCTTTAAAAATTAAAACCAACACGAGAGTTCAGGGTGGCCGGGTTTTAATTTTTATCTTAAAATAATTATAAAAATGACTTCAAATAATTATATTTTGACTTAAATGAAAATATTTTTTTATCAGCAAAAAAAAAATTTAAATTGTATTAAAATTCAAAATCATACAAATGTGACAAATTCAAAAGATATAAATATGACAGCAATTGAATTATATAACACCAATTAAAAAATTAATACATTTTTGCTACATAATATAATATCAAAACCTGATCGATTTGAAAATTAAAATAACATCTTACTAATTTTCCAGCCTTTACCTGAAACACCCTTAAAATATGATATGTTGTATATCAAATCAAGGCAAAGATGAAATCCCTTTTTGTCATTTTCTTCAAGTTGATTTTCTTATATATCATTTTAATTTTAATAAAGACTAATTAAAAATGTAATCTTCTCAATCTCTCCTGGTTATTATCATTACTGAATCTTTCTGCTTTTAATTTCCCACATCATACGTTAAATATATAATTCTGTACGTGGTCATGGAGACATATAGTCGTCCAAACCAAACCAACTCAATTTAATTTGAATTGCCATTTTGGCTACTTTTTGTCTCCACCTAGCAACCCTTCATCCATCATGCATTTAATTTCTACAAATTGACGTTTTCAATTTAGGCATCTCTAATATTAATTAAACAACAAGCTTACAATCCAAACCCGTGTGAGATACGCACTATTTTTTTATATATTTTTTATTTATCAAAATAATTTAATTATAAATTTTTTTTTAGATTATATGATATTACTCCCTCCGTTCCTTAATATAGGTCGTTTTAGGGTTATGCACAAGCATTAAGGTAATAATTGTATAGCATTAACTATAATATCAATTGTTTATATTACTCTTGTATTGGAATAAGAGATTGTTATTTATTGGACAAAAAATAGTGAGAGAACCAAAGTTAGATTTAATATTTGGGGTAATATTAGAAACTAAGCAATTAATGCTTACTTGAAATTCTAAAACGACTTATATTAATGAACAAAAATATTTCTCTAAAACGACCTATATTAAGGAACGGAGGGAGTACTATTATTAATAGTCAAGAAAAGGGCAGTAGAACCACGGTATTTAATATCAAACCACTACAGCTGAATTCTTAATTAATATTAAGATTCTATTTGTGAATATAAAATTATCCTTAAAAATCGTCGTTTTACAAATGTATCTCTATTAATTTTGGAATATAGCTGGGAGTATAAATTTGGCATGTATTGATTTCGAATTTTAATTTATCATTGCAATTAATGAAAATTAGAAATGTGTGCAAGTAAATATGTACTCGGTATGAATTTCAATTAACTAAATGTGAAGGAGTAAATATATCTTGAGAAATTTGTGTGGATGACTTTGACAGATTATCATTAAATGAGTAATTTATAAAAACTTAATTAGAGTAAGGATTATACTTGTAAAATGATCTTGCCATAACATATATATAAGTATATGCTAGATCGTTTTTCAGCCATGCGTGTATGTTTAAAGTTTAGACATGACTGTTCCCGAGTACGAATGGGAGGGTCGACTGTCCTAAGACCTCGATCGGGGGCCTAAATTATATATATATATATATATATATATATATATATATATATATATATATATATATATGGGATATATGTATATACACAGCTGCGTATTATACAGTCGGGCTACGGCGACGGGTTTTTTAGACTATGACAATGGTTCACCCGTTGCCGTAGCCCATAATAGCTATATATGGCAACGGTGAAACCGTCGCTATAACCGAAAAAAACCGTCGACATAGTCGACTGTATACTACACAGTTGTGTACATATATATATATATATATATATATATATATATATATATATATATATATATATATATATGTGTGTGTGTGTGTGTGTGTGTGTGTGTATGTGTGTGTGTGTGTGTGTGTGTGTGTGTGTATGAGTGTGTGTGTGTGTGTGTGTGAAAATTCGATTCAAGATTTTGCTTCTACAAATATTATAAGAAGAATCTTTCAATGAATATATTCTTATATATTTTATTATAGTCGAACTTCTCATATATTTTGTAGTCGAAGTACTCATATATTTTGTTGTAGTCGAAATATTATGTTTTATAATTTGAAAATTTGTATTTTTAGATAAAGTTTGTACTCTTTTATTTTATGAAGATAATATTTCGAAAAGAATTTCATTTTTATTTTTATTTTTATTTTTATTTTTATTTTTATTTCTCAGCCAACAAAATCTAAAGAACGGCTCAGAGTCCCGACAATGTTGCCAAAAGGAATTCTGCATGAGGTTTCTAAATGAATACTAATGTAGAACTACGTACTACACCTCAAAACATATGCCAATAAATGCATGTTCATTTTCTTATGATCTTGAATATTCTTAATATTACATCATTGGGGCTTCTTTTTTTCTTTTTAACTTTTATATATTATATCATTATTAATTTTTAAAAATTAATTTGAGACATTTTAAAATTTAAAATTGAGACAATTCATTAAAAAAATTAATGAAAAAATAAATTTTAAAATGAGTAATAATTTTAAAATAGTTTACGACATTTATCATTATATTAATTAAAATTAAAAAAATTCATGCATATCAATTTTGAGTTCAAAAATATCTTAAGTTAGATTTTAAAAATCAATAATAATTTTATATTTTAAAATGAAAATAGTAATAAAAAGACGGGAAAAATAAAAGAGTTCATTCTAGCTATATGCCATATGGTATAGAATTAATCAAAGAATTATCTGCCGACCCTTAATTGCGAATTGCAAAATTGTTGTATATATATTTTTACAAGCACAAAACTTAAATGAAACATAAAAATATAAAATGAAGGGAAGGGAATGCGACTTGACCAAAGACCAACCAACCATGCAACCATATAAATATTGAGGGGCCACCACCACCGTTGGATTTAATTCACATCCATTAATTATTTAAAATCTTTTGGCCACACATGCATCCTCCTCATTAAAAAGAGTCAAAATGTTTGACTGTCTGACTGACTGATCGAGTGGGCCTTCTTGTTGACCGTCAGACTTCCAAATTTAATGTTCTTGATCGATCAAGAATATATATATATATAGACCTGTTTTGTTATATATATTTAAATTATACCTAAAACATTGTATTATGTAAAAATTTCAGTTCCATAAAATATTAAACTTTTTTTTAGTTATTTAAAAAAAAAAAAAAATCCCGCATTTTAAGAACGTTACTTGTTTTGTTATATGTATCCAAATTATATCCAAAACATTGTATTATGTAAAAATTCCAGTTCCATAAAATATTAAATTTTATTTTTAATTATTTAGAAAAAAAACAAAAAAATAAATAAAAATCCCGCATTTTAAGAACGTCCGGGATATATAGTATATGTATGCACGTATATATATATGCATGGCAGTTAGTTATACACCAGGCCAGGAACAAAAAAAGAAGACTGGTACAAAAACAAAACAATACTAACATTTTCATATATCAACTGTCCTCTTTAATGCCACCTCCCTCTCTTCTCTCCAGCTCTCTATTCACTAGATGGGCAGGCAGGTCACTCGTGATATATACTCCTATAAATGCTTTTGCCCCAAATAATGTAGTACTTTGTTAATTATTGATCCTTATATATATATATATATATATATATATATATATATATATATATATATATATATATATATATATATATACACGGTCCCATTCTCCAGTGAACCAAAAAAATGAACTAAAGACGAACCGGCTATAGCGACGGTTCGAACCGTCGCCATAACTATGTTGTCGACTTTGTATGCTTTAACGACGAAAAAAATCGTCGTTATAGCTGGTTCGTTTTTAGTTCGCTCACTATGGTTCGTTGAAAAAGAAAACCGTATATATATATATGTGTGTGTGTGTGTGTGTGTGTGTGTGCATGTGTTTTTTTTAATTTTTTCTAATGTTGTACATACTCTCTCCAGGCCTCTCCAAATAAATGTTCTAATTGGTTATTGTTAATATACATTGTGTATATAGGAAGGATGAGTATATGGTTATTTTTTTTATCTTTTCAAACCAAAAAATATATATACTCCATCCATCCCAATTAAAATGTACTGAGTTTCACATATGTGCATGAAGTTAATATTTTCAAGTCTTTTGACTATTGACATTTTCAATTCATGGTATTAATTAATTAGTTGTTTTAGACAAATTTATTTTCTCTTTTTTGGTAATTAGAGGTGATTTTATATTCAATAACAGATTTTACTTTTTAAATATGTATTGTAAGAAAATAATTATATAGAATAATGTTTAAGACGTATTCATAGTTATATATATTTTCTGCCGTCGGATGGATGGAGGAATGGAGGGACAGATGAGTGATACGACACATAAATTTATATACAACTTTTTGTAGTCGTCTTTTGTTAAGGAAGCATCTCTCTTTTTTATAGTTTTCAAGTGAACAAGCTTAATAACTTTTGCAAAACACCAATAAACTTAAAATCGACTTATTAGGTAAGTCTTAAACACGACATATTTGAATGACATTTTAGCTGATCCCGAATTAACTCCACAGTTCAAGTTTGGTAACTCGGTAGTCTAAATTTTTATTTTTTTTTACTTTATTCTTAATGACACAGTATACATTGTATGTTTAATAGTAAATGTGTACTAAATTTTTGTGAAAAATTTAAATAAAAAAATAAAATAAATTTTTGGACTACGGAATCACCAACGTGAATTATTGAGTTGACTCGAAACTAATTAAAATAACTCGGTATTTGCCTAATTGTATTTTGATATAGATAACAGGTTATAATTAGGTCAACATTCGGTGACAAATTACAATATTGAGACTTCACTGCGAACAAAGCCAACTGCTTGCAGCGTGGGCGGTACACCACCCGTATCACACACCATTTCTACAACCTATTGAGCAATTGGGCTTTGTAGACATGACTGGCCCAATATAGATTATAGGTTCACAGCCTGTGATAATTCCTTCGACTAATATAATGTTGGGCCTACATTGCGCCTCCTAGGAAGGGTTTTTGACTGGGCGTATCCAATTTCAGGCCTTGTAATTTTTCAACCATAGTTTGTTCGGCCTAAGGCCGTAAATTGAACCAAACAATTCTGTCTCGATTTGAAAAAAATATGAGCGAAACTCGGATTCGTTAATAATATGATTCAAATTTGAGCAAGAAAAATAGTTCAAATAAAAATACGAGTAAAATCTGAGTAACGTTATACTCAACTTATTTAGTATTCAAACTATTCGAATTCTTGATACATACTCGATTGATACATATTCAAATTAATACTTAATACATTCTCTTATAATGTATGCACAATTTAATAAAATTAGAATAAATAGTTATTATTTTTATTTTTGTATTTTTTTTATTTGTAAAGTGTAATTTAAATATATTTTCTAATTTATAAGTAAAATAATAAGTTCAATTGGTAATTATATGTAGTATAAAGCTACTTATTATGCGGAGACGAGCTTGAATTCGAAGTTCGCGAGTAGTTTAAATATAATTCGATCCAAGTCGGATCGAATTCGAGTAATAAATATTTGAGCCGAGTCGAATCTTAGTAGAGTTTTTCAAATACAATTCGAATCTGAGTCAAATTCAAGTAAAAAAATTTATTTTTCGAGTCAAATTTTAATAAGTGTATGTTCGCTTCGATTCGACTCGTTTAAATCCCTACCCACCGCACTATTTTTGTTATGATGTACCACAAACTCTGGATTTGTGAGTTAAATAAGTTGATGAATCATCAAACTAAGACAGGATGGATTGTAGTTAAAGAATTTTTAGGTTCAGTGAGAAATCATGTTCCTTTGGAAAACACACCATGTGATATGAGAATGGTAGTAGTAGCATGTATGAGCTGATTTTCAGGCTGCTTGAAAACAAATTCTCAACTCTTAAAATTATTTAGCCACTTATTAAATTAATGCTTCACTTATCTATCTTTGTATATGATAAATGTTGTCTTTCGTTTAAATTGCATATATCCGTTTTAAAATTAAAGATACGTGTTTAAAACCGTAATTGTAAATTTAATTTTAAAAAAATTATTAATAATATTGGTTAGGAAAATATAGTAGTGGTGTCATGAAAATACTCGGTTAACTAATTATAAAAGTAATGATATGTTAAGAACTAAACTTGACAATTTAAATTGAAAATCATATAATTAATCAAAACCACTCCAATTTATTGGGTTGGTTAACTAGTTTTTAGGTGATGGATTGGTTTGGTTTTGGACTCATATTATTATTACAAATATGGGTTGGATCTAGTTTAACTAGTTTTAACTCATATTAGTCTATAATAGTTTTTTGCACTTTGTAGAGCTAATACATCAATATGTATACATTATTACACTACATTCTTATATAACATATAAGGTTTTTTACACTACTATACAACAATTAAAAAATAATTACAAGATTAGTGCATCTACAAAATAATTACAAAAAAAGTGTAACAATAAAACTGAATTCTCCCTCTTTTTCACTCTACTTTTCATCTCATTCTCTATCCTCCTCCCCCATCTACGTCGCTTCTCTCTCCTTCGCCCTCGTCATCAGACTCCAATTGCCCACCACCACCCACTTCCGGATATTACTACTACTTTCTGCCAACGCCCTTGCAACAGTCAGTTCCCACCTTTAATAACTATTTTCCCCCGCCACCATACGACATCGGTGGCTCATATTACTCGACACCGCCGCCTCCAAACTCAATTGTTCTGTATTTCCCATATTACTATTACAATCCTCCGTCAGCATCTCTTAAGTTTTCGAAGTCAGTTCAATCGAGACACCATCTCGTGTTCTCCTCTCTCATAGTTTTGTTGTTTGCCATTCTCTGATCATCCCTTAAATAAACTAATTTAGTGACAAATTAATTGTTGTTATCATAATGCAATGCAGAACGCAATAAAATTGTTCATGGTTGCACATGTTGTAAACTGTTATTAAATTTTTTATAATTAATTGGTAATCTAATAAAACTGAATTGGTTATCTTTGTATGAATGTTTGGCTACCAACTGCACTATAAAAAAAATGTACTAACGACAACCATTACAGAACCAAATAGGTAACACTTGGAAACTATTCATAAATTTTTTATAATTAATTGGTAACCCAATAAAACTGAATTGGTTACCTTTGTATGAAGGTTTGACTACCAACTGCACTATGGAAAAAAATGTACCGATGGCGACTATTGCAAAACCCAATAAAACTGTTCATGGTTGCACATGTTGAAGAAAATAAATTCAAGTAACACTTGAAATTTGTTCTTAAATGTGACACCCCCAAAATAGGTATACATCACCTATTCTGAGTCGCCAAAGACATGGTACAGAATATAAATACAATCGTTAATATACGACAAGAGAGCTGTGAATTTTAATACAAATACTGTCTTCTAGACAATATCCACTCTCAGAATAAGTCATCGTTACATTTATTGTCACACTATTTAACATAATAGTGAGGACTACTAATACTATCATCTGATCCATCACTCCGTTTCCCGACTCGTCCCAGCTATATTCTCATTTCCTGAAGAGAACAATGAAAGAAAGGGTGAGCTCAACTAGCCCAGTAAGAAATATTATGACTAAGATAATGCAGAATAAATTATCATTAGCCTTAAACAGTGTTAAACTGATACAATATAACAAACATCAAGTTTAACTGCAGTGGAACAAGCAACCCATTAGAAGAGTCAAGTAGAGAATAAAATCTACTATCTTCTATGATTTAAAAAGTTTTTCATGACTTTTATCGCTGGGACTCAGCTTAATAAATAATCCACATCATCGAATCACTCCTACACTACGGCCAAGGATATTCTTTAGTATCACGATCACAATTATCCATGCACTACGGGCCAAGAATATTTGTGTATTCATTAATGGTCATGATCATGCCAACCACTGTCCATCAATGCACTACGGGCCAATGAGGACTTTTACCACATCATTTGTAACATTACGGCCATGATTATACCGAATAATCTCTGGTCATAATCATACCAAGTCCATCTATGCACTACAGGCCACATATGACTTTCAACAGAATATAAACATGAGGATGATGACAATGATATAAGAATTCAATAAAACAAGTTTAAGAATTAATTTATCCAGGAACCAATAACATCCAAATTGTCAACATAATACTGCTTTGTGGAGTAAAATTCAAGAATGCTCGGAAGAATATTTCCATGAAAAGATACTGGATGAAGCGCAAATATCAAGGATATTCCACTAATTTCATGGAGTATAAAAGTCAAAACTTTAACCAACTAAATATAATAAAGAATGGAATAACAAAAGAAATCACCATGCATGCGATAGACCGCACAGACAGGTTATTCCAACAGAAAAATAAATAATGGAACCAGATCATGCGTAAACGCACCGACAGGATATTCCGACAGAATAATAAATAATGGAACCAAGTCCAGCGTAAACGCACAGACAGGATATTCCGACAGAATAATGAATAATGGAACCAGGTCTGGCGTAAAACGCATAGACATGATATTCCAACAGAATAATAGTAAAGACGGAACCAGGTCCAGCGTAAAACGCACAGACAGGATATTCCAACAGAATAATAATAAAGACGGAATAATAAAAGAATGTCACCAAGTATAGGGTAGTCCACGCATACTGGTTATTCCAGCAGAATAATAAAGAATGGAATAACAGAAGTTCTCTTCATGAATACAAAAGAAAATAATACTCCTTACGAGTACAACAAATAATATCCCTTACCATAAAAGAAACTTGATATCGGAGTAGTGAAGTAGCAGAATACTTTTCTTCTTTCTCTCTATAGTTTCTCTCTCAAGAGTTTCAGTGAATTCGTAAGAAAATAATGAAAGAATGAGCTTCTATTTATAAAAAAATGGATTGCATAGTAACTAACTCATGAACGGTCTAGATTGATTTACTTTAATATGACGGCCCATATTTAAAGTAAAATCTTTTAAATATAATATAATATATTCTATTTATAATCTAATAAAACGAATAACTTTATAAAAGATTTTACTATGCAAACACTATACAGACACTATGCAAACACTATGCATAATAAAATATAATATATTCTAATTATTGTCTAATAAAATAGATAACTTTATAAAGGTATTCTGTTTTATATAAAAAGATTTTACTATTAGCCTAATAAAACGAATAACTTTATAAAATATTCTGTTTTATATAAAAAGCTTTTCTGTTTTATTACATTAATAATACCAATAAAACAAAACTGAGTGACTTATCACGTAAGCATCAATAATTAATACCGTGTGCTACTATGCAACCATGCGTAGTACGGTACTTTTACTACCGAGTAGTTCAACAGTATTAATGGTAAAACTTCTGCCGTTATTTTTATAAAGTATTTTTGTCGTTTTTTCAATTCGACAATAATTCCGTTGTAGGGTCCACCAATGATTGTGTCGTCGTAAGAATATTCCCTGTTAAAACGAATATTTCCCGACCAATCGAATATTATATAGCAACTTGCGTACTTTACAAAATTTATAAATATTACCCACAACTATAACATTATATCAATTTTACTCCATAATATTCAAAAATGATATTTATAGAAAATTTATCTTTATTTATAAAAGTTGGGGTCTTACAACCTTCCCTTCTTATGAAATTTCGCCCTCAAAATTAGGGTACATACATGGTATATCGAAGAGGTAAGGATACCTTGACTTCATTTCAGATTCTAACTCCCAGGTCATTTCCTCAACATCATGGTTTCTCCACAAAACTTTGACTTGAGGTATAACCTTGGAGCGTAGAATATGTTCCCTCTTATCCAAGATTTGAACAGGAACCTCTTCATACGTTAAATCTTCCACTATTTTGTCCTGTTCTAACTCAATAATGTGGTTCGGGTCTTCCACATATTTACGTAACATGGATATGTGAAAAATATTATGAACACGAGACATACTTGGCGGTAAAGCGAGTCTATAGGCCACAGTTCCTACTCGATCGAGGATTAAAAATGGGCCAATGAATCGAGGATTGAGCTTTCCTCTCTTTTCAAATCTCGTAACTCCTTTCCACGGAGCAACTCGTAACAACACATGATCTCCTATATCAAATTCCACGTCCTTTCGATGAAGATCAGCATAACTCTTTTGTCGATCTTGTGAGGTTTTTATACGTTGCCGGATCGTTTGAATCTTTTTCGTAGTCATACGTACCAACTCCGGTCCCAACAACGTTGCTTCACCCACCTCATCCCAGCATACTAGAGAACGACACTTTCTTTCATACAACGCCTCGAATGGAGCCATGCCAATACTTGCTTGATAACTGTTGTTGTAGGAAAACTCTACCAATGGTAAGAACTTATCCCAACTTCCCTTGAAGTCAAGAACACAGAGTCTTAATAAATCTTCAAGAGTTTGAATAGTCCTCTCTGATTGTTCGTCCGTCTGGGGATGATATGCTGAACTAAATCGTAAATCCGTGCCCATAGCTTTTTACAAACTAACCCAAAATCGTGAAGTGAATCTTGTGTCTCGATTAGAAACTATGGATACTGGCATACCATGCAGTCTTACAATCTCGTTTATGTACATGCGAGCAAGACATTCAAGTGTATACGTTTCTCGTATTGATAAGAAATGAGCAGACTTGGTCAATCTATCAACAATGACCCAAATTGCATCAATGCCTTGAGAAACCTTGGGAAGACCAGTAACGAAATCCATGGTAATGTGCTCCCACTTCCATTCTGGAATTTCAAGTGGTTGCAATGGACCTTTTGGTACTTGATGCTCCGCTTTGACTCGTTGACAAGTTAGACACCTTGAGATAAACAGCGCTATCTCTCTCTTCATATTGCTCCACCAAAATGTATGACGAAGATTACGATACATTTTGGTACTCCCAGAATGGATTACAAACGGTGTGTTGTGCGCCTCCATCATGATTTTATACTTTAAATCAGGGTCGTTAGGAACACAAAGTCTAGAGTTGACTCGAAGTATTCTTTCTTCATCGATTCTTGCTTCCGGCATAGCACCTTCTTGCACTTTCTTCCTCATACGCATCAGCTCCAGGTCTGTAGCTTGAGCAGCTTGAACTTTATCAATTAAAGTCGGTTCTACTCGTATATTTGTCATCATCACATGGGTCCCTGGAGTCTTTAACTCTATCTCCATCCTTTGCAAGTCACACAAAATGGGCATTTACGTTGACAATATTGCACTCGTACTTGCATATGATCTTCTACTCAATGCATCAGCTACTACGTTCGCTTTTCCAAGATGATATTATATGGTATGATCATAATCTTTCAACAGTTCCAGCCAACGTCGTTGTCGCATGTTGAGTTCCTTTTGAGTGAAGAAATATTTGAGGCTTTTATGATTCGTAAAGATCTCCACTTTCTCTCCATACAAGTAATGCCTCCAAATTTTAAGTGCGAAGACAACAACTGCCAACTCTAGATCATGAGTAGGATAATTTCTCTCATATTCTTTGAGTTGTCTTGAGGCATAGGCTATAACTTTCCCATGTTGCATGAGAACACATCCCAACCCTTTGCCCGAAGCATCACTGTAGATGATAAATCCCTCCGAGCCAGATGGTATTGTCAGAACAGGTGCTGAAATGAGTCTCCTCTTGAGTTCTTGAAAACTCTTCTCACATTCTTCGCTCTAAGTGAACTTTGTATCTTTCCGAGTCAGCTGAGTTAATGGAGTAGCGATTCGAGAAAATCCTTCCACAAATCTCCGTTAATAATCAGCTAAACCGAGAAAGCTACGTACTTCGGTCACTAATTTAGGTTGCTCCCAGCTTTGAATTGCTTCAATCTTTGTCGGGTCAACAGATATTCCATGACATGATACTACGTCCCCAAGGAATGCTACTTCCTCAAGTCAGAACTCGCATTTCTTTAACTTAGCATAAAGCTTGTATTCACGAAGCTTTTGGAGTGTCAGCCTCAAGTGTTGCTCATGATCTTCACGGCTTTTGAAATAAATAAGGATGTCATCAATAAAGACGATCACAAAGTGATCCAAATATTCCTTGAATACTCGGTTCATCATATCCATGAAGGCAGCAAGAGCATTAGTCAATCTAAAAGACATAACTAAGAATTCATAATGCCCGTACCGAAGGCAGTCTTTGGAATATCCTCAGTTCTAACCTTCAGCTGATGATATCTATAACGAAGATCGATTTTTAAAAAGAATTGTGTTCCTTGCAACTGGTTAAATAGGTCATCAATACGTGGCAATGGGTACCTATTTTTAATGGTGACATGATTCAACTCCCGATAATCAATACAAAGTCGCATACTCCCATCTTTCTTCTTCACGAATAGAACATGAGCACCTCAAGGAGAAGTACTAGGACGAATAAAGCCAATGTCTAACAAGTCCTGCAATTGGGTCTTTAACTCCTGAAGTTCAATAGGAGCCATTCGATATGGAGCTTTGGAAATGGGTTTTGTACCGGGTTCAAGGTCGATACAAAATTCAATTTCATGCTCTGGGGGTAGGCCAGGAAGTTCTTCAGGGAATACGTCAGGAAATTCATTAACAATAAAAATATCATTCAAAACTGAAGTATTTTTGTTTAGATCCATAACATGAGCTAAGAAAGCTTGACATCCGTTTTTCAATAAACGAATAGCTTTATGACTTGAGATGACAGTGATTGATTTTAATGGTTTGGTTGTTTAAATTCGCATAATAAGTTGATTAGGAATATAAAAGTTAACAACCTTACGAAAATAATCAATTTTTGCATGATGAGTAGTTAACCAATCAATCCCTAGAATTACATCAAATGCAAGTATTTTTAATAAAATAAGATCGACAGGTAATGTGAGGGTACTGATTTGAACCAAACAAGACTTATAAACAGTGGATGTAATGAAGGTTTCTCCCAACGGAGTTTTCACAGATAAGTCAAAGTCTAATTTCTCTGGAGTCAAATTTAATCGTTGAGCGCAAATAGGAGAAATAAAAGAATGGGTAGAACCAGTATCAAATAAGGTATAGACTTCGCTAGAGTTTATGATAAGCTTACCCGTGATGACCTCGTTCGGGTTCTTTACTTTCTGGGTGGTCATAACAAACGCTCTCCCTTGCACTACCGGTTTTGACTTTTTTGGGACGTCCTTTGGTGCCTCCATCCTAGCTAAACTTGTCTACGGTGAACGACAAAATCGGGCTAGGTGACCTTCTCTTCCACAATTATAACATGTTTTGGACGGCATCGCGCAGTTTGGACTGATGTGTCCCTCCCCTCCACATTTGAATCATATGATCGGTGGTCGTTCTCCTTCATTAACCACGAGTGCTGGTGCTGACGTCTTTCCATCATTGTTGAATCTCCTCTTCTTGAAATGTCCATTCTTATTGTTTTGGCCATGATTACCACCGAAGTGGTTACCATTTATGGCCTGCTGATTCCCTCCACGCTTGTTGTCACCGCTTCGATGACTGCTTTCACTGGTATTATCATTTTGCCTGTTGCTCTCTTTTGGTTGCGTTGACTCGTTATCGCGCTCCACTAACTGAGCCCTATTTACAACATCTGAATACAAACACAGTTTATAAGAAATAAAATGTTGACGTATCTCCGGCTTCAAACCTCTTAAAAACATCCGTGTCATTCTCTCTTCATTATCCACCAAGTGGGACGCAAACCAGGACAGCTCGACAAACTTAGCTTCGTACTGCGACACGGTCATATTATTCTGCTCCAACTTGATGAACTCTACCTCCTTCATGTGACGAATACTTTCGGGAAAGTACTTGTCATTGAACAGTTCTTGGAACTTCTCCCAAGACATTTTCAGTGCAGCAGGTTGAGTACGTTTTACCGATTTTCACCAGTAATCTGCCTCTCCTCGCAACATAAAGGTGGCAAAGGGAACCTTTTTCTTCTCGGTGCATCCCAAGACATCAAATATCTTGGTGATCTATTTTATCCACGTTTCTGCCTTAAGTGGTTTTGGTTCTCCAATAAACTCTGGTGGTCCCAGCCCCTTGAACTGTTTAGCGGTGACCGTCCGAGAGTTTTCGGTGTTTCCACCTATATTTTGGATAGGAGCCGCTCTCGCCTGCTGTTGCATGAATTACATAAAGCCTCTGAACATTTCATCATTCATCATTTGGTCAGTGTTGTTGTTTGCATGAGGATTATCGCCTTCCTGATGCATATTATCCTGATTATTGATATGTGGTGAATCAACGGTCGCCTATGCTCCATTGTTATTCTCAACTTTCTCGGATGTCATTTTCAAATACTGCCACAAAACAAGGGTTAAATAACATATCACATATTATCTCTATACTCTGACCGACCAATTAAATACCAAATAAACTTAGGTAGGTCATACTGGCGAAGGAATTTCCCGTCTTTCCCCTCCTAGTTCTAGTCTCACATCTTAGCCAGGGATCATATCCCTAAGGTTTGATACCAACTGTGACGCCCCCAAAATAGGTATACATCACCTATTCTAAGTCGCCAAAGACATGGTACAGAATACAAATACAATCGTTAATATACGACAAGAGAGCTAGGAGTTTTAATACAAATACTGTCTTCTAGACAATATCCACTCTCAGAATAAGTCCTCGTTACATTTATTGTCACACTATTTAACAGAATAGTGAGGACTACTAATACTATCATCTGATCCATCACTCCGTTTCCCGACTCGCCCCAGCTATATTCTCATTTTCTGAAGAGAACAATGAAAGAAAGGGTGAGTTCAACTAGCCCAATAAGAAATATTATGACTAAGATAATGCAGAATAAATTATCATTAGCCTTAAATAGTGTTATACTGATACAATATAACAAACATCAAGTTTATCTGCAGCGGAACAAGTAACCCATTAGAAGAGTCAAGTAGAGAATAAAATCTACTATCTTCTATGATTTAAAAGGTTTTTCATGACTTTTATCGCTGGGACTCAACTTAATAAATAATCTACATCATCGAATCACCCCTGCACTACGGCCAAGGATATTCTTTAGTATCACGACCACAATTATCCATGCACTACGGGCCAAGAATATTTGTGTATTCATTAATGGTCATGATCATGCCAACCACTGTCCATCAATATACTACGGGCCAATGAGGACTTTTACCATATCATTTGTAACATTACGGTCATGATTATACCGAATAATCCATGGTCATAATTATACCAAGTCCATCTATGCACTACAGGCCACAGATGACTTTCAATAGAATATAAACATGAGAATGATGACAATGATATAAGAATTCAATAAAACAAGTTCAAGAATTAATTTATCCAGGAACCAATAACGTCCAAATTGTCAACATGATACTTCTTTGTGGAGTAAAATTCAAGAATGCTCGAAAGAATATTTCCATGAAAAGATACAGGATGAAGCTCAAATATCAAGGATATTCCACTAATTTCATGGAGTATAAAAGTCAAAACTTTAACCAACTGAATATAATAAAGAATGGAATAACCAAAAAAATCACCATGCATGCGATAGACCGCACATATAGGTTATTCCAACAAGAAAATAAATAATGGAACCAGGTCATGCGTTAACGCACCGACAAGATATTCCGACAGAATAATAAATAATGGAACCAGGTCCGGCGTAAACGCACAGACAGGATATTCCGACAGAATAATGAATAATAGAACCAGGTCCGGCGTAAAATACACAGACATGATATTCTAACAGAATAATAATAAAGACGAAATCAGGTCCAGCGTAAAACGCACAGACAAGATATTTCAATAGAATAATAATAAAGACGGAATAATAGAAGAATGTCACCAAGTATAGGGTAGTCCGCGTATACTGGTTATTCCAACAGAATAATAAAGAATGGAATAACAGAAGTTCTCTTCATAAATACAAAAGAAAATAATACTCCTTACGAGTACAATAAATAATATCCCTTACCGTAAAAGAAACTTGATATCGGAGTAGTAAAGTAGCAGAATACTTTTCTTCTTTCTCTCTATAGTTTCTCTCTCTAGAGTTTCAGTGAATTCGTAAGAAAATAATGAAGGAATGAGCTTTTATTTATAAAAAAATGGACTGCATAGTAACTAACTCATGAACGGTCTAGATTGATTTACTTTAATCTGACGGTCCATATTTAAAACAAAATCTTTTAAATAAAATATAATATATTCTATTTATAGTCTAATAAAACGAATAACTTTATAAAAAATTTTACTATGCAAACACTATGCATACACTATGCAAATACTATGCATAATAAAATATAATATATTCTAATTATTATCTAATAAAACAGATAACTTTATAAAAGTATTCTGTTTTATATAAAAAGATTTTACTATTAGCCTAATAAAACGAATAACTTTATAAAAGTATTCTGTTTTATATAAAAAGTTTTTCTATTTTATTACATTAATAATATCAATAAAACAAAACTGAGTGACTTATCACGTTAGCATCAATAATCAATACCGTGTGCTACTATGCAACCATGCGTATTACTGTACTTTTACTACCGAGTAGTTCAACAGTATTAATAGTAAAACTTCCGCCGTTATTTTCATAAAGTATTTTTGTCGTTTTCTCAATTCGACAATAATTCCGTTGTAGGGTCCACCAATGATTGTGTCGTCGTACGAATATTTCATGTCAAAACAAATATTTCCCGACTAATCGAATATTATATAGCAACTTGCGTACTTTGCAAAATTTATAAATATTACCCACAACTATAATATTATATCAATTTCACTCCATCGTATTCAAAAATGATATTTATAGAAAATTCATCTTTATTTATAAAAGTTGGGGTCTTACATTAAATTTTTTTTATAATTAATTGGTAACCCAATAAAACTGAATTGGTTACCTTTATATGAAGGTTTGGCTACCAACTGAACTATGAAAAAAAATGTACTGACGGTGACCATTACAGAACCCAATAAAACTGTTCATGGTTGCACATGTTGAAGAAAACAAATTCATGTAACACTTGAAAACTGTTCTTAAATTTTTTATGATTAATTGGTAACCCGATAAAACTGAATTGGATACCTTTGTATAAAGGTTTGGTTACCAACTGTACTATGAAAAAAAAATTACCGACACTATTTGAAACACTAATACCAGATAATGTTAATATGGTATCATGAACATAATAATTACAATGAATGAGACGCCATTTAATTGGTGTTGTTTTAAGTGCTTTTGGATCTTGTCGGTGGAGTTCGCAAAAGAGGAGGAGGAGGAGGAGGAGGAAAACAGAGTCAATGTGCTTAGGATACGTTGGAGCAGAGATTTTTGTGTGAAGTTAATGGGGTGGGTTAGGTTGGACAAGAGGTGACAGACAATAAGTTGGGACTTGTGATGGAGAGAGAGGGAGTGGAGGTGGTGGAGGGTGAGGAAAAAGAGAGGAGGGAGGCGAGAAGACATCGATGGCGGTGGAAGCGGGAGGAAATAGAGGTGGACAGATCTGAGAGTTTGGGAGGAGTTAAGATGCAGAGTGCGACCATGATCATAGTTTCGGTGTAGTATTAATTTTTCATCATGGGATCAGTGGGGAGGAGAAGGAAGGAGTTCGCTTGATTGTGATTTTCTATAATACACTAATTTTATAAATAAAATATTGAAAATATATTAATTCTGTAAATATTTTTCAGATGCACTTTTGTTGTAATTTTTTTTAAAATATGCTAGAAAATGTAAATAACCCTAATATACACTATACATATTACATTATATACATAATACATACTTTTGTAATTATGTATAAAAACTATTTCAGTAATTATGAAATTAATCCATAATAAAGTTAATACTTTTAGTGTAACGAACTACTAATTTAAATAATTAATATTTCCTTCCTTAATTAATTAAAATAACTCATTTAAATTATACAATTAAATTTAATTTTTTTTTCTCTCCATAAATTGTTTTATATTATAATATATAATTTAATTTAATTTCCCTCACCCCCACCTCAACCTCCACCTCCACCTCCACCTCCACCTCTACCCTTACCCTTCACCCTCCAAAAAAAATTAATATTTATTGATTATATATACACCTCCACCCCCATACCCTACCCCTACCCCTTATCTAAAAAAATATTTATTGATTATGTATACATCTCCACTCCCACCCCTACCCTTCACTCCCCCCCCCCAAAAAAAAATAATATTTATTGATTATGTATACATCCCACCCCCACCCCCCCCCCCCCCCCCCCCCCCCCCCCGCCCCCCACCCCTCACCAAAAAATAATATTTATTGATTATGTATACACCCCGCCCCCCCACCCGTCGCCCACCCCCCGTTCCTTATCCCCACCAAAAAAATAATATTTATTGATTATGTATACACCCCTTCCCCCACCCAGCCCACCCGCCGCCCACCCCCCACCCTGTGACGCCCTCAAATCCAAGTTCCTTCGAACCTCAGATCTGGTCCGCCACGATACTACTATCGTCAAACTATTTATATCTTTTATTCATAACTGAAAGAATATAACTTTGTTTATTACAATTTAGAATATAAATTCTTTCTATTTTCAGTATCTGTATAATGATCCCACACTTTTATAAGTTTCAAATCTTGGTTATTTACCATTCCTGTCTTACATCATATTCGATGTTATAAAAATATGCAGAATAATTAAAACTTTTTCAATCTTTTTAAAAAATAAATCTTTTATTGATTTCTTAACTTGAATCAATTACATATCCTTGAATCAAGTTATATTATGATTCATTCTATTCGAATTACTGTATAAATCTTTACATCTCGATTCGAATTCCTCTATGTATTACATAGAATAACTTAACATGTATTACACATCGTAAACTACTATCATGTACATCTCCTAGATTCTAAACATGGTTCAAGAGTATATATTTAAATAAATGAATCAATCTCCTTTGATACTATTGAACTCTATCAATCAAGTAGCACGAAATCTTTACCTGCAAAAGTGGTTATTTGCAAGGGTGAGCTCGACAGCCCAACAATTCTAACAGTTTTCATGCAGCACATAACATATAATAACATACTCAGCTCATGCATTCATAATCCATTAATATTTACTACACATGTTACTTCTCATATAACAGGCATATAGGTTTACTTCACAAGCATATCATCAAAGAATAATTTTCAAATTTTATACATATCTCATATGCATTTCATATATATACATTAACAATCTCATAGCATAATATAGCTCAACTAACAGTTATTGAATTCGTGTATCAAATAGGAACTGAAAGACTTGCCTGATTCGTAGTTTATCAACTACAACTTAACTGTGTATCGCTAATTGTACTTCGTGTATCCCTACACAATTATATAATCATGAATTCATACCCATCGGTCATACATTTCATACGCTCTTAATATAAGAACAAAATATTGTTTCTTAACTTGGTTTCATTTTTACTTGAACTTAGGATAACCATGAGACTAGCTCATTCTGCTATCATATTTATTTCAACAATCTTATTTCATAACTTGAAGTCCTTAAGGACAACATATAACCATAATTTAAGACCATGCAGTTAACAAACTGCTCTTGGTTACTCTGCAGAACGGCGCGGCTGTGCTACTCCCTGCCAAAACCAGACTTGAGTTTTTCATTATTCAGTCTAGTCCTAACATACTATGCATTCTGATACATACTATAAACATACATCAAGTAGGTTCTGATATTTCTTCAAGTTCACATTTCAAATCATTTAGTTTTGAATTACATAACTCTTTGTTGAATTATTTACGTCCACAAGGCTTAACAACTTCTTTTAATAAAGGTTCAATGTTTATCAGTTTTTAAACCTTATATTGGTACTAACAAGCCTTTAATACGCATGTTCACATGTATCTATCTCATTTACATAGACATAACATAGTTCATACTTTTAAAACATGCTTAAATAACTTATGTCATGCTTGACTAGTTGAGTGCACATATCATTCATGTTGAAAGGCATAAACAACTCTATCATGCTTGCTTATAAGGTCATAATGCAAGTAATACAATGCTCATCAAAGTTAGTTTCTAAAACTTTTAAATTTCTCTTTAAAACACATACTAAACCGAGCTTGACAACCTTTTATGTGCAATATATCTTGAAATTACATTCCTTATCCATCCGCACACATAACTAGGCCACAATCACATGTTCCCAAAGTCGGAACTTAAAAGACACAAAGTTTGTCAAGTTTCATTTTCAAAACTTCAAGTTTTTCTTTCAAAACACTTTAAACTAAGTTATATCAATCTAGTATATGCAAGGTAACTTTAAAACTACATTTCATGAACATTGATATACATACATAGGGTCCAAGGTTAGAACTCAAAGGACACCAAATTCATCAACTTCCGTTTCTCAAAAACTTTAAGTTCTCTTTTAGAAAATCATGTTAAAGCATTCCATAATGAGTAAAGTAATCTTAGTTATATGACATTTCTATTATCATGCATATTTATATTTTATCACTTAGAATAATATATTTTATCGTCAGAAGTACTACACTTGCATACGTGCATGTCTGACACCCTCCGATTGCCTCCTAATATACATCAGTCCTAAAGATGACTATTTTAACCCATTCTAACGACCTCAAATTGAAAAATTTAAAGAACAAAAGTTGTAGGTCTATTCGTCCTCGTTCCAGATCATCTTAAATCGCCTCAATTGGAGTCCGTATGAAAATGTTATGGCTGTTTTACCAAAATAGGTTAAAGTAGTCACACTTAACACATATTAGGCGCGGGCGCGCCCAATTCCTTCACACTCCAGCGCGGCCGCACTCTTGGGAAGCGCGGCCGCTCTTGGCCTTACCCAGATTACAGTTTTCTCAATGTTTTTACTTCAAATATTCATAACTTCTTCATTTTATGTCAGAATGAGTTGGTTTTCGATTCGTTGAACTCGTTAAACTCTTAGCTACTCATCTATTGAATAATTATAACACTTAAAAAATATTAACAAATTATTTTAAGGGTTCCAATTTAGTGTTTGTGCTATAATTTTATATTTTAAACATATTTAACGAATTCATTCACTACGAATTCGTTTCTCAACCAAATAGATTCATCTAACTTGCGTTCTTTTCGTTTCTCAGAGGGATAACATAATCCATCATCAATTTTACCATTTACAGAGTGACTTTGCCATAAATTTTGACTCCAAATCAAACCAAAGCAATATATTACTACCAAACCCAAACCCATTGCTTTAACATACTCTGAACAACTATCATGATTCCATATAACTCAGATAATATCATGATATCAATTTACAAACCAATTCATAGGTAATTTCATGAAGATTTTAGAAAGCTATCATTCTTGAAAGTAAGAGCACATATGAGGACATTACCTCTTCAAAGCTTGAATTTGCTAATTTCCCTCCAATCAGTTTGCTCACTCAATTCTCTCACGCTCACTCTCCATAGCTACTTATCAGACAATTTAGCAACTTGGATTTGTGAAGGGGAGCTTCCAATTTATAGGAAATTCATTGCCCAGATATTTGCTTTGCCTCAAAGATAGAATCCAATGGAAGATGGAAGAAGATGATGGTTAAGGAGAAGTTATTAGAAAGTTGATACAAACTCCCTCCCTTCCATTCTTCTAGCCATCATCAGTCTCCTTGTTTTTCAGCAATAACAATAGGCTAGGCCAATCACCTATTCACGTGATGAAGGAGATGAGACTCACAAAATGGGACAACTAATTTGGTTTCTCAGTATTAGCCAAACAGGTATTTAAGATATCTATATTTACTTTCTTTTGGACTTACAAGCTTACATTTAATGATTTAATATTATCACCCTATGATAAATTAGGGGTACATATACCCATAATCATACAATTCATGTACATTTGGGTGATTCCCAATAATATTTTAATTAGGCTTAATATAATTCAATCGTGTACTCTTCACCCATTATTCCCTATAAACCTCACAATGATTAATTAATATCAATCATCTATTATCTTTTCATTAATTCTTTTTTAGTAATTCCAGTTAAACCTTCAGTCTGGTTTAACTTTAATACTCAGGTCACACAAGGCTCATTTATCTCATTTACTGGAGTTATATAACTCAAGCTTATTATCTCTACAATAAAATATTAGGGGTCTAGGCCATGTTTGGCTTTTCCCCAATTCTACATTATTTTAATATTTACTTAATATAAAGTTTGTGACACACTTTACTTTAAAACTAAATTATTTAACTTATCTTGAATAATTATACACTTATGAACTTATACTTATAATACAAAAATAATCATTACCCTTAGAATAATTAACCTTTACTCCATTATTTAAATTATACAATTATAAGTATAATTATGCGATTGTCCTAAGACAACTTTTTCAATCTTTATATTTAGTCATATCTTAAATATTAATATAATATATAGATCTCTAACCAATATTCAATTATATTGGTTCTCTTTTTTTATTAATTACTTATCTTTCAAACATTAATCCTTTTATATATTACAATACTATGTAATATATTAAAAATATTAACATATTTATTTCATCCTCTTATGCTAAACACATATATTAATTCACCGTCTTATGTAAGTGAATCAACTCTTTCTATTCAATTTAATATCATGTCACTACCACGCAAAGCTTCATAATATAATATTCTATAATATCACTTAATTAACCAATATTTATGCTTGTTAGTTAATTCTCATAATTAACTAATTTATGTTTTACTATCTCAATCTATCCAGGGATAGCTTAAGCACTAATTGAAACTCATATTACATCATATTAGTTACTAGTATATATATTCAAGAAAATGGTGATTATTCATCAAAGATATTTAATATCATCAACTTACTATGATAAAATAATTCTATAAATTATTTAATGTCGATAGATAAATCTTATCTATATTCTTACTAATTCATCTCTACAATTTACAACAAATATATAATAATGATATATATTTATTAAACATAACATCACTTATTACATAGCTCATATTACCCTATGTAACACAATACTACACATATATATTCTTTGTTGAACTCATCTCATGCATTAAGAAATTTATTTACTAAATTCTTATTTTAATATTTTCTGAAAATTCGGGTTCTTATATCCCCCACCCCCTACAAAAAAATAATATTTATTGATTATGTATACACCCCGTCCCCGCCACCCGCCACCTGCCACCCACCCCTACCCCCCCACCCCCACCCCCACCCCCCACCCCTCAACCCCCCAAAAAAATATTATTTATTAATTATGTATACACTCACACACTCCCACGCCCCGCCCCACCCCCAACCCCAAAAAAATAATATTTACTGATTATTGTAATAAAATTCTCAATAATTTCATTAATTTTAATTAACATAATACTACCTCCATCCCATAATAACTGTCGTTTTAGAAAGAAATTTTTTTTTCAATTTATTTGTCATTTACAACTTTCTAGGAGAATAAATTATTTACTTTCCTATATCACCCCTACCTTCTTTCATTGTCCCAAGAAATTTTTTTCTTGTATTAATAGTTTTCAACTTCCCATAAAGGGGTAGTGATGAAATTTTACACCAATTTTAATTAATAAATAATAGCACTAAATGACTTTCTTAATCCATGTGCATCAAGCTAAAGCGACAGTTATTATGGGATGGATGGAGTAATTATTAGTGTAATTTTTTTTTGAAAGTGCCTATAATCATAAAATTAATGTTTTTAATATTCAAATTAGTCACATCAATTAAAATTTTTAGTTTCAAACTTGGGTCTAAAAAATTAAAATAAGACTCTTTTAGGTATAACAAAAATTAAGATTTTAGTTAGATTTTAGTGAAACTATAATTTGAAAAATAGGTCGACCTAGATTCGACCCATAACTATTTAAATCAAAACCACATAACTCATATTAAATATATGTAATATGCTTGGTGGGGGACTAGTTGCACCCCTTACTTTCCCAGTCACACCCCATAGTTCACCAAAAAAATCCTAGGCTAATAAACACCCCATGACGCAAATATTTGCTCAACTCCCTCCTTTCCCACTATTCTTCTTTCTTGCTCTCTGTTTCTCTCTCTCCCCCACTACCACCACATTGTATCAATGGACGACGAGAATTACCAGGTCGATTCAGACTACGAGACTTCACTGACAAAGAGATGGAGTATCCAGAAGAAATGGAGAAGTTCAAGATGCTTATCTCTTTCACCAATTGCGAAACGACTGTTGAGTTCATCGATTGATGCAAGTGTTTAATTCTTATATATTTAGCTTACTTTTGTTGTTGAATGCTTAGGTTTTAATGCCCAGTTCATGTAAAAACTTAATTCCTAGTTCATGTAAAGGGTTTTTGCTCTGTTTTTTGTAGTTTTACTGTGTTTGGGCTTTTTTTGAAAAAATATGAAAAAGGGATGTACTCAGAGTCATATGATTTTTAATGAGTTTTTTGAAGGATTAATTACATATTTTAGTACATTTTTAAAAATAATTACAATAATGGTGCATATATAAAATAATTACAAAAGTAATACATTTTTCCATATTTATTTACAAAATTAATACATTTGGGTATCCTTTAATCGTGGCCCATGATTATCTCCCTTATCTCTTCCCGTTAATTATTATTTTCGTATTCAATCACAACAGACCCATTTTTTATTTCTGTTCCTGTTTCTCTCTCTTTTTTCTTCATCCTCTTTTTTTTTACTACAAACCAAAGTGGGGCGGTTTGCCTCGTGGTTCTCTGATGGCTATAACATAGACTAATAATTAATATTATTTTGGTCTTATAATAAACCCATTGCCACCATTTCTCTGCCATTTCAAGAAGCTCTGTTCATCTTCTTCGAAGTGATATGGATTATTCAGGTACTTCCCGCGATAAAATACCATGTTATCGAATTTGGGTGCACCACCATTTGATCAGAACCAATCCAAAAATGGTTGGCCGGGCAATCGACAGAGATTGGCTACATGGGCGGTTATGTAGAATGAAGGATTAAAAAGGCCTATCTGATGATTGGGTGTGAAAAAGGGTAGAATTGGAAGATGCCCTTTTAGCCTTTCTTGTCGCAGTTCTTTCCTTTTTGTGGGCATTTTGATGGTCTCCCAAAGCTTGTGAAATATGAAATTTTCTTGAACAAAATAAACAGGGGAATGATCTTGTTGATTATTGGATTTGATCCAAAATGAGTAACTGATAGAAAAGATTGGTAACCAAACCTTCATACCAAGGTTACCAATCCACCTCCACACCTGCAGTTTTTTCATAGTGCAGTTGGTAACCAAACCTTCATACCAAGGTAACAAGACCTTCATACCAAAGTAACCAATCCACACCTGCAGTTTTTTCATAGTGCAGTTGGTAGCCAAACATTCATACCAAGGTAATCAATTCAATGTTGTTAGGCTGCCAATTTATTTTGAATGTGATGCAGTTGGTATCCACACTTTCATGCAGTTGGTAGCCAAACATTCATGCAGTAGGTAGCCAAACCTTCATACCAAGGTAACTAATTCAGTTTTATTAAGTTACCAATTTATTTTGAATGTGATGCAGTTGGTAGCCAAACCTTTATGCAGTTGGTTGCCAAACTTTCAAACCAAGGTAACCAATTCATACTGCAGGTGTGGAGATAGATTGGTTACCTTGGTATAAAAGTTTGGTTACCTTGGTATAAAGATTTGGTTACCTTGGTATAAACGTTTGGTTACATCTATTTATTTTTAAAATTTTTGTAGGGCGAATATTCTTCTTCTTCTCATTGGCGATTCGCGACGGAGTAGCGCGGAGTAGCGAAGGAGATGACTACCTGTAAAGAAAGAGATTCACGACGGATTAACGGAGGAGAGGGCTACTGTGAGGGAGATCAAGATTTGAATTTGAATTATTATTTTGAATTTGAATTTATTTTTGTTGTTAGATCTCATATATTTGAATTTGAATTATTAGTTATGACAGTTATTTCTCCTTGATTTTAGGTTTTCTTATTAATGTGAATTGTGTTTTTTTGTAATTATTTTGTGTATGTATTATTTTTGTAAATACTTTCTAATTGTTGTATATTATTGTTAAGGACCCTTTTTTTAACTATGGGGTGTGAATGAGAAAATAAGGGGTGCAACTAGCCCCCACCAATATGGTTTTGGTTCCAAAACCAACCCAAACCTATTTTTTGTAACCCAAACCTATTTTTTGCCAGATCTATTAAGAACATCATATCACTTTATAGTATAATAACAATAGTTTATCTTTAATTTTGAAACAGGCCAGAAATATATCTAATTTTAGAAGGGCAAAATTAATTGTTTTGAATTCTCAACTCTCAAGATTCGGTTTCTTCTTCTGTTCTATCTTATGTTACTTGCTTCCCCATAAGCTATCTCACCTAAAATTCTCTTCATACAACCACACTCTCTTCCAAAAGAACCCCCCTTGATGAAAAGAAAAGAGAGATGGGAAGTAAAGATGAAGACTACCATCCAAAAAAGCAACAACATCAACAAACTCAAACCAAGTTGAAGCTCAAAATTCTAGTCCTTGTCATACTAACTAACCTTCTAACTATCTACATTTTCATTAGCCCCTCACTAAAAGTACACCCAATATCCAAATACACTCAAAACCTCTCCCTCCCTCCCTCTTTGGGATTCCACCAGTCTTTTACATCAACTCAACACCACTCAACAAGTGGTACTTCTCCGCCTTGGTAGAGAAGCCAGTGACTGTATCATGAATAGACCATCAATTTGTATGATACAATTATACAAATATGAATTGATTAACTAAATATTAGTAGTATCATTGTCTTCCCCAGAATGCAGCTAGCTAGACCTCCGTTCTACAGATACATTCTCCTTTTCTGTTCTAACAAAATATGCATAAATAATACAACTGCTTAGATCCCAAAACAGAAGTGTTACATATAGGTGTCTTCAACAACAGTATAAAGCATGCCTTGTCCTTAACAGTTCTTCCTTTCTTTTCTGTCTGTTGCATAAAAGACCGTCTACTGACGTACATAAGAGACTGAAAAGAATCCTACCTTCCGGCAGCAAAAAAGAAAAACAGATATCCATGAACGAAAAAAATTGAAATAGAACCAGAAGAGAAGGGGTACGAATTGTGGGGATCAAGATTCACTCTTTTACATGTACTCAAATGCAGTTGGAAAAAAAAAACCAAACAAACTATGTACAAATATCTCCTTGTTCTGAGTCATCCGACTGTAGAATGTCAATCTTACTTGGGTTCCAATTTCGGGGGCTGATAGGTGGCACTATAGATAAAAAGGCTTTTGTCACTGTAAGGATGATCCAAGACACTGCTCGTCTCTTCATATGCTGAATTTGATGCCGAATCAATATTGGGGTTCAAACCAGCAAATTGCATGATATTTTCAATCTCTTTCACCACCTCACTCATTCCTGGCCTCTGATCTCCTGATTCATCAACACATCTCATTGCTACATCCACAAACTTCTCCAAACCTCTCGGTGTTGAGCTTAAAGCAAAAGCAGGGTCAAGAATTCCATGAAGATTATATAGGTCTTTTGATTTATCCATTGTTAGCTTCACCTCTCTTACAATGTATTTTCCTTTCTCAATTGGCCTTCTAGCAGTTATCAACTCCAGCATTAGCACTCCAAAGCTATAAACGTCACTCTTTTCGGTCAGCTGTTGGGTCATGTAATATTCAGGATCCAAATAGCCCTGTAACAGTTTAATCCACCTTTTAGTCCAACAAATAAAGCAATATTGCAACATCTTCAATGAACTCAAATATTTTCGACCTCATGAATTCATAGATTCAATAATTTTTCAAGACTACGAAATTGACTTTTTTTTTCCACCAACAAATCGAAGTTCATTTGATGTGCTAGCAATTTGGTGCTCTAATTAATGTTTTCCTTAGTTCTGCAATGTGAACTTTGTTAACAAAACCTGTATACTTAGGTCATGTTTGTGTGCAAAGATTATAATTCCGGGACTATATTCTCATGGATTATAATCCCAAGACTATTAATCCTAGGATTAAATAGTCCTAGTCACATGTTTGTTTTTTATGGGATAACTTAAAATAACTCCATGTTTGTTTTGTCCAAGATTATTTAAAGGATTGGATAAAAACTTACCGTTTTAGACTATCATACCCTTACTACTAATAATAAAATATCATATTCTCACTAGTTTAAGCATAGATAGATAGAATAAGATATATCGGTCTTTTTAAACAAAGTTAAAGGTTAATTTTGTCCACAAATTTTGTCCCAAATGGTAGGGATTATAATACCTAGTTGGACATGGTATTAAATAGTCCCCCCTTCCAAGTCATTTTATTATTCCGAAACTAATAGTCTCAAGTCTATTTTTAAAAACAAACAAGAGATTTGGGATTAATAGTCCAATCCCAAGTATAATCTTTGCAAACAAACATAAGCCTTACTAAGTTGAATTTATTTAACATGGAATGATAAAATTCTAACGTTTACAAAATTTGATTACTTAATACTTGTAAAACAAAAGAATTTTGAACTGAAATATGAAAACCCATAATTTCTTATTAAGAGTAGGGTTTGGAGGACGCTTTACTAACCATCGTCCCTTTGACTTGCGTAGTAACATGACCCTTTCCAGAGTCACCCATTGGCTTGGAGAGGCCAAAATCAGCAACTTTTGCATTCAAGTGTTCATCCAATAAGATATTGTTTGATTTGATGTCCCTGTGTATAATGGGAGGGTTGGCTAGGTCATGCAGATATTGTATACCTTTGGCTGCTCCCAGGGCTATTCGAAGTCTTCTTATCCAATCCAACCTGATTCCAGACTTGCCTGAAAATATGATACACATAGTATTATAATAATAGGAGTATATGTAACCACCTAACAAGGTCTGTTAGTGTAATTCCTATGGCAGTGTGTCGCATAAAGTAAAGATCCCTGCTGCTGTTAATTGGATATTCACAATGGATGTTCTGGTTTTGCAGTAGACAATAGCCAGTTCCAAACATCGTTTTCCTTTGCTGTATTTAATCTAATCTAACACCGAACTAATAGAAAATATACTCTAACCAATAGCTAATTTTCTTTTTAGAAAGCATCTAATTAATCATTCATAAGATAAAATCTGAAGGGAAACTAGTATTAGTGTTTGTATCAGGTAGAAAGGTTGGAAAAAGAGTGGAAAAGTACCTGAAAGACTTTCTTTCAGAGTTCCATTTGGAATATACTCATACACCAGCATCTGTTCACCTTGCTCAAAACAAAAACCCACTAGACTGACCACATTTTTATGATGAACCCTGGAAAGAAGCTCAATTTCAGTTTTAAACTCAAGGCCACCCTGCATAGATCGTTGTTCAGCTCTTTTGATTGCAAGAAGTAGCCCAGTGGGAAGAGTTCCTCTATATACCTACAAACATCATGCCAATTTTAGATTATGGAATCGACAAAGCAAAGAAAATGTTCTGGAGAGCAATTCTGAGAAGGAAATACATGGAGTTAAATTCTTATACAGAGAATTAACTTTAGAAAATGAATTAAGTGGATAAAAACAATAGACACTGCTTTTACACAAAATGTTTATTCATTATCACCAATATGCTTGAACAGCTTGTGAATTATTGAAACCTGGCTAAGTACTTTTCATTGCAAAAAGTATCTTATATTATCCTCAAGAGATTTTCACATAATTCCACAGCTCTAAAATCTGCAAAATAATGTAAACTACATCCAACTGCAATAGCTTTTTCACAGCTCAAGAAAGGCATACTCTTATAAGCCTCAGACGGCAATAGGGTCCATGGCATAATAAATTTCTCTAACTATGGTATGATACATTACTAGCCCCTTACTAACCATAGAAAATGGAAATTCAAATGACATGGATTCAAACAACAAAAGATTAAAGGCTAACCTTCCCATAACCACCAGATCCAATAGCATTGGCTTCTGAAAAATTGTTGGTATATTTCTTAAGATCTTCAAATGAGAAAGATCTTGCTCCTTTTAACTGAGGAACACCACCGCTGCTAGTGTTTGGATCCCAGGATGCTGCAAGCTTTTGTTGTTAAAACATAGAACATAAAATGTTTCAATAATATAAATTGTGATCTTACCAAAAGGGTTACTCTGTTGAGTAGCTCTTTCAGCTCTTCTCTTTTCGCGAAAAGCATAAATTCCTGCAACCAGTAATAATAGCACCACCCCACAACCACCAGCTGCTGCTCCAATGGTGATACCATTACTTGATGACTTGTGTGTTTTTGTAGATACACCTGGAGGACGATACACATGCACACACATATATATATTTAGGAAAAAATATTAATTTAACACAATGAGGCAACAAATTCTACAACAAAATTCTTTTATGTCTACCTGAAAAGCTCAATTACCTGTGGAGAAGATTCCATAGTTGTCACCGATGAAGAAAAAAGGCCCAAAATTTTTGGGGGGCTTGAACGTTTGGTTGCTAAGCACAAACCCTATTCCAAAAATTCCTGTGCGATTGAACCGATCTTGGCCAGATGGGAAAATTTCCAGATTCATTACAAGGTAGTCATCTAAATTTTTGGTTGGATTTCTCAGCGAAACTGAATCCACTGGGAGTTGATAGGATTTAAAAGATGACATCATGGAAAATTGTAGGGATGTATAGATACTCGAGTTTCTCAGGTTGGAGAAGGAAGGAGCTCTAAAAAATAGTTTGCCAGTGTATGGATATGCACATGCACAGTTCGGGCTGGGAGTTTGATCTGAATTACAGGGAGTAGGCATACAATTATTTGGTGGTGTTGAATATGAAGAGTTAGCTTGTTCAGGAAGGATACAATATTTTTCTGTCCCTCCTGTTGTCCCACAAAAGGGGTTACCAACAAGTCTGCAGAGGATAATCATAGGGTACATTATAAAATGATTATGATAAAATAATTATAAATAGATTTACTGGTCATTAAAATTCTAGGTCCATAGAGTGATTACTTGTTTAGAACTTAAATATATAGATTGGCCAGAATAGAAGAACATAGCTTACATTAACTCAAAAGTGTTTTGTGCTCTTTGTGTAAAGGCAGATATGTTATTGTTCTGCAAATCCACAAGATTAAGCTGGTAGCTATAGCTGGAGCCAGTATCAAATGTTCCATTAAGATGGTTGTTTCTTAGTATACTGTCATAAGAAAAGGAGCAACTGTGGTTATTATTTACCATGTACAACAGAACTAGAATGACTGAACTTTAATTCTAAGGAAATAACATCTTCACTTAATAGTGAATTGTAAACGTCCATTATACGATATGCAACAGTACATTATACATACGATCGAGCTGATACTCACACAGTCTGTAATTGAGGAATACTGAAGAGGGCCACCGGTACTTGTCCTTGAACTTTTGTGTGTTCCATCACTCTGCCATAACAAAGTATGTGTCAATATCAGACTACTTACAAATAGATTAAACGAAGCTATGCCTGTATTGTTTTCCACTAGTTCAAGAACCTCCTTTTGGTACAGGGTAACATAAATACATGAAACAAGACCCTATATCAAAGGAACTGGAAAAGAATTCCCTTAGCATATCCCGTGTAGTCCAGATATATCTGACCTGGTTCCTCCATGATATAAATATATATATATATATATATATAGAGAGAGAGAGAGAGAGAGAGAGAGAGACATACAGTGTTGTCAAAGACTGTAAGGTTGAAAACCATGGTGGAAAATCGGACATCTCAAAACTATTATTGCTCATATCCCTGCAATGACAATGAAAAAGCCCATGTAAAAGTATGAAATAATAGAATACGGTGACTGCAAGAACACATTTTATTTAGGAGGTGGAGAACAAGATTTTAAGAGATCAAATTTTAAATATAAAAATGAAAGATCAAAGTCCTCTCTTTTCGTGATTTAGTGAAACGCTCGCTTCTTACACATAGTTTAGGAAATTCATGCCAGTAAGGTTGGGCAAGGGGCCAGTCAGTATATTGTTTGACAAGTACCTGAATATATGAAACCAAAAACAATTATCATTTCTCTTAATAGGAAAAACATGAAAAATGATAACTACTGGAAACACGTTGAAACAGAGGTTAGCAAGTTTTTCATTATTGTCAACTCACAGATCATTGGCATTGGTAAGGTTGTTGAGGTTTGATGGAACAAATCCACTTAATGAATTCCTGTCGAGGCGTCTGTCATGCACAAGGAATATTTTATGAAACCTTCTATAGAAATTCTTGGTAAAAGGAATGTTACTACGATTCTACTTTGAGTTTGTGATAGAGATACTCACACCACCTCCAAATCCTGAGCAAGTCCCAAGGTGGACGGAATGCCACCAGTGAGCTGGTTGTTTTCGAAAAGCCTGCTCAAATTTAAATTATACAAGTGTAAGAGTTCGATGTGTACTGTTTTATCCCCAGTCTAATGCTTTAGTCTTTGGACGACGTCAGATGAACAAACCCTAATTATTACTTATTAGGTGAAGTAGCTCGACTATTATATAGAAACATTTTATCAAAAATATAAAAATGAAGTCATACCAAGCTCAAGAACTGATCAAGGAGTTCACACCCCCTCTAACATGCAGATGCATAGCTTGTGGTTTACAAGAAGCGGAAGATGAGAGGTCAAAAATAGGTTTTCAAGAATAATTAAAAAAGAAAACAATTATGCAAGAAAACCAAGCCATAAAGCTTGAATTTATAGATACATTGGTGGTTAAAATAGTATTGGAGCCATAGGATTTTGACATTGATATTGCTTCCTGCCTTGTGATACATAAGTTGTCATGCTATAGCCAACTGGCTCAACTCATCAGGGGCTTATTGTGAGAATGAATGTCAAAAAATATTGTTAAATCCATTACTTTACAGTTTTAGCTTCTTCTTTTTCTTTTTTGTGGTGGGGTTGTTTTTTCTTCATCTTCATCTTCTTCTCTTTTCTTTTTCTTTTTTTTTTTTGGGGGGGGGGGGGGGTTGGTTTATATCTAAAAAGAATTCAATACTCAAATAGGAAAGTTCACTTTCAAAAAAACAGGGCGTCCACGCAAAAAACCTAACATCCAGCAATAATATACATCACATACGTACCAAAGTAGATATTGCTCTTCTTCCATTTCTTTTTTCTTTCAAGGGAGGTCTGCGAGTGTCTAACTCAGGGGAAGGAGGGAATAGAAAAACAGCACACTAATGAATTCAAGCTAAATAATATACACCACTAGTTATTCACAAAGGTGCTTCTGATAAAGATATATTCCAAATTTTCAGCAAAACAAGTTCATAATAGTTTGAAGACGAGCATCACTGATTTGGGCTTTTAATTCATGGGAAAACTGCTTCCTCTATTTTCTTTTGGTCTTGTAACTCAGTTAAGCAAACAACACTGCACTAACATATCCATATATTATCACTTCCAAATATTCAAGTAATACACCATCAAAGCAAATAGTGTAAGTAGCCAATTCTTTAAAAGTTAGAACGTACACATGAATAAGTTTCATCCCTGAGCTGAAGAGCTTAGATGGGATTTCGCCAGAGAGCTGATTATTTCCAAAATGGCTGCCAGTAATCCGTAGAACATTATTTCACCGGAAATAGAGATCAAGGTGCGGGAAAAAATAGATAACACATACAAGTGCTTTGTATTGACCAGCATATCAAGACCTGGCATGGTTCCAGTGGAGACTGGTATTGTTCCGCTAAGTTTGTTATCTGCTAGATCCAGCCAATAAAGATGCGACAAATTGCCAATTGAAGGGGGTATTTCTCCATTGAACCCATTAGAATTTAGAGACCTGTGGATACAGAATGAGGACAATTGTAGGACAACATAAAGAATTGCAATTATAGGTTTAGCAGCAACTCAACGGAAAAAGTTCTACACTGCAAACATTTAGAGTAAAACAGAGAACAAGGATCACAAGGAGATTCTCCATTCAAGCAACAAATTGTCAGAAGCAAAAGGCAGGAGCGAGTTTAAAACTATATCTTGTGACAGGTGAACACTCGAGTTCATTAATATAGGCACATAGGAAACACTCAAATAATATATGAACACAAACACTACTTAATAATCTAAAGGGTAAAAATGTTATCAACAGCAAATAACCATTGATTATTTTCCAATCAGCTATTTATAATGAAATAATTAAGATACAACTGATCAATTTTGTATGAAAAGAAGGCAAGGAGATCTAATTAGGTGGGATCCCCCACCAGGTCATCCACAACTATCTCCAATAGGATATTAATGTTTGGCCCACAAAGACACCTTCTTCTTCTTCTTTTTTAACTAAGTTTGTATTTATCCTTAGTAAGTAGTATGCCCACAAAGACACCTTCCCATGCAATTTTCTGCGCTAAAGTAGCTGCAGGGTCATGTGCCAGTGGGGTGGGGGGTTATCGGGGTTCCCTTAACCAACTGGTTGGACCCCCACCCCCACGAATAAACTAATAGCATTTTCATCACATCTGAAAATTGATAATGCAATTATTATATAATTGCTTCCTTGAGAATTTGCACGGAGATATTTTTAGTTTATTGCCCAATTATTTTATAAGATAGATTATTCCAGACGGTACAGTCATCTGAGATATTTAACAAGTTGAACTTATTTTTCTAATTTTGTGATAATTGACTCACGTTACATGGCAATATAACTGCAACACCAAGTAACCAGTGCTGAACTCACACCAGAAATATAGCCAACATAAAAATTCCTGCAATTACAAAAATATTCTGCTACATGCAAGTTTATTCTATAAAAATTGAATGCTTGTTTTGCACATTTTTAGTAATATTTCACTAGACCAGATTAATTAAATAGAATACTTACAAAATTTGCAGGTCTTGTAGAGATCCTATTGTATCTGGAATAATACCAGTGAAGCTGCAACCAACCAGAATCCTGACAAACAAGTTGAAGGAAACAGTTTATAACATAATAGTTCTAAAATGTTGGCGATATAGGGAATAGCAACCATCCAAGCCATTAATATATTCTCACAAGTTTGATAACTTCTTCAAATTTCCAATTGATGGCGGAAGAATTCCTGTCAAACCTTTGTTGTATGATAGATCCCTACAGAAAGAAACCTACAATCAGAGGTGAATTTAACAATGTTTATAAATTATGAGAAGAGCAAGAAAGGAAGAGGAGGTGAGAGGGGAGAAATAGAGAGCGAGCGAGAGTGAGTGAGCGAGTGAGTGAGAGTGAGGTACACTTTATTAGCTATAACAATGAATTGACATTGGTGTATCATGTATTGATATCCTCAAGTGAGATATGCACACAGACACCCAGGTAATCAAGTTTTTGATTTTGTATGTGCATGTGCAAGACACAAAACTTGGGCATTATCACATGGAAAGATGATACACAATCTTCACCATTTAAGGTTTATATTCTGTAAATATTCTATTACAATATACAGAATTATACAGCTCCTAACAAAAGGCATACTAATCAATTTAGTAACATAGGTCCCAAAATGAGTCCCTGGTGTTTCATTCATAGATCACGTCAAACTTACCATTTTTTGTAAAAATTTCAAAAGAAAGACAGGTTAGTGTTTTAATCAATGACCCCTTTGATGTCAAATTTATAATTTACACAACCGACCTATCATATTCAATTGCTTTTAACACAATACACGAGGCATTTATCTCAAACCCAAAGACAATTCATATGATCATCAAACGATTAGATGAAAATGCTCTCGTAATTATTATAAGCAAGGAGAAAGGTGCAAATTCTTTATCTTCCACAGAAATTAGTGATGAAAATTGAAACGGCTGTCCTACAAGAATTATTTCTTAGCAATAACAGTATGCCCCTTTTTTGTAAATAAGTACCAACAGCATCTTAAGAGCATCCACGTACTTATAAGTGCCTTACACACTTTAGCTATGAACCTGTTGAGTTACTCCAGTAAGAATTATGCCAAATACAGTAGATTATAAATAAAAGTAATAATGGATTGATCCTTCATAAGTTAGTTTCCAACTGGATCCATATACGAAAAAGTGGGAAGTGCACCGAAGACCTACAGAGTCAGTAATTCGGATAAGCCAGTGAGATCTCCGGATAGCTGTCCAGTCAAACCCATGCTCGCTAATGTTCTGAAATCGAATTGATAAGGTCAAGAGATTCCAAAAATGTAGTTCAAGGACATTTATCAGTGAATAAAGAAAGGTAAGCAGAGCAAGGACTTACATCGAGGTCACTCGTGAATTGGTGCACCCAACTCCTTCCCAATTCTGGCCACATGGATCGGTACCATCCCAACTGGGTGGTGTGTTCTTCAAAACATCCTTGAGAGACTTTAGAACAACATCTGCACAATTAATAATATTATTGTCCTTGTTTTAATTAGCTAGCAAATTCTAGGAGACGGCATGAGGTGCATGAGAAGAAGAAAACTCAAGGAGGACTAATTCTAGCTTAAACAACAAAATCATTGGAATAGAAGTTCTTTAGTCATTTCTAAATTAATTAGTTGCTATATATTCAAATATGAAAGAGGAAGATAGCTTCCATAAAGTTCACCCTTTTCTTGAATTTGGTTTGGGCAAAAACTTTAGAAATTCAGGTACTACAATTTCTTTCTCAGGTATTAACTGAAATGTAAAACCCAGACTTCTAAATAAAATGAGTAATATGATGGCTGAGAGTGCAAATTAACCACAGAATGTGGAAACATGATACAAGATTGCTTGCTTTGGGGAGATGCACACTTGCTTCCCATATATTTGATGTGTTTATCTATTTTGACGCCAGAGAGATTCAAACTTTTCTTTTACAATATTTATCGCACTTACTAATGTTCTTTGGTTGCGAGTAAAATTATAAAAAGGACGAAATTCACTCTTAATATCCCATTTCTTTTGTTGTTTGAAGACAGAAATTTAGAAGTGTAAAACCTATTCAAACTAATCACCAAATAAGCCTAACAGAGTTTTATAGCAACACAAAATACATGCAATTAAAAATTAATATAGTCCACAAACTTTCCTTTTCCCTCATTTTATCTGCAAAAAAGAAGTTAAGGCCAACAAATCTTCGTAAGAAGGAAAAAAAGAAACAAAAAAAAATGTACAGCATAAACTAGATTAATATCACTACAGACTGGCTATGTAAGTTTGGAATACCCAGTAAATATCATTTTACTACATTTTGTATGCATCATTTAGCTCGGAGCCTCCATCACAACAAATTTGACTGACGATGCAGCTAAAATAGAACTTTGTAATATGTAATGATTAATGAACTTACAATCCCGGTTAATCTTCTGTGCTGGTACAACCAAAATTTCGATGAAAATAACAAGAATAAACACCAGAGTTCTTCCGGCCATTATTAAAGGAACGGACATATAGATTCTCAGACTAAAAGAACTTTCTACCCAAGTATATGAATTTACCACATCTCTTCATAAGCCCAAATTTTCAGTTCAAGAGAACAAGTCTTACATTTATATCACTAACAAAGAACCATTGACTTTCTTTAAACACACACAAAGTAGCAATACTAGAGTGTGTAGCCACCAACTTGTCCGAAATAGACAATCAAACTAATCTCATCTGATACAACAAGACTCTTCATGACAGCAAAAAAAAAAAAAATCATCTATAGCCCTGACAACATAATCATTGCACAAAGTTGTAATTTTCACAACTGAAAAATTACCCAATGAGACTAGTAGTTCATTATTTGCACCATAGTCAAAAGTATTACTTTTATTTTTTTAAAATTTTTATTATTATTATTTTAGGAGAATCAAAGAGTTGGTTGGCTTTTGAATCTCAATATTGTTATTAGGATGATAAAATTTCCAAGATATCAACTGCAAATATAATGGCACTTGCAAATTGACTTTAATTAAACTGATAATTTTCTACTTATATTTTTCAGATTAAGCAATCTTTTTGTATTGGGTAATGATTGTCTAAACAATTTAGCAAAAAAAAAAATGATTGTCTAAGGATCATTTGGAATAAGTAGATAGACACGCAACATGGTAATTAAAATTTTGAGAAAATGACTGAATTTAAAGTAATATACACACATTCATACCTAATCACAGATGGGTTTTTGAAACTTTCAGCAGCTGCATTCTCTCTCTTGCCCAGTCCAATTTGCCTGATATCTATATATAAATATAGGCCCAGGACACACAAGTGTGTGCGTATCGAAGAATCTTACTCCATTAATATATATATATATATATATATATATATATATATATATATATGTACGTGTGTGTGTGTCAAATTGTAAATGTTGATAAGAACCTTGTTGAAGCTCCATCAACTCGCGACTTTTGCCGCTAAAACTCAATAGCTGAAATCGGAAAGCTACTAGTATGATGTCAATTTGGTCAATAGTGTGTTTGAGTCGCCGAACATGAAGTTACTCAAATTTGGTCGACAAAAATAAAGTTTGGTTAAGTTTGGAGACAACCAAAATAAAGTTTGATTGAGTTTTGAGAACGATCTCAAACTCAATAAACGATTATAATTTATAAAAGTTAAAGTTGAAGTAATTTATAAAATTTTAAAAAAAATTTATATTTAAATTATTTATATTTCGAGTTAAATTTAAATTTAATTTTTAATTGAGCAAATACAAATCGAGCTCGACGGAACTGTTTGATTTATCAAACTTTAAAATTTACATTTTGTGAAAAGAAATTTATTTCCGAGAACCTTTTGTTATGATGTTATTTACGGCGTATAAATTTTTTATATATATATAAATATTCTTAAAAATATTTATTATTAGACTGTCATGTTTAAAATATATTCAGTAATTGTCATGTTTTTGATCCCGGTTATCATTGTTCTTGAGATATTGGAGAAGATGAAAATGCCTTGGAAAAGTAACAGACCGGTTGAGAAGGAGGCTAACAGGACCTTGGTAGAATAAATCATGGAAGTGGGAGTAATAATGGTAGAGTAGATAAGCATAACCTTTTTGTCAGATAAAAGGATTGAACAGTTAATTATGATATGGTTCAAATCCTGTTCTACTAATGGTAGATAGCTGTTTGTTTGTGTAGAACCAAGGAGTTGTGTGCTGTAAATTATGCGAAGCTGTATGGTTTGTATTCTCAAGGTTTCCCCTTTGTATGATATCTGTTTGCTCTTATTTTGAATGCCAAAGTGAGAAGGATAGCAAATTCTTCGCATTCCTAAGTTAGTAAGGTGAAATTTCAGTGACAACCAATACTTACACATGAACTCTCTTATCATTTGGCATACAGTGGTTTGGATTTTTTCAGCGCATGTGATGCAGAAACAGGGGACCTGCAGAAACTAGAAATAATGCATTGATGGGATATATGATGTGGAGCAGTGGAGGTCATTTGCTGGGTTGCATCATGCAAGTATTAGAAGAGCAACTGTTTGGTTTCTTATTTAGTTTGGACATTTTAACTGCTCTTGCAGTAGTTATGATCTACTCCACTTCACTTTGTAGTAGTTTTCTTGTTTGTTTGTTTGTTTTTCTTCTTTCTTTTTTTAATAAATAAAATCCTTTATTCAAATTCAGTTCTTTTCCATGGGGAATAATTTGCTTACAACAATGATGGGACACAAATTACCTTGCTTTTTCAGTTTTTTTGCCAAAATCTGATTATATGGAACAATTGAAGTCATTCTAAACATCTGAAATTATGTCATTTTAATTCTAAGAAACACAGATTCTGTAAAAACAAGTCCAAAGATGCCCAGTTCCTCTCCATCTATAAAGATAAGTAATAGGAGTTGAATACAATGTCCGTTGTTAACTTTGCTCAATTGATCAATACAGTATCGACACGCAGAGATCTCTCTACGTGTCACTATTGTATTGATCAATCGACCAACTTACCATGACCGGATGCTAGAAAGTTGCTAATCTGCCAATTTATTAAATTGAAATGGGGGGATGTCTCTACGCTCTGTTTCTGAGTTTTGAACAGAAAAGAAAAGAATAGAAAACTTAAATTAGAACCGAAAAGAAAAGAATAGAAAACTTAAAGTTTTTCTTTATGTTGTTTCTGAGTTTTTAATAAAAAACGATAGAAAATTTAAAATTGAGGACATGAATTGTAATTTAAAATTTATTATATTAAAAGTTGAGGATAATATGAAAATTATAAAAATATTATTTATTCTAATTTCTTTTCCGTCAAAATCATGCTAATTTTGGACGGAAAACTTTGACAGAAAAAGTGGCCAAGTTTTCTATTTATTTCTTTTCTTTTTCGTTTATTAAAAAACTCAAAAACATAATAATTGAAAAGAAAACTTAAATTTTTCGTCTATTTTTTTTTTTTAATGTCCATTTTAAAAGTCAGAAACAGAGCCGTAGGGTTAAGGCCGTATAGTCAAACTGATTGCGACTTCTCTTTCTACACACATTTCCAAGGCCCTTTACAGTAGACTTGTCCTTCCACCATGAATTTGAGTTGATGTAATAGCTACAATTCCTCAATTTCGATGCATTTCAATCAACAAAACGGGGCGCTAAACTTGTCTAGCTCCTGCGATATTCGAAAACAAGGCCTTCTGCAACACTCCTGGCCCTTGCATGTCCGAATAGCTAATGCAAAATCTATTGCAGTTGCAAGTCCCCTGCTGGTAACTACTTCGGAACCATCTACCGCCTCGTTGTTGAGCTTGTGCTTGCTTATGACGGAGGGATGAGCAGTCGCTTTCTTATCCTGTTTTGGTAGAGGAGTTAAATTTCCATAACATTTTTTTGAAATTGTGTGAGGTATTAACTCATTTCCACTTACCTTCAGTTTAACAAGAGCTATAATGGTAATAGAGCACAATATATATATATATATATATAATGGGTTGATCCAACCCACCAGATAAAAGACCCAACTCTCCTTTCTGGTTGAGGTTGTAATCAACTATATATCCTTGGTTTACTGGATATTACCGGCCTTACATATATATTCACCGTCTTCCCTCGCTTGAATCCCAGTACGTTCGGTGTCTTTATATTAATTGACTCGACTTTACTCTTCTTTATCATTTTCGGAATCCCCATTTTCATTTTCTTCGCAAACACATAATTCTCTTTTCACCTGGAGCTCCTGTGGGTAGAACTGGAATATAGATGGTTAATTATTGGGTTAACCCATATTAACTAGAACCAAATGGGTTACTTAACTATATTTTTTGGATTAGCTAAAGTTTGGAATCATATTTTTAAAAAGAAATATAGGTCCAACTCGGTTAACCATTTTTAGACCCATATTTTATTTTAAATCCAAATCAAAAGTTATTTTCACCCATATTTACGTATTCAAGAAGCTCAATCACCCACTCCACCCCACCTCACCCCACCCCACCCCACCACCCCACCACCCCACCCCAACCTACCACCATCACCATCCCACCCCACCCCACCACCACCACCTCTCCAAAAAAAATAATATTATGTGATTATGTATACACCCCTTATCCCCCACTCCACCCCACCACCCAACCCCACCCACCCCCACCCCCACCCCCACCCCTACCCCCACCCAACCCCTTCCACCCCCACCCACCCACCCCATCCCATTCAATCCAATCCAAAAAAATAATATTATGTGATTATGTATACACCTCTTACTCCCCACCCCACCCACACCCATCCAACCAAAAAAAAATAATATTATGTGATTATGTATACACTCCTTACCCCTACCCCACCCCACCCCACCCCACTCCCTACCTATCCACCCACCCACTCAACACTTCCTTCAAAAAATAACTAATACCATTCACCCCACCCACCCCCACACCCTACCTCCACCCACCCACTCATCCCACTCCACCCAAAAAAATAATATTATGTGATTATGTATACACCTCTTATCCCCCACTCCACCCCACCCCCACCCCCATCAAAAAAATAATAATATTATGTGATTATGTATACACCCCTTACCCCCACCTCACCCCACCCTCCCACCCCCACCCCCACCCCCAACAAAATAATATTATGTGATTATATATATACCCTTATCCCACTCCTCACCCCACCTACATATCCACCCACCCAACACTCCCTCCAAATAAAAAAATAATATTAAGCGATTATGTATACCCCACCCACTCCACCCACTCCACCCCACCCCCACACCTTACCCCCACCCCTACCCACTCACGCCACTCACACCCCACCCCACCCCACCTAACCTACATATCCAACCACCTACCCAACACTCCCTCCAAATAAAAAAATATTATTAAGCGATTATATATACACCACCCATCCCACCTACCCTCATCCACCCACCCGCGCCACTCCCACCCCACCCCACCCCACCCCACCCAATACTCCCTCTCAAAAAAAAATTATTAAGCGATTGTGTATACCCTACCCCACCCTCACTCCCTAAAAAAATAATATTTAGTGATTATGTATAAATGATATATCTAATAATAATTTATTTAATTAGATCATAATAATGGTATGTTTGAAATTTAAAATATGAGTCGATCTATATTTTAACCATAACCATATGGTTCAGCAACAACAAACTTTTTATATAAATATTTTTCTAATAATAAATAATATGAATTTCATTCATTAATATAATTATTTTTCTAATAATAAATAATATGAATTTCATTCATTATCAAGAACCATTACAATTTCATTCATTATCAAGAACCATTACAATTGCACAAGGTTAATCTATAACAAACAAAGACCAATATAAAAGAAAGTTGAAATATTGGTCCATCTAGCTACTCATTCCAAAGTTACATATGTTTTTATTAAAACTATTCCTTAGTTCTCTTACCAAATATATACAACACTTATTATTATTATTAGTCCTAATTGATTTGCTAAATTGTACGTAGCTCTCATGATATTAGTAGTTGTTAAATTGTTGCTCTCATGAATATATAGATAGCACTAATCAATATATCTGCTTATCCATAAACAGTAGTGGAAGAATTTTCTTCATTTGTTCAGGTAATCTTTGTCAATCTCTGCCCTAATTTAAATCTCTCTCTCTCACACACACACACACGAGACACTATATATTGAACGTTCAATTAAGTATTTAATCGATTAGAATTTAGAAGAAATGTGTGCATTTGGATTACCATAACTTGAACTAGGAATTTACGATGATGATTGATTGGCAGCCAATTACTGTAGCTAGTTCCACCCAGGTTAACTGTTTGTTATTTTGCCATACAGATTATATTACATGATCCTCATCTAAATGTGCAGTTTGTAAAATATATATATATCAATCGCAATATTCTCGTCTGTACACACATCCGCATCCTCATCGCTAATTGAATTAAGTTTTTCGATTGAATCTCGTTGTCTACGGAAGATGTGAAACATTGACCCGCAACTAATTTTAACATGGAGTTGACCGGGGGAAATAAGCCACCTTGTCTCCCATGCCACTTCCTTAATCCTTATTTATTAGTAACTTTAATAATGTAAATAATTAATTAACAAATGAATATATGTATATATAACTAGTCACGCATTTTACAGCAACTTGTGGAATTAATTAATGGTTTGACTAATAATTAAGGATTATAAAAATCTCATACCATGTGACAACTTGCTCTTAATTTAGTTAAGGATTATATTTCATTCTTTTAATTCATCATTCAATTTGTTCTGTTCCTAAGCATCTCTGTTACCTTAACAGATTGTTTGGATTTCTCTGTAACTCAGCTTGCAGAGCTTTATATAATGGCTCTTGTGAGAACCCAAGAAGCTTCTTTTTCCAGTTCAAGGTGTACTTATCAAGTATTCTTGAGTTTTAGAGGTGTAGACACTCGCAAAACCTTTACCAGTCACTTGTATGCAGCGTTGGTGCAAGCGGGATTTCACACGTTCAGAGATGACGATGAGATAGAAAGAGGAAACAATATTAAGTCAGAATTGGAAAAAGCTATTCAACAATCTAGGATCTCGATAATTGTCTTCTCGAAGAACTATGCATCTTCTAGATGGTGTCTTGATGAGCTTTTAATGATTCTCGAGCGTAAGCGAACCTCTAAACATGTAGTTCTTCCAGTTTTCTATCACGTGGATCCCTCCCAAGTTAGGTACCAGTCTGGGAGCATTGGTGAAGCATTTGATAGATACGAAGAGAAACTCAAGACAGAAACTAATGATGAAAGGAAGAAGGAATTCGCAGACAAGGTCAGAAGGTGGAAGGGAGCTCTTAGGGAAGCTGCGGATTTGTCTGGAATGGAACTGAAAGACCAAGATAATGGGTAACATCCTTATAATTCATATCCTATATGCAAATTGGTTATGTGCTTTAATTCTGCTGGAATGAATGAGAACAATGCATACATTGTGCAAAAATATAAAAAACTACGTATAAACATACATATTTCTAGGTACACATATAATGAACATTATTTCTTATTTTTATTTTAATAACTCTTTTTGGTTAAGCTGTAAAAAATCTCGTAAACAAGAGTGTCTTTCACTTTCTTAAGCTTACTTTTTTGGAGACTATCTCACATTCTTCCTTAAATGAAGTCAATAGAAATATAGACATGAGACAAACAAGGATGACATTTGTGGCCTTTGATCATATTTTATTAAACTGTGGGATTACAATGAGTTCTATATTAGATTTGTTTTGTATATATCTAAGATTAATGGTTGCTTATTCTACTTGCTTTCCTATTTTGACTACAATTTGAAGGGACGAGTCAGAGTTTATACAGAAAGTTGTAACTAAGATTCAACACAAACTCAATCGAAAAGTATTAGATGATGGTCCATATTTGGTTGGTATACATGAACGGACCAGAAAAATTGATATGTGGTTGCGGGATGGGTCAACTAGTCCTAGCATAATGATGATTTGTGGCATGGGCGGGATTGGAAAGACAACTATTGCCAAATTCGTCTTTAACAAACATTTGGAAAATTTTGATGGTAGTAGCTTTCTCATGGATATAAACGAACAGTCAAAAACAACTAAAGGTTTCATTGGATTACAGAATCAACTTCTTTCAGATATTTGCAAGTGGAAAAAAGAAGATATAAACAATATTGATGAAGGAATCATTAAGATTCAAGATGCCTTGTGTTGTAAAAAGGTCCTCCTGGTTCTCGATGACGTGTATGACTTTGACCAATTATACAGAATACTTGGAATGCGAGATTGGTTTTCTCCAGGAAGTAAAATCATCATAACAACTAGGCAAGAATCGGTGTTAACACCTAATGATGTTCATGAGGTATACAAGGTTCAAGAAATGGATCATAATGAATCGATTAAGCTATTCAGTTTGCATGCCTTTAAACAAGACCATCCAACCAAAATTTACATCGAGTACACGAAGAGGGTAGTACAATACTGTGGAGGGCTTCCACTAGCTCTTCATGTTTTGGGTTGTTCTCTATCAGCACAAAACATTGACGTATGGGGGAATGCATTGGAGAAATTAGAATCAATTCCTAATGGTAAAATCCTTGAGACACTCAAAGTAAGTTTGCAATCCTTACCGGACGACCACGATGAGAAGTTGTTCCTTCATATTGCTTGTTTCTTTGTTGGAAAAGACAAGGACTGGACGATGATGATACTGGAAGCGTGTGGTTTCTACCCAATAGTAGGCATTGCGAATCTCATCGATCGACATCTGTTAACAATTAACAATGATAACAAATTGATGATGCATAATTTAGTTAGGGACATGGGAAGAGAAATTATTCGGCAAGAATCTTCCAATCCTGGTGAGCGTAGTAGGTTGTGGCATCACAAGGATTGTTTTAATGTATTGAGAGACAAAACTGTAAGAGAAATATTTTATTAGATGTTTTTTGTTCTTTTTTATTTTTTATTTTCCTTGTGTGCTCATATTTATTTAGCTTCTTGTTATTTTATTTCTTTTAACAGGGCTCAAATTCAATTGAAGCTTTCATCTATGATATGCAAACTTCTAGCGGAGATAATTCGGCGAGATCGATCTCAAGTTTTATTACATCTTACTGGACCAATGCACTAAACAGACTTTGTTGCAACTGCTTGGCATGGTTTTCAGTGGACAATAATGTGAGTAGTTCAAACCATGTGGACTTCAAAACTGAGGCATTTGCTAGGATGCAACAAATTAAATTCCTGCAGCTCAATTTTGTAAAACTTAGTGGAGGCTATAAAAATTTTCCTAACGGATTAAGGTGGTTGTGCTGGCATGGATTTGATTTGAACTTTATGCCTAATGATTTTCCTTTATATTGTTTGATTGGACTGGACTTACAGTATAGCAGCTTAAAGCGTGTCTGGAAGAGAAGCAAGGTACGACAGTGACGAACAAACAAAATAATCTAGATAAAAGAACAAGTAGACTCTTATTACAGATTTAATTTACTTTTTGTCATTGACAGTTCCTTCCGTGTCTGAAGACTCTCAATCTAAGTCATTCTGAATGGCTTGAAGGGACCCCCAAATTCTCAGAATTTCCAAATCTAGAGATATTGATCCTTAAAGGCTGTGTACGTTTGGTTGAGGTTTGTGAGTCCATTGAATTTGCTGAGAGACTTCTTGTGCTTGATCTAGAAAATTGCAAAAAACTTACAAAGCTTCCAAGAAAGCTTGACATGCTAAGAAAGCTTGAAAGACTGATAATTTCTGGTTGTTCGAGTCTTTGCGAGTTTCCAATGGGGCTGAGGAATCTGGACTCGCTGTATGAGTTTCGGGCTGATGGAATTAACATGAATCCTACATTGGCTCTGAGTAGAGTCGTCCAACAGCGGGCTTCTTTACCACAGTTTTTGTCTGAATTGAGCCTTGTAGGCTGTAAGTTATCTAATGATTCTTTCCCCATGGATTTCAGTAACCTATCCTCGTTGATGGTATTGGATTTGAGTGAAAATTTAATTGAAACTCTTCCAGATTGCATCAGAAGTCTTGGTGGGCTTGAGGATCTCAGTTTAAATGATTGTCCAAAGCTCCAATCTATTGTAGGTATTCCTAGTAGTGTAAGAAATATTTGGGCTGATGACAACAGGTCCTTGAAAAAGGTGGGGACAACACCAAATTTAGTTTGGATGAGTTGTTTTGACAATAGAGAACTTGTTGAAGTTGAAAGATTATTTAAGTCGGTATCAGTTACAAATTGTGAGATTAAGATATTGAAGAAACTGGGCTTGTTCGACGAGGATTTAATGTTAACATCAAAGTATACCGTGGAATTTTATAATGCCATCAAAGTAGGTTTTGTCCTTTTGTTTTAGGCTATTATTTAGAATTAATAACATACTTACATGATAGTACTCTATGCGTGCAGGTAGTTTATGAATATGGCATATTCAGCACAAGTGTTCCAGGGTGTGTGCCTCCTGCAGGATACTACTGTGTCTCAACACCGCCTCATATTTCAAACTCTTTTACCTTTACGGTGTCTTCACTTCTTCCTAATATCCGAGGATTGAATGTGTGCGTTGTTTACAGAGGTGGGTGGTCCTCTGGTTTTAGGCCAGCGATTAAAATGCATAATGAAACCAAGGATTTTATCTGGCGATACAGGCCCAACTTTTGGAAGCCTAATAAAGAGGAAGAGTATTTCATGATGTTGAGTCACTGGAAGTCAGGGAATGCATTAGAAGGCGGCGATAGAGTTACTGTTTCGGTCTACGATGAAGAAGATGATGCTGACAATTATGAAGATAAAATTTTTACTGATCTTTTCGTAGTAGAAAAAATTGGTATTAAGGTTGTGTATGAAGATGAAGATGAAGATGAAGGTGAAGGTGAAGGTGAAGATGAAGATGAAGATGAAGATGAAGATGAAGATGATGATGATGATGAGAAGAGAACAATGAGCTGCAAGAGTAGTAGTTATCTTTCTTGGACAGAACATAATCTTCTCAAGTTGTCAGATTTTCAAGTGACCAGAACAGATTATTACTTCCATTCGTACAGATTGTCACGTTGGACAGCACAAAACAGATACAGAAAAGGTGCGTCTCATTTTCTTGATGGTTTATTCATAACTCTTGTGAATCGGAAACATGCCAAATATATGCATTTTCTCTTTTTCTTTTTTAAATATTATTTTAACTGCATAAAAGACCAAATAAAGTCGATTGGAAACATTTCAAACCCAAAATTTGATAAGATTCATTACGTAAGTATTATAAGAATAAATTACAAGTTGCATCCTATACTTCAAATTTGATTTGCACACTAAACTTAATTTTAAATTAAAGGCACCCTAGGATTTATAATTAATATTACATCCGTTCCAAATTATAGGATCAATATTAACTTTTTAATAGTTAATTTTAAATATATTCAAACTAAAAATTGACATGAATTCGTTTAGTTTATGTCAATACAATTAGTTATAAGATTTATTATTTTTAAAATTTAAATGAATCATTCCAATTTTAATTTTGAAAATATTTTAAATTGATTTTTAGAAAATAAATAGAGAAATGCTAAGGGTCTCAAACTTTTGGCCTCAAATGACATGACATTGAATATTTTAATAATATTTTATGGCATGACCAATCACACAAGATTTACCCAACTAATGTAATGACGACACATCATTTGAGAAATTTTGTGAGATAAAAAATTTTAGACCTCTAGCATTATTCAAATAAATATTGATTTTATAATTCGGAATAGAGGGAGTACTACTTTTTACATACACCATATGTTCTAAAATTAAAAATATAATTTGACTTTTGAGGTCAAACGACGGATATTAAACTTTAAAATTGATGTAAATTATTTAATTTTAGTTGATATAATTATAATATAATTGTATACTCACTTCTTTCCATTATACAAGTTGTTTTAGAAGAATTTTTTTTCCTAATATATGACGTTTTACATATATCTAAGAGAAAATAATTAATCATTTCTTATTTTGTCCCTAAAAAATAGAGTAATTGGGAGAGAGGAGGGAGAGTAATTAATTAGTGTATGGGTAGTAATGAAATTTCAAATCAACATTAATTATCTAACATTAGAATTAATGAGATTTCTTAAAATATATGATTATGTCTTAAACGACTTATATAATACTCCGTAGAAAGGGGAGAGTGGTATATTACAAAAATTATTAATCACAAAATTTATTTTATTCTAAACTTTTATGAGTCGTACTAATTTTAAAATTTAATATAATGTCGTTTAACCTCAAAAAGTTAAATTATATCTCCAATTTCACAACGGAGGGAGTATTTAATTTTGCAAATTGACTTCATAAAATCAATGATAATCTTATATTTTGAAAACGAGAGAGTATAAAATATTATGTACAATACATGGAATAATTTCATCTCCCCGTGCAAAGATTTATTTTCACTATCTGCGTAAAGCATCCGCCAAGGAAAAAAAGAAAATCCCACTATGTTTTATATGTAAAGTAGAAGGTCAAATAAGATTCATTCTTCACGATTTTAGATCTTGAAGTTTATTTTATCCTTTTTATTTTCAAAGAAGCTTTTGAAAATTACAGATTGGTCCTTTAATCTTTCAATCAAATATTATTATAGATCAACTAAATCCCTATTCTAATCTTGAACTTTTTTCTTTTCGTAATATCAGAATGTGACGCCATGCAAAGGAATGCACGTTATGTGAGTTGGAGTAGTATGTGGTTATCTTATTATATCCGGTAATGTGACTATTCATCTTTATAAGTCGTGTTTGTTATATGGGTAATCTTATATTCTCAGTAATCAAATATCTAGTAAAGTGTCAAAATTCTCAGTAATCAGATGACCAAAAAATAAGCGGTAATATGAGATGACCACATAGTAGTAATCTTGAAATTTTTATTTAGATAAAAATATCCTTTATATTTAACAACTGGTACATAAATATCCTTATTAGTCACATAATTTACATTTTTTTAATATTTCGACTTTTTTTTAGTTTGTTGTTATGTTTTGTTTAACTAAAATAACTCATTGTCCATACAAAGTATGTGATGTTATTTGTTATTTATTATTATAAGTTTAATGTATTATTGACGACGTACTTGAAAATTTTGTGTTAGTTTAGCTAAGCTTTGTGAGAGAAAGCTGTTAGACGTCGAGATAACTCAGATGAGTCCCAAACATGCTACACTATCGAAAACTCTGGATAATGCCTACTTTTTGTTCGATGAAATGCCTAGAAGAGATAAATGGTCCACGGATGTTCTAATTTCTGGGTATAGTGAGGATGTTCATGTTTTCTGACAAATCAAAACTAGCTGATGTACAACTATCAAAAAAAATAAAAATACTAGCTGATGTACAATGATAACCGGAGGGAAGCTAAGGAAATGCAAATTATGTCTTGGAGTGCGGATGATAAGGTAGATAATGATCCACATAATTATGAGCTTTTACTGGGCGTTGAAATGATTCAAAGCACAGCTGTAGGAAAAACATCTACCACAAAATCTGACTTAAAAGAAATAAACTGGAAAACTTCAGATTCGGTGCCACCAGAAGGTTTCGTAGAATCATTGGAAGCTGAAAATGTTCAATCACTCGCAATTTCTGATAAGTAGTTTGCAAAAAGTGACGAGGCTAAGGTGTTTGAAGAAATTCCTAAAAGGAATGCTATAACTTCATCTCAGTTGTCTAAATTTAATTTAGCAGACAATACTTCGAGAACTTTAGTTTCTGAAAAAGAGATATTCGATTAGATACATGTATATTTGTGTTAAAGTTGTTCCTTGTTTGATTAATAAGTCCTAGTCTTAAGGGATTGATTTAGTCTAGTCATACCCCACGATTATAGGCCTCTAAAGTAGTGGGTGGTTATTTCTTTTCTGTTAGATGTACTGCTATTTATTAGCTATGTTTGCTATTCAATAAACATAAGAAAATTCTCCCAAAATTTGTGTGTTTACAAGCTTTCTTTCATTAGTTCCAACATCTGGTATCAGAGCAACATCATGGCAAGTGAGAGAGCAACTTTGTCCAACCTGCTATTCCACGATTCGATGGACACTACGATCGCTGGAGTATGCTTATAGAGAATTTTTTGCGTTCAAAGGAATATTGGAGTGTGATAGAAATCGGGATCTCTGCAGCAGCAGAAGGGACAGATCTCACCGCGGAAAAAAGGAAGGAAATTGAGGATCAAAAGCTAAAGGACTTGAAGTCTAAGAACTATCTGTTTCAAGCCACTGATCGATCCAATTTAGAGACGATTTTGAAGAAAGACACAACAAAGGATATTTGGGACTCATTGAGGCAGAAGTACCCAGGGATAACACGGGTCAAGCGTGCACAACTTCAAGCTCTTCGCCGGGAATTTGAAGTGCTACAAATGAAAGCGCGGGGGGAATTGGTGAATGACTATTTTGCCCGAACTCTCGTCATAGCCAATAAGATGAGAATGCACGGCGAGAAAATGAAGGTTGTGGTGATCATCGAAAAAATCATGAGATCCATGACACCGCAGTACGACTACGTTGTATGCTCGATCGAGGAATTAAATGACTTGGTTAACATATCTATAGATCAACTTCAAAGTAGTCTCCTGATGCATGATTAGCGGATCATTCGCATACTATAGATGAACTAGCCCTTCAGATTACTCACGGAGTTCAGTCTGAAGGAAGAGGAGGTGGAAGGGGCTCTTATCGAGGAAGAGGAAGAGGAAAGGGTAGGTTTGTGTCTGATAAATCTACCGTCGATGTTATAATTGTCACGAACTCAGTCATTTTCAGTGGGAATGTCCCAAAATAGCAAGGGACACAAAGGCTAACTTTGTTGAGACCAATGAGGAGATGCTTTTAATGGCATATGTAGTTAACAAAGAGACTGGAAGAAATCATTTGTGGTTCCTTGACTCTCGGTGCAGTAATCACATGTGTGGGAAAAGAGAGTTGTTCTCACAATTTGATGACACCTTCCGAGAAACGGTGAAGCTGGGCAATGATACAAGTCTTCTTGTGCAAGGGAAGGGCAACATACGAATGGAGATACATGGAATCAAGCAGGTAATTACTGGAGTTTTCTTTGTACCCGAGCTTAAAAATAACTTATTAAGTATTGGTCAGTTACAAGAGAAAGGTCTTATCATACTTATGCAACATGGAAAGTGCAAGATCTATCACCCTAAAAAGGGTTTGATCATTGAAACTGAGATGTCATCCAACAGAATGTTCGTTGTGATTGGTCACTGTCCACCACCAAACGAAGAAAGTTATTTCTTCTCTATGACCAAAGATCAAACACATCTTTGGCACTGTCGTTATGGCCACCTGTGTAAGACCCCAACTTTTTGAATAAAGATGAATTTTCTATAAATATCATTTTTGAATATTATAGAGTAAATTTGATATAATGTTATAGTTGTGGGTAATATTTATAAATTTTACAAAGTACGCAAGTTGTTATATAATATTCGATTGGTCGGAGAATATTCGTACAACAGCACAATCATTGGTGGATCCCACAATGGAATTATTGTCGGATTGAGAAAACGACAAAAATATTTTATTAAAAATAACGGCGGAAGTTTTACCGTTAAAACTGTTGAACTACTCGGTAGTAAAAGTACAGTAATATGCGTGGTTGCATAATAGCACACAGTATTGATTATTGATGTTTACGTGAGAAGTCACTCAGTTTTGTTCAATTATTGCTATAGTAATTGTTGTAAATTTTACTTATTTTATGAACCCCTATTTACCCATTTTTCAAAATAATCGGTAGAAAATTATTTTATATAATAAAAGGTGGGGGTCCACGAGTGAGACCCATGTGTTTGGCAAAGTCTTGGTTGAAGACAATTTGTCACGGGGGAAATAGGGGGGAAAGGGTCAGGAAAGGAGTATTATTAAGTTATTATATATATATATATATATATATATATATATATATATATATATAACTTTGACAATTTAGGAAATGGAAACAGGTGATCACGGGAGTGTATCTAGTGATATTTTTTGCTCATGTTATATATATATTTAATATATATAATATATTTTATTTAAAGATTTTGTTTTAATTATGGACCGTCCGATTAAATGTAAATCAATCTGGACCGTTCATGAATTAGTTACTATGCAGTCCATTCTTCTATAAATAGAAGCTCATTCCTTCATTATTTCTTACAAATTCACTGAAACTCTAGAGAGAAAATTATAGAGAGAAATAAGAAATGTATTCTGCTACTTTCCTACTCTTATATTCAGTTTCTTTTACGGTAAGGGGTATTATTTATTTTATATTCATGAAGAGAACTTCTGTTATTCCATTATTTATTATTCTGTTGGAATAACCTGTATACGCGGGCTACCCTATACTTGGTGACATTCTTCTATTATTCCGTCTTTATTATTATTCTGTTGTAATATCATGTCTGCGTGTTTTACGCCGGACCTGGTTCCGTCTTTATTATTCTGTTGGAACATCTTGTCTGTGCGTTTTATGCCGGACCTGGTTCTGTGTTTATTATTCTGTTGGAATATCCTGTCGGTGCGAATTTTGCCTTTCCGTTACTTATTATTATGTTGGAATAACCTGTCTATGCGAAGTACCGCATGCCTGGTGATTTCTTTTGTTATTCCATTCTTTATTATACTCAGTTGGTTAAAGTTTTGGCTTCTATACTCCATGAAATTAGTGGAATATCCTTGATATTTACGCTTCATCCAGTATCCTTTCGTGGAATTATTCTTCTGAGCACTCTTGAATTTTACTCTACAAAGCAGTATCATGTTGACAATTTGGACGTTATTGATTCCTGGATAAATTAATTCTTGAACTTGTTTTATTGAATTCTTATATCATTGTCATCATCCTCATTTTTATATTTTGTTGAAAGTCATCTGTGGCCTGTAGTGCATAGATGGACTTGGTATGATTATGACCAGGGATTATTCGGTATAATCATGACCGTAATGTTACAAATGATGTGATAAAAGTCCTTATTGGCCCGTAGTGCATTGATGGACAGTTGTTGGCATGATCATGACCATTAATGAATACACAAATATTCTTGGCCCGTAGTGCATGGATAATTGTGGTCGTGATACTAAAGAATATCCTTGGCCGTAGTGTAGGGGTGATTCGATGATGTGGATTATTTATTAAGCTGAGTCCCAGCGATAAAAGTGATGAAAAACCTTTTAAATCATAAAAGATAGTAGATTTTATTCTCTACTTGACTCTTTTAATGGATTGCTTGTTCCGCTGCAATTAAACTTGATGTTTGTTATATTGTATCAGTTTAACACTGTTTAAGGCTAATGATAATTTATTCTGCATTATCTTAGTCATAATATTTCTTACTGGGCTAGTTGAGATCACCCTTTCTTTCACTGTTCTCTTCAGGAAATGAGAATATAGCTGAGACGAGTCGGGGAACGGAGTGATGGATCAGATGATAGTATTAGTAGTCCTCACTATTCTGTTAAATAGTGTGACAATAAGTGTAATGAGGACTTATTCTGTGAGTGGATATTGTCTAGAAGACAGTATTTGTATTGAAACTCACAGCTCTCTTGTTGTATATTAAAGATTGTATTTGTATTCTGTACCATGTATTTGGCGACCCAAAATAAGTGATGTATATATATTTTGGGGGCGTCACAGTTGGTATTAGAGCTTAGGGATATGATCCCTGGCTAAGATGTAAGAATAGAACTAGGAGGGGAGAGACGGGGAATTTCTTCGCTAGTATGACCTACCTAAGTTTATTGGGTATTTAATTGGTCGGTCAAAGTATAGGGATAATATGTTATATGTTAATTAACCTTTGTTTTGTGGCAGTATCTGAAAATGACATCCGAGAATGTTGAGAATAGTAATAGAGCACAAGAGACCGTTGAGTCTCCACATATCAATAATCAGGATAATGTGCATCAGGAAGGCGACAATCCTCATGTAAATAACAACACTGACCAAATGATAAATGATGGAATGTTCAGAGGCTTTATGCAATTCATGCAACAACAAGCGAGAGCGGCTCTTGTCCAAAGTGTAGGTGGAAACATTGGAAACTCTCGGACGGTCACCGCTAAACAGTTCAAGGAGCTGGGACCACCGGAGTTTATTGGAGAACCAAAATCACTTAAGGCGGAAGCATGGATAAAGCAGATCACCAAGATATTTGATGTCTTGGGATGCTCCGAGGAGCAAAAGGTTCCCTTTGCCGCCTTTATGTTGCGAGAAGAGGCAGATTACTGGTGGAAATAGGTAAAGCGTACTCAACCTGCTGCACTGAAGATGTCTTGAGAGAAGTTCCAAGAACTATTCAACGACAAGTACTTTCCCGAAAGTATTCATCACATAAAAGAGGTAGAGTTCATCAAGTTGGAGCAGAATAATATGACCGTGTCGCAGTACGAAACGAAGTTTGCCGAGATGTCTTGGTTTGCGTCCCACTTGGTTGATAATGAAGAGAGAATGACGCGAATGTTTTTAAGAGGTTTAAAGCCGGAGATACGTCAACATCTTATTTCTCATAAACTGTGTTTGTATTCAGATGTTGTAAATAGGGCTCAGTTAGTAGAGCGCGATAACGAGTCAACGCAACCAAAAGAGAGGAGCCGGTAAAATGATAATACCAATGAGAGCAGTCATCGAAGCGGTGACAACAAGCGTGGAGGGAATCAACAGGCCAGAAGTGGTAACCACTTCGGTGGTAATCAGGGCCAAAACAATAAAAATGGATATTTCAAGAAGAGGAGATTCAACAATGATGGAAGGACGTCAGCACCAGCACCCGTTGTTAAGGAAGGAGAACGACCACCTATCATATGCTTCAAATGCGGAGGGGAGGGACACATCAGTCCAAACTGTGCGATGCCGTCCAAAGCATATTATAATTGTGGAAGAGAAGGTCACTTAGCCCGATTTTGTCGTTCACCGAAGACAAGTTTAGCTAGGATGGAGGCACCAAAGGCCGTCCCAGAAAAGTCAAAGTCGGTAGTGCAAGGGAGAGCGTTTGTTGTAACCTCCCAGAAAGCAAGGAACCCGAATGAGGTCATCACGGGTAAGCTTATCATAAACTCTAGCGAAGTCTATACTTTATTTGATACCGGTTCTACCCATTCTTTTATTTCTCCTACTTGCGCTCAACGATTAAATTTGACTCCAGAGAAATTAGACTTTGACTTATCTGTGGAAACTCCATTGGGAGAAACCTTCATTACATCCACTGTTTATAAGTCTTGTTTGGTTCAAATCGGTACCCTCACATTACCTGTCGATCTTATTTCATTGAAAATACTTGCATTTGATGTGATTCTAGGAATTGATTGGTTAACTACTCATCATGCAAAAATTGATTATTTTCGTAGGGTTGTTAGCTTTCATATTCATAACCAACCTATTATGCGAATTCAAGCAACCAAACCATTAAAATCAATCACTGTCATCTCAAGCCATAAAGCTATTCGTTTATTGAAAAACGGATGTCAAGCTTTCTTAGCTCATGTCACGGATCTAAACAAAAATACGTCAATTTTGAATAATATTTCTATTGTTAATGAATTTCCTGACGTATTCCCTGAAGAACTTTCTGGCCTACCCCCAGAGCGTGAAATTGAATTTGTATCGACCTTGAACCCGGTACAAAACCCATTTTCAAAGCCCCATATCGAATGGCTCCTATTTAACTTCAGGAATTAAAGACCCAACTGCAGGAATTGTTAGACATTGGCTTTATTCGTCCTAGTACTTCTCCTTGGGGTGCTCCTGTTCTATTCGTGAAGAAGAAAGATGGGAGTATGCGACTTTGTATTGATTACCGGGAGTTGAATCATGTCACCATCAAAAATAGGTACCCCTTGCCACGTATTGATGACCTGTTTGACCAGTTGCAAGGAGCCAAATTCTTTTCAAAGATTGATCTTCGTTCCGGATATCACCAATTGAAGATTAGAACCGATGACATTCCAAAGATGGTTTTCAGAACTCGATACGGGCATTATGAATTTCTAGTCATGTCCTTTGAATTGACTAATGCTCCTGCTGCCTTCATGGATATGATGAACCGAGTATTCAAGGAATATTTGGATCACTTTGTGGTCGTTTTTATTGATGACATCCTTATCTATTCCAAAAGCCGTGAAGATCATGAGCAACACTTGAGGCTGATACTCCAAAAGCTTCGTGAGTACAAGCTTTATGCCAAGTTGAAGAAATGCGAGTTCTGGCTTGAGGAAGTAGCATTCCTTGGGCACGTGGTATCAAGTCATGGAATATCAGTTGACCCAACAAAGATTGAAGCTATTCAAAGCTGGGAGCAACCTAAATCAGTGACCGAAGTACGTAACTTTCTCGGCTTAGCTGGTTATTATCGGAGATTCGTATAAGGGTTTTCTCGAATCGCTACTCCACTAACTCAGCCGACTCGGAAAGATACAAAGTTCGGTTGGAGCGAGAAATGTGAGAAGAGTTTCCAAGAACTCAAGAGGAGACTCATTTCAGCACCTGTTCTGACAATACCATCTGGTTCGGAGGGATTTGTCATCTACAGTGATGCTTCGGGCAAAGGGTTAGGATGTATTCTCATGCAACATGGGAAAGTCATAGCCTATGCCTCACAACAACTCAAAGAATATGAGAGGAATTATCCTACTCACGATCTAGAGTTGGCAGCTGTTGTCTTCGCACTAAAGATTTGGAGACATTACTTGTATGGGGAGAAAGTGGAGATCTTTACGGATCATAAAAGCCTCAAATATTTCTTCACTCAAAAGGAACTCAACATGCGACAACGACGTTGGCTTGAACTGTTGAAAGATTATGATCATACCATTCAATACCATCCTGGAAAATCGAACGTGGTAGCTGATGCATTGAGTAGAAGATCATATGCAAGTGCGAATGCGATATTGTCAACGCAAAGGCCCATTTTGTGTGACTTGTAAAGAATGGAGATAGAGTTTAAGACTCCAGGGACCCATGTGATGATGGCGAATATACGAGTAGAACCGACTTTAATTGATAAAGTTAAAACTGCTCAAGCTACAGACCTGGAGCTGATGCGTATGAGGAAGAAAGTGCAAGAAGGTGCTATGACGGAAGCAAGAATCGATGAAGAAGGAATACTTCGAGTCAACTCCAGACTTTGTGTTCCTAACGACCCTGATTTAAAGTATAAAATCATGATGGAGGAGCACAACACACTGTTTGCAATCTATCCTGGGAGTAGGGCTGAGCAAGTAACCAAATTGAAATCGAAACTGCACCAAAAACTGCACGAACCGCACCAATTAAAACCGCACCGACAGTTCCGGCGTATGTGGCGATTTTAGGTGGGTTGAATAACCAAATTTACGGTTCCGGTTTAGTTACTAGCCTAAATCGCACGCATAAAATTGAAACCGTACCATGTGTGTGTGTATATATGTATTTTCTCTAGTAAAATCTAAATTTACTTTTCACTTGAACACGCTCAAAGAAAACCTCAGTCTTGCATTGTCATTTTTTCACCAATTGAAAGAAGATGGTTAGAGGTTATAGAGTCAAAAAGTTAAGCATTTGAGTTTTGAAATTACGGATTTATTTGATATGTTACTGGAGGGGCTTATAGCTGAGGGACCAAATTCGTTTGTTCGAGCACTTAATGCATTGGTTAAGGTCTATGCTATAGTAGTAATAATCTAATAGATTATTTTTCAAATTAGGTACAATTAGGATTATATTCTACAAGTCCTCCCTACAGTTAATGCATTGATTATTTTTCTATGCTTTATATAATTCCCATTGCCGACTCTATCACTAAGTTAGTTGCTCGATGTGAACTCTGTGTTAAATTCTATTGAAGGCTTAGACCTTTTTGTTATTTCAATCGGTTTTGAAACCGAAACCGAAATCGCATCAATTGAAACCGCACCGCACAATTTAAAATCGCACCGCACCAATCAGAAGCTGTTTCGGGTGCGATTTTGGATTTGTCAAACCGCACCTAAGCGGTTTCGGGTGTCGTTTGAACTTTAAACCGCACCAAACCGCACCATGCTCACCCCTACCTGGGAGTACCAAAATGTATCATGATCTTCGTCATACATTTTGGTGGAGCAATATGAAGAGAGAGATAGCGCTGTTTATCTTAAGGTGTCTAACTTGTCAACGAGTCAAGGCGGAGCATCAAGTACCAAAAGGTCCATTGCAACCACTTGAAATCCCAGAATGGAAGTGGAAGCACATCACTATGGATTTCGTTACCGGTCTTCCTAAGGTTTCTCAAGGTATAGATGCGATTTGGGTCATTGTTGATAGATTGACCAAGTCTGCTCATTTCTTACCGATACGAGAAACTTATACACTTGAACGTCTTGCTCGTATGTACATAAACGAGATTGTAAGACTGCATGGTATGCAAGTATCCATAGTTTCTGATCGAGACCCAAGATTCACTTCACGTTTTGGGTTAGTTTGCAAAAAGCTATAGGCACGAATTTACGATTTAGTTCGGCATATCATCCTCAGATGAACGGACAATTAGAGAGGACTATTCAAACTCTGGAAGATTTATTAAGACTCTGTGTCCTTGATTTCAAGAGAAGTTGGGACAAGTTCTTACCGTTGGTGGAGTTTTCCTACAACAACAGTTATCAAGCAAGCATGGGCATGGCTCCATTCGAGGTGTTGTATGGAAGAAAGTGTCGTTCTCCAGTATGCTGGGATGAGGTGGGTGAAGTAACGTTGTTGGGACCGAAGTTGGTACGTATGACTATGGAAAAGATTCAAACGATCCGACAACGTATAAAACCTCACAAGATCGACAAAAGAGTTATGCTGATCTTCATCGAAAGGACGTGGAATTTGATATAGGAGATCATGTGTTATTACGAGTTGCTCCGTGGAAAGGAGTTACGAGATTTGGAAAGAGAGGAAAGCTCAATCCTCGATTCATCGGCCTATTTTTAATCCTCGATCGAGTAAGAACTGTGGCCTATAGACTCGCTTTACCGTCAAGTATGTCTCGTGTTCATAACGTTTTTTACATATCCATGTTACGTAAATATGTGGAAGACCCGAACCACATTATTGAGTTAGAACCGGACGAAATAGCGAAAGATTTGACGTATGAAGAGGTTTCTGTTCAAATCTTGGATAAGAAGGAACATATTTTACGCTCCAAGGTTATACCTCAAGTCAAGATTTTGTGGAGAAACCACGATGTTGAGGAAATGACTTGGGAGTTAGAATCTGAAATGAAATCAAGGTATCCTTACCTCTTCGACATACCAGGTACGTACCCTAATTTCGAGGGCGAAATTTCATAAGAAGGGGAGGTTGTAAGACCCCAACTTTTTGAATAAAGATGAATTTTCTATAACTATCATTTTTGAATATTATGGAGTAAATTTGATATAATGTTATAGTTGTGGGTAATATTTATAAATTTTACAAAGTACGCAAGTTGTTATATAATATTCGATTGGTTGAGGAATATTCGTTTTAATAGGGAATATTCGTACAACGACACAATCATTGGTGGACCCCACAATAGAATTATTGTCGGATTGAGAAAAAGACAAATATTTTATTGAAAATAACGGCGGAAGTTTTACCGTTAAAACTGTTGAACTACTCGGTAGTAAAAGTACAATAATACGCGTGGTTGCATTATAGCACACATTATTGATTATTGATGTTTACGTGAGAAGTCACTCAGTTTTGTTCAATTATTGCTATAGTAATTGTTGTAAATTTTGCTTATTTTATAGACCCCTATTTACCCATTTTTCAAAATAATCGGTAGAAAGTTATTTTATATAATAAAAGGTGGGGGCCCACGAGTGAGACCCATGTGTTTGGCAAAGTCTTGGTTGAAGACAATTTGTCACGGGGGAAATAGGGGGGAAAAAGGGTCAGGAAAGGAGTATTATTAAGTTATTATATATATATATATATATGTGTGTGTGTGTGTGTGTGTGTGTGTGTGTAACTTTGACAATTTAGGAAATGAAGGAAACAGGTGATAACGGGAGTGTGTCCCGTGAATTTTTTTGCTCATGTTATATATATATTTAATATATATAATATATATAATATATTTTATTTAAAGATTTTGTTTTAATTCTGGACCGTTCATGAATTAGTTACTATGCAGTCCATTCTTCTATAAATAGAGGCTCATTCCTTCATTATTTCTTACGAATTCACTGAAACTCTAGAGAGAGAAAATTATAGAGAGAAATAAGAAAAGTATTCTGCTACTTTCTTACTCTTATATTTAGTTCCTTTTTCGGTAAGGGGTATTATTTCTTTTGTATTCATAAATAGAACTTCTGTTATTTCATTATTTATTATTCTGTTAGAATAACCTGTATACGCGGATTACCCTATACTTGGTGACATTCTTCTATTATTCCGTCTTTATTATTAGTTTGTTGGAATATCCTGTCTGTGCGTTTTACGCCGGACCTGGTTCCGTCTTTATTATTCTGTTGGAACATCTTGTCTGTGCGTTTTGCGCCGGACCTGGTTCCGTCTTTATTATTCTGTTGGAGCATCCTGTCGGTGCGAATTTCGCCTGACCTGATTCCGTTACTTATTATTCTGTTGGAATAACCTGTCTATGCGAAGTACCGCATGCCTGATGATTTCTTTTGTTATTCCATTCTTTATTATACTCAGTTGGTTAAAGTTTTGGCTTCTATACTCCATGAAATTAGTGGAATATCCTTGATATTTGCGCTTCATCCAGTATCCTTTCGTGGAATTATTCTTCTGAGCATTCTTGAATTTTACTCTATAAAGCAGTATCATGTTGACAATTTGGACGTTATTGATTCCTGGATAAATTAATTCTTGAACTTGTTTTATTGAATTCTTATATCATTGTCATCATCCTCATGTTTATATTTTGTTGAAAGTCATCTGTGGTCTGTAGTGCATAGATGGACTTGGTATGATTATGACCAGGGATTATTCGGTATAATCATGACCGTAATGTTACAAATGATGTGGTAAAAGTCCTCATTGGCCCGTAGTGCATTGATGGACAGTTGTTGGCATGATCATGACCATTAATAAATACACAAATATTCTTGGCCCGTAGTGCATGGATAATTGTGGTCGTGATACTAAAGAATATCCTTGGCCGTAGTGCAGGGGTGATTCGATGATATGAATTATTTATTAAGCTGAGTCCCAGCGATAAAAGTGATGAAAAACCTTTTAAATCATAAAAGATAGTAGATTTTATTCTCTACTTGACTTTTTTAATGGATTGTTTGTTCCGCTACAATTAAACTTGATGTTTGTTATATTGTATCAGTTTAACACTGTTTAAGGCTAATGATAATTTATTCTGCATTATCTTAGTCATAATATTTCTTACTGGGCTAGTTGAGCTCACCCTTTCTTTCACTGTTTATTTCAGAAAATGAGAATATAGCTGGGACGAGTCGGGGAACGGAGTGATGGATCATATGATAGTATTAATAGTCCTCACTATTCTGTTAAATAGTGTGACAATAAGTGTAATGAGGACTTATTCTGAGAGTGGATATTGTCTAGAAAACAGTATTTGTATTGAAACTCACAGCTCTCTTGTTGTATATTAAAGATTGTATTTGTATTCTGTACCATGTATTTGGCGACCCAGAATAGGTGATGCATACCTATTTTGAGGGCGTCACAACCTGAATTGGAATGGTCTCAAAGTAATTCAACAAAAGAAAATGGTGGATGGATTGCCTCATTTGAAAGCTCCGTCGAAGATCTGCGAAGATTGCTTGATAGGAAAACAACATCGTGATCCTTTTCCAAAGGAGAGCATACGCAGAGCGTCGAGAATTCTTCAGTTAGTGCACTCAGATATATGTGGGCTAATAAGTCCAATTTCAAATAGCAAAAGGAGGTACCTTATTACGTTTATTGATGATTTTAGCAGGAAAAATTGGGTTTATTTCTTGGTTGCTAAATCAGAAGCATTTGCTACCTTTAAATCCTTCAAAGCTAAGGTTGAGAAAGAAACTGGGGTACTCATACAGACTCTTCGAACTGATCGTGGGGGAGAGTTTACATCTCAAAAGTTTACTCTCTTCTGCAACGAGCATGGCATACAAAGGCAGTTAACAGCTGCGTATACACCTCAACAGAACGGGGTTGCGAAACGAAAGAATCGCACTATCATGAATATGGTGTGTAATATGCTGTCAGAAAAACAAATTCCGAAGAGTTTTTGGCCTGAAGCAATGAACTGGACAGTGCATGTCTTAAACAGAAGCCCAACTCTTGCCGTGAGAAACAAGACACCAGAAGAAGCCTGAAGTGGTTTCAAGCCTTCCGTAAGTCACTTTAGGATTTTTGGATGCATTGCTCACGTCCATGTACCTGATAACAAGAGGGTAAAACTTGATGACAAAAGTCTGAAGTGCATTTTACTCGGCGTAAGTGAAGAGTCCAAAGCTTACAAGTTATATGATCTTATCTCTCAAAAAATAATTGTGAGCCGAGATGTTGTGTTTGAGGAAGATCAAGGATGAGATTGGGATGTTAATCACAAGGAGACTATCATGACCGATTTGGTGTGGGAAGAAGACGTAACAACGGTTCAGTTTAAAATAACTCAACCGAAAGTAAAGAATCCTCAAATTATGACAACCCTCCTCTTGAAGGACGAGTTCGACGACCACCTGGGTGGATGCAAGATTATGTAAGTGGTCAGGGCCTCTCCGATGAAGAAAATAATGATATGGTTCACCTAGCCCTTTTCTCTGATAGTGACCCATTAACATACGAAGAGGCAGTGAAGAGTAACATATGGAGACAAGCTATGGATGTTGAGATCGAGGCTATTGAGAAGGACGACACTTGGGAACTCACTGAGCTGCCGCATGGGGTGAAGACAATTGGAGTGAAATGGTTTTTTTTTTAAAAAAAACTCAATGACAAATGGGAGGTAGACAAATACAAGGCGAGGCTCGTGGCGAAAGGGTACAATCAACAGTATGGAATTGACTATGCTGAGGTGTTTGCTCCAGTAGCTCGTTTGGATACCATTCGAATAGTCATTTCACTTTTTGTCCAGAAAAACTGGAAGATCTTCCAACTAGACGTTAAGTCTACATTTTTGCATAGAGATATTGATGAAGAAGTGTTCATAGACCAACCACCAAGATATAAACACAAGGGACAAGAATCTAAGGTATACCGACTAAAAAAGGCCTTGTATGGACTTAAACAAGCTCCTAGGGCTTGGTACAGTCGGATAGAGACCTATTTTGTTCAAGAAGGCTTTGAGAAGTGTCCCTATGAGCACACTCTGTTCATCAAAAAGGTAGATGGAGGTAAATTCTTAATTGTGTGCCTTTATGTTGATAACCTTATATTCACTGAACGAAGAACTGGTAATTAACCTCTTGACTAACAGCTTGCCTTCGTTAGAAGGAAAGAAAGCTTATCCGCTCAATCAACGTGTATCGTTTACTTTACTTTAATGAATGCTGGTAATGATGAGATTATGTTTGAGCACTTTAAGAAATCCATGATGCTCGAATTTGATATGACTGATCTTGGTAAGATGAGGTATTTTCTTGGGATTGAAGTGTTGCAAAGGGTGGATGGTATTTTTATTAGTCAAAGGAAGTATGCTCAGGAGGTTTTGAAAAGATTCAATATGGATCAGTGCAATCCAGTGCATAATCCGATGGTTCTTGGTTTTAAGCTTACTAAGGATGAAGATGGAATAAGGGTCGATGGTACTCTTTACAAACAGATTGTAGGCAGCCTTATGTACTTGACTAACACTCGTCCTGATTTGGTGTTTGTGGTTAGTTTAATTAGCAGATACATGGAATGACCTGAAATTCACTTGCAAGTAATGAAAAGGGTGTTACGGAATGTGAAGGGCACTGTCAATTTTGGGTTGCTTTACAAGAAGGGAGGAGTTGAGGATCTTGTTGGCTACATGGATAACGACTACACTAGTGATCAAAATGATTGAAAGAGCACTCTAGGTTACGTCTTTATTTTAAGTTCAGGTTCAGTTTCTTGGTCTGCAAAGAAACAGCCGGTTGTCACTCTTTCGAGTACAAAGGCTGAGTTCATCGCTGTTGCTTCTAGTGCTTGCCAAGCTGTGTGGCTAAGAAGGATTTTGGAGCAGCTTAATCATGTTCAAAGAAACCCGACGTTAGTCTACTGCGGCAACATCTCAGCTATTAAACTGTCAAAAATCCAGTTATGCATGGTCGTAGCAAACATATCGATGTGCGTTTTCATTTTATTCGAAATCTTGTCAAGGATGAAGTTGTTGAATTGGTGCAGTGTTCTACTCAAGAGCAAATCGCAGATATTTTGACAAAGCCACTAAAGCTTAATGTGTTTGTGAAGATGCGTGATCTCATGGGTGTATGCGCATATCCAGGAATAAATTGAATGATTGACAGCATTCAGTTTAAGGGAGGATGTTAAAGTTGTTCCTTGTTTGATTAATAAGTCCTAGTCTTAAGGGATAAGTTGTTTTCTGTTCTTTGATTTAGTCTAGTCATACCCCACGATTATAGGCATCTAAAGTAGTGGGTGGTTATTTCTTTTCTGTTAGATGTACTGCTATTTATTAGCTATGTTTTCTATTCAATAAACATAAGAAAATTCTCCCAAAATTTATGTGTTTACAAGCTTTCTTTCATTGGTTCCAACAATTTGTATTCGATTAGAGATATTCACAAATAAATTGATACGAATATAAATACATGTATATTTGTATCCCTTTAACATCTGTCCGCCAACATAGTTAGCGAATCAAATATGTGATATTATAATCCCGAACAAAGAACGACTCTTATTATAAAATTATAATACTTTTTAATATAATTCTTAAAGATATTTTATTAAATAGAGTGATTAATTATTTCTATCTTCTAAATTTTATAATTTAATCATATAGTTGATGATTGTGTTATGTTATACTACCTCCGTCCCATAATAAGTGTTTAGCTTAAATCACACATACCAATACATAAGCTAAAATGGCAAAAATACCCTTAATATAATTTCTTTGAAGTTGAAGAGTTAATGAGTGTCATTTAATTGTAGTGATTGCAAGATGCAATAAATACCATTGGTTGCATAAGGGCATATATGAGAAAATATTGTAAAAATTGTATTGGAGTTCTAACACATCACTTATTTTGGAAAAAAATATTAAGCCTAAAAAAGCACTTATTGTGGGACGGAGGTAATATTAATATGGAAGATTATCAAACCCAATTCTCAAACTCTACTCTCTCTCTCTCCCTCTCTAATTTTCTAGAGTCTAGCATGACTAAAAAAATTGATACAGTTTATGTTTTGGCACTACAACAGATACGTAATTACTATCAACAAGGAAAAAGGTGTTGATAAAGGATAAATTTTGATATATGTAGGGTTGTAAATAGTAACCGGAAAATAAGATATTTGTCATTGTTCGTATTTGTTTAAAACAGCTATTATTCGTATTTGACTTAAGCGGATAATATTCGTATTCGATTAGAGATAGAATCAGATATGTGGTATCATAATTCCGAGCAAAAAACAAGTCTTATTATAAAATTATAATACTTTTTAATATATTCCTTAAAGATATTTTATTAAATAGAGTGATTAATTATTTCTATCTTCTAAATTTTATAATTTAATCATATGGCTGATGATTGTGTTATGTTATATTATTATATTAATATAATAATAGTAATTTTTAAAATTTTAAATTATTTATTTACTGATTTTAATTAATTAGGCTAATGAATTCGGATAGTTATTCAGAAACGGATATTATTCGAATTCGAATAATTTTTTAAATATCGAATTTGTATGGTACCTTAAAAAATTCGTCAAATATCAAATATAAATACGGATAAAATATTTTTTTTGAGAATACGAATATAGATATCAATGTATTCGGATTCGTATTCGAATATGTCCGTTTACACCCTAGATATATGAATGAAGCCAAAATCCAAAATCAAATCTATGACCTAATCACATCTATAGGAACTGCATCAACTAAGGAACTATTTGTTTGCATCTGAACAAGTCTTAATAGCTCTTAATATGAATAGAATAAGTTATTAAGACCGTTTGATTGGGAGACATATATCTCTGAATAGATCTTATTTTCGTTGACCGAATAAGCCTAATATCTCTAACTGATTCGGTCAGAAGAACAGCTTATATAATGGCCCTTTTACTGTAATATCCTCTGGCAATAGAAGAAATCAAAAATGATAAACCATTTTCTGTGAGATTGGTTGAAAGCTCCCTCAACTTCTTCTGCAATGAATCCGTCTACCGATTAGTATCTGGCAGTCACGGAGCACAGCAAGTTTAAGTTTGGTTAGATCTTTTGCACATCAGTTCTTCTCCAGAAAATACTTCTCAATCTTTCTCCTTCGTTTGTAAAATTTGGTCTTGAGCTTCCATTATTTATGTCAAGCTATCCAAAATTTGGTCATCCCCCACCCCTCCCCCCCCCCCCCGCCCCCCCTCAAAAAAAAAAAAAAAAAAAAAAAAAAAGCTTTTTGGGTCTATTGACTGTTTCTCTCTTTCGCTTTCCTTAACTGGGTTGAACTGAACACAAGATTTTAAAAAATCATGTATGCCAATACTAACCAGCGAACTCTTCCTGATGGAAAACAATAAAGTAGGCAACACCTGAGCATGTGAAGGAATCATTATTTCAGTTTGAGAGATTGTAGCCACTCTCATTTGCTCTGCCTCAGTAGCAGGCCTGATGGGCATTATGCTCCACAATACAAATATAAAATGGTTATTTTTTCTCAACACAACTTTGACTAAGATTGCAAAATGATAACAGAAGTATGTATAAAGATCTGATCAGATCAAATTAAGGGTTATTCCCCACGTGATGCACAAGTAGTAAATTATGGAAAAAAGAACAGTACAAGAGTAAAGAATAAACTTGGACGCCCAAATGTCAAATAGAGACACCACATTGTAAGTTTAACTTCCAGTTTTGGGACATCCCAAAGTGAGAACCCAATTTCAAATCCAATATTCCAAATCTCACTTCAACTAAGTTTTATCTTTACTGTTAATTATCAACTTTTGTTTTTAGAAATACTTTCAAAAGTAAAGTCTCAGTTCAAGAACCTTTCAAATAGTATGATTGGGCACACTTCAAATCTCCCTCTCTCTCTCCCCCTCCCCACCAAACCAAAAAAAAAAAAAAAAAACTTTCCTTCCAATATAAATATGGATGACTTTGAAATGCAGGGAAGTCATTTGACTGCTTCAATTTGATAAAGTTAGCTATCAAGCTGGTCCATGTATTTATCAAGAATTAAAGAAAGTAGAAGAAAAGGATTGGGAACAAGGAGCAGTTCAGGAGGGAGGACTTGAAAAAATCCCAGTCTCCCAGTTCAATATGCTCTTCCTTCTAAGTGTATGAAAAAAGGAAGAGAAGCTGTTGCCTCAGAATCCAGTAACTCCAATATCAATGCAACATACCAAAACAATAATCTTAGCTATATGAAGTGTTTAACCAACTCAGTAGTTACCATAATGCTAAAGCATGCCAAAACTAGCATGGAAAGAGATACTAAACAAAGAGATGACTACTTAGCACTGAACTGACTCTAACAATGCTAAGTGGTAGAAGAGAATTTCTGCACACAAAGATTTTCAGCATTAAGGTTTCTTCTGTGCAATTTTCAATGTCATTGTAAAACATATCAACGTTTCTATAAAATTTTGGTTATCCATGAGTTTCTCACTATTCTTTAATTATACAATCTAATTCAATTCCTACCAGATTCCGTCATTGAAGAGTTGAAAACAACCTACTCCCTCCGTTCCAAAATTAGACATACATTTTCTTTTTTTGCCCGTTCCAAAAAAATAGATACAAAACTACTTTAGAACTATAAAGTGACATGATATCCCTAAATTTCCATTACTTTGTTACTATTATCTCTAGCATCACAACACCACTACCAAATTAAATTCTTAGCTAATACGAAGGGTACAATCTAAACAATCAATCTGCCATTCCAACTATCAAGAAAGAAGTAGGAAAAAAACTGATTGATCTATTGGAAATTCACTAAAAGGGAAACAAATGTAGATTTATAAAATTCAACTTCTCTTTCATTAGACATGCATTTACTAGAACACTGCAATTAGGTTGAAATTTAGTCCTCAATTCTAAAGCATGAAATGAAACCCAGTATTCAATATTTAGGTATAAAAAACAAGATCCTGACTTCTAAAACACAGCACTCAACGTTCAGGGACCAGCAAGTATGTTTACAAACAAGCTACAACACTCAGCCTCTTCTATTAGTCATTGGCTTGTATAAATTAAGGAGTCAGTTTGAAATAAATATGAGTAGAATATTGCCAGGAAAATATTGTCTACACAAAGCGATGTAGTGCTTCGTACTTACAAGTTACAATACTACCAGTAATCTCGGCATGAGCAAGTTCCATCCTTGAAATGATGGAACCTCTTTATATCTCTCAATAATATCTCCCTCTGACTCATCTTACTGATAAACTTCATCATTGAATGGCAATCTCCGCATACTCTCAGGTTCTTCACAATTCTAATGGTAGTCCCAGGAGCAGTACTAATGAGATCAAAGGCAAGTGCCAATTTCTCACTATGACTTCCAATGATTCTTCCTTCTCTTCTTCTTCAATGTTATGAAGTATCCACTCAGTTTCTGGCATATAGCCCTGTTCTCTCACACTAGATGTTATTTCCTCTAATTTCATGTACAACTCTTCTTAAAGCGCATGACTGTGATCACCCGCCACAAACCTATGTACTTGACCACCCACCTCAATATAACTCCACCTAGGTTCTTTCTCTAAACCTGTATCCTTCATTGAAGTTCTCACTCTTTCTACGTCTTCCTATCTCCCTACTCCAGCATATATATTTGATAAAAACACATAGCTCCCAGGATGTTTAGTCTCGAGCTCCAGAAGCCTCTGTGATGCATATTCTGCCATTTTGATATTTTTATGAGCTCTGCAAGCACAAAAAAGTGCTTCCCATATCACAAGATCAGGTTCTAGAGGCATGTTCTGTATGAAACTGAAAGCTTCGTCCAGTCGGCCTGCCCTGCCAAACAGATCCACTACTACTGCATAGTGTTTTATGGTGGGTTTAATGGAGAGGTCAAGCCTCATGCAGTCAAAGAAATGAAGTCCCCACTCAACTTGCCCAGCATGTGAGCATGCAGTTAGGATTGCAAGGAAGACAACTCCATCTGGCTTTACTCCTGCGAAACATGAAAATATTTCAATACCCTATATAACCATACAAACTGAAAAAGTTCAGAAAATAATATAAAACTCGCACCTGCCAACTTCATTTTATCAAAGAATTGAAGAGCTTGCTCAACACAGCCATGGATTGCCCAACCCCATATTGTAGAGGTCCAAGTCCGGATGTCCTTATCTTTTGTCATGGAAAAGACCCGACTTGCAGACTCTATAAATCCACATTTTGCATACATGTCAATTAAAGCAGTTCCAACAGCTCTGTACAACTGAAAGCCACTGCTCCAAGCATAACAATGAATCCTAACTCCTGTATCAATGGCTCCTGCTTTCGCACAAGCTGAAAGTGCAGAAACAAAAGTAAGCTCATTAGGCCCCACATCCTCCACCAACATTCGAGAAAACATAGACAAAGCCTTTTTGAAGTATCCATTATGTGAAAACCCAGTGACCATCACAGTCCAAGAAACCACATTCCTTTTTGGCATACGATCTGCTCGGTCAACCTCTCCATTCCTCATGAACCCATTAATTAAACAATTCCAAGACACAACATTCCTCTCCGGCATTGCGTCAAATATCTCCACAGCTTTTCCCAAGTCTCCAACTTTACAACACCCATTTATCAATACATTCCATAACAACACACTCCCTAGTTTATTTCTTTCAGGACTTTCTTCAAACAACTGTAAAGCAAAACCCAATAACTCAACTTTAACATACATATCAACCAAAGAAACTCGAACAAATGAATCAAACTCAAGACCCCTTTTCAAAATCTCACCATGAACCATCATACCAGCCCTACCCTCAATCAAGCCCGCACTCGATCTGAGAACAAACGGATACGTGAGCCGATCAGGTCGAATATTTAGCCTCAACATGTATACAAAATGGGAAATTGAGCTCTCAAAACAAGAATTATTTGTTAGTGCTCTAATTAAAGCATTAAAGACAAACAAATTGGGATTATGGAAATGACTAAAGATTGAAAGCGCATAATTGATGGATTTATGTAAGGAACATGAAGAAATGAGTTGGGTCACGACCCAACTGTTTGAAGAGTGGCTGTGGCGTATGATTTGTGTGTGGATTTGCTGGAGTTGCTGGGTGTTTTTGGAGGCATGAATGAGAGATACCAATTGGGTTTCAGTTGGTGTGATGATTCCATGAGAGGAATGAGGAGGAGCTGCTTTCTTGGAAGAAGTAATTGTAGTTTTGGCATTGGGTGAGTAGTTTTGTTTAGCAAGAAGCTTACTAGCTCTCATTGTATATCACATCAAAGAATAAAAGGTTTGACATACCAAACACTTGAGAAAGAAAATTTATTTGACATAGATTGTAATGGAAATCTGGTTTTGGTAAAAATTTATAAATATTAAGAAAAATATTTTTGTTTAATATTTAACCTTAAAAAATAAGGTTAAATGTCCTCAAAATATGATACTTTTACACAAGTGACTCTGATCTAAAAAAAAATTATAACAGCATCCTCCAAGCACAGTACTCTAAAATCATTTATGAGTACTGACGTGTCATGCAATACAATATATTTTATTGTATTTTATAATTTCTGATGTTATATAATTCATTATATTCATAATTTCTACATAGGACGGATGAAACCATAATATGATCCAGTGCCACTTGCATAACAAAAAAACAAAAACAAAAAATGGTCTATTTTTCAAAAACTAATTACAAATGACAAGATTAAGTATCTACAGAACGCAATAAGAATCCACTAGTACTTATAGTTCTTCCCTCCTACATCTGCTAGACAAGAGACACACTATATATGAACAAGATGGCACCTAAAAAAAATCACCAAAAAAGGGGACTAACAATTTGTTTGTATGAAATATGAAAAATTCTGGTTCTTCATCATTTGGAGAAGATATCGTAAAGCCAGGAGACAACATCTCGTACCCAACACTCGAAACGCAGTCGAAAAATACTGGCGAACTGTTGCAAATACTCATTCTTAATAGAGTGACCATCTTATTTGGCCTCTAACTTTGAAGGGAGATGGGTACCACTATAACTAAACAGGCCTTCATTAGTATAAGGATGTTCAAACCCCTTACTGGCGCCTTCATAATTTTCTGAAGTTGGCGCTGATTCAGCATTGGGATTCAAGCCAGCCAATTCCATGATGTTCTCAATCTCTTTCACCACGTCACTCATTGATGGCCTGTCGAATCCTGCTTCTTTGACACAAGTCAATGCCAGATCCACGAACCGCTCTAAACCTTTCAGTTCATTTCCCAAACCAACTGCAGGGTCAATAACTCCATGAAGGTTATACAGATCTTTTGTCTTATCCATTGCTTGTTTAATATGCCTTACGATGTATATCCCTTTCTCAATCGGACTTCTTGCAGTTAACAGCTCTAGTAGTACCACTCCGAAGCTGTAGACATCACTCTTCTCAGTCAGCTGTTGGGTCATGTAATATTCAGGATCCAAGTAGCCCTACAACCAAACAGAATTGTTTACTTTGTAGACCAAAATCTTAAATAATTATGGCAAATCCTAAATGAGCTGATAATTTTGTTAGAGAATAACAATGCACCGAAAACAATAACAAAGAGAAAATATATAAAAACAATTACATGGCTAGTCCACGCCCAAAATAAGCTCATAATTTTTAGATCATAAGATTCCGTATATTAGAAAATAATAAAAAATATATATATTTACAATGTAAAAAAACTGTTTACCAATAGACCAAAATTTTAAATCGTTTGGCTAATCCAAAATAAGCTCATAAATTTTAGATCATAGTTGAACTTTTGAAATTGTTTTCAGATACAGGAAATGCAATTATTAATATTATTATTATTTTGACAATAAATTCAGATCCCATTTATCACCAAGAACTTGGTCGTTTTTCAGTATGGAAAATTGGGGGACTGTGACCAGCAAGATTATTTCTCAGTTGATTATTTGTTTACACCTCTGAAGAGAGAAATAAAAGTGTATTTTCATGTGTGCGAGTGTGTGAACACGTTGCCCTACTTATGACTAGGGTGAACCCAGACTAAGAAGAAGGATTACTGGTTAACTGAGTGGACATGAGGACTTTTATAGTCAAATGGTATTTATAAATTGAAAGCCGCCATCCCTCAGTTATAACAAACTACAGCATTTTCAAAAGTAAGGTTTAGGGATAACTAGTACCATTGTTCCTTTGACTTGAGTTGTGACATGACCCTTTTCAGATTCACCCATTGGCTTGGAAAGGCCAAAATCAGCAACTTTGGCATTTAGTCGTTCATCAAGTAAGATATTGTTTGATTTGATGTCCCTATGTATGATGGGAGGGTTGGCAAGGTCATGCAAATACTGCAAACCTCTGGCTGCTCCAAGTGCTATTCGGAGTCTTCTCATCCAGTCCATCCTGATACCAGACTTCCCTGTGCAAATAATATGCGATTTATCACGATTTCGAGGAATATATGTATTCCCACAAAAAAGAGTAGTTTACCAGCAGTAAGATGATAGATAATAAAGGTAAAAGTGTTGCTTGCAGATCACAGGGTAATTTAGTAGGAAAACTTTCATGTTTTGCTCTAGACAAATTTAGTTCTAAATAGAGTAACAAGGGCAAGATGAGTTTTTACATGGTAAATCTTACATGCTTTTATTTCTTAATTCTACTTGTTGCTTTCCAGGCTAGGTTATACTCTTGCAGACCACTTAATCTTAGTATTACTGATTGAGAACATTAGATGTGGTACAGTTAATAATCCATTTAACACTCTGCACCAGAAGATTACAAGGAAACAAAACAAACTAAATACTTTAAGACTTGTATGATCTTAAAAGGGGTCTCAATTAGGACAAGCTCACAAGCATTGCCAAAATACCATGTTTTCACTTAGTTGACTCTGTATTATGTCACTTTTCTGTTCATTTAGTAAGCATTTGACAATTTGTAAATTTCTATTCCATGCATATTGTTATATAAGAACATGCACGTTGTAATATTTCATTGAGTTGTAGTTTGGATTGCCTTGATGATTTCGTATGGGGGCTTACTCATCTGAACACCATCGAGACTTTTGGCTCCTGCAGGTATATAAATTTAGCATCTGTGTGACTAATGTTCAAAGTACTCCCTTTACCTTGAAGGTTTATGGTTTACAAATCCCGAAATTATGGTTTTCTGTGAATCATTGAGAAATGTCCTTAAAATGTTTGACGATAACTGCTCATATAGATTTAAGGTATACTTCATCAATTCATTTGCTGATTATTTTTTCTTGTTTATTTTAGGGGGAGGGGGGTTGATACTGAATTTGCAGAACTCAATCAGGGCTGGGATTGGTTTTTACATGCAGGATTGACTGGTATGCTACCAGCAGAATGCAGGCATGGGGTTGGGATACCATGTGACCGGGCTGGTTGGTCTAGAGGATACTAGATACCATACTAATGAATACTTCTCATAGCGCTCGACTGTGATACATTATATCTTTCAGTGCTTTATTATTAACCCTAAAATCACTAATTCTTTCACATACCTTAGGAATTCCAAATATCTAGATGTACATTGTACTTTCAGCCACAACCCACAAAGGCACAAACAAATATGAGTTGCATATTTCTCTTATCCCCTCCGCACACTAAAAATAGTGACATATATTAGTAATTAGTTAAGTTTTTTTCTCATTAGACCATCAATTCACCCATCATAAAATAATTATTTGTAAGTGAACCAGTATCAGTATTCATTATATTAGTTAGTAAGGCAAAGCAATAAGTAGGTACCTGAAAGACTTTCCTTTAGTGTTCCGTTGGGAATATACTCATAGACCAGCATTTGTTCAGCTTGCTCAAAACAGAAACCTACGAGGCTGACAACGTTCTTGTGATGAACCCTGGAAAGAAGCTCAATCTCAGTTTTAAACTCAAAGGCACCCTGCGTAGATCCTTGCTGAGCTCTTTTAATGGCAACAAGTAGTCCACTGGAAAGAGTTCCTCTATATACCTATAAATACAATGTAAATTTAGAATCTGAGACCAATTCAACGGAAAAAATGTTCTCAAATAATTTTACGAGAAAGTTGAGAAGAGTACGATGAACAATATTCTCATAAGGAGAAGTAACTTTCAAATGAATCTGGTGTTAATAAGGCAACACTTGGAGAAATGGAAGAACATATGTTTAGTACAGTAGACTTTTTTGAATGACTTAAAATAGTACTACCATGAGTTAAGGAGTTATTCAATTCATTAAACAACAAAAACATCTTAATTTTTTCTTTAAAAAAAATACTTCCATTTTGTTTAGTAAAGGATACACTATACAGTAATACAACTATGAGAAGTAATATATTCTTTTGTTTAGTAAAGGATGATTCTTAAGTCTTAACAATGGGAACTATAATGTACTAGACACAATCACCAAGGAAAAAAGGTTCAATGAACAAATAATTTCACATAATAAGAAGGAACAAGGTTCTAACCATCCCATAACCGCCAGATCCAATATTATTTGCTTCAGAAAAATTGTTTGTGCATTTCTTAAGCTCTTCAAATGAGAAATTTCTTGCTCCTTTTAACTGAGGAATACCACCACTGCTTTTATTTGGGTCCCAGGATGCTGCATGATTATCACAGTAATACTAATTAAATCATCAGAAGAAATCAAATGATTAACATAAAAATAGATAATAAAAAATAAAAAAATTTGAGGTTATTCCCGAGCTTACCAAATGGATTATTCTGTTTATTAGCTCTTTCAGCTCTTCTCTTTTGACGGTAAGCATAAAGTCCTGCAAGGATTAATAAAAGCAGAAGTGCAGAGCCACCGGCTGCTGCTCCAGCTATAATGCCTGTACTTGATGACTTGTGAGATCCTGTAGACGCACCTGGAAAATAATATATATGTCCATACATGTAAGCACTACTATGAGATTGAAGAAATGTGGTGGAAATAATTTTAATGCTTATGTTAATTACTCCATTACCTTCAAAGTATTCATAGTTGTGACCAATGAAAAAAAAGGGTCCAAAAGAGTCTGGCGGCTTAAATGTTTGGTTGCTAAGCACAAAACCAATGCCAGAAATTCCAGTTCGGTTAAAACGATCTAGGCCAGATGATGGAAAAATTTCCAAGGTTATTACAAGGTAGTCGTCCAAATTTTTGGTAGGATTACTCAGTGAAATAGAATCCACTGGGAGTTGATTGGACTGAAAAGCACTCATCAGAGGAGTTTGAAGAGATGTGTAGATAGTGGAGTTTCGTAGGTCTGAGAAGGAAGGAGCTCTGAAAAATAGGGTGCCCGTGTATGGATATGCACATTTACAATTTGGGCTGAAAATTTGATCTGAACTGCATTGAATAGCCGCACAATTGTTTGGTGTTGAATACGAGGAATTAGACTGTACAGGAAGGGTACAGTATTTTTGGGTTGCTCCTGACTCCTCACAAACTGGGTTACCAACAAGTCTGCACACAATAATAAAAAATAAAATAATGATGTCAGAAAACCATTCAATAATAAATGTGGAGAGAACAAGGCCAATAGTTAGAGGAAGATCTTACACCAGGTCGTTATTGTATCCAGATCCTTGTTTAAAAGCATCTATAAAATTGTTCTGCAAATCAACAAGTTGAAGTTGGTTGCTATAGCTGGATCCAAGATCCAAGGTTCCATTAAGCTGGTTGTCCCTTAGTAAGCTGTCATACCATTATCATAATTTAAGACAGATACTAGATCAGAAAAATTAGAAAAATCTGATGAAATTATTATGTATATATTTTCATATCTGGAAGACGCAATTTTATTCTATGAATTAGCATTACATGAGAATAGTTATACTCACACAGTCTGCAGTTGAGGAGCACTGAAAAGGGCTATTGGAACTTGTCCTTCAATTCCTGTACGTTCCATTACTCTGTCATTACAAAGTTGAAGGATTATTAGGATTCATACAAAATAAAATGGAAGAACCACGTCTGAGTTATTTTCTTAATGGGCTATCAGATTCCGACAATCTTTAATATCGGCAATGATAGGTACTGTATTGAGCTCCCCATCTAGCCACGCCAATGAAAAATGAACTTGGTAGTTGAAATTTAACCTGCCTCTTGGGGTCCTACCCTCCATAGAATTACTATAGAGAGTTATCATTAGATCCTTTAAACTGGATAATTCATATTTTCTTCGTTAGGCACTTAAACACTCTATGATGTGCTTTATAGTGGCCATTGGTGACTCCTTTTGGTGGTAATTATTTAGTTCAACAGCATAGTGCTTCGCTAGCAAGTGTGAAAATCAAGTCTGCCTCACCAAGTAGTTTAGTTTGTAAACATGCTTCAACAACCAGTTTGTTCGGATAGTGGGTGTCAAACGAGAACCATTTTATTCTTCTTAAAAAAGCAAGAGATAATAAAAGGTAATTGGCCATATGTTGCAATCATCTTAGCTTCATTACCAAGGAACAACATATGTTGACTCGAGAAACTTCACGATCATGAAAGACAATGCCACATGATTGAGGTAGAGGTAAAAGGTGTGATAAAGTAAAATCGTGAAAAAGAATTCTTATAGCACATCTATGTGGTCCAACAAGTCCTTGTTCTATGGTGTGTCCCCAAGTGCCACATGCTGGAGGGGGGAGAGAGAGAGAGAGAGACGTACAATGTTGTCAAAGACTGTAATGTGGAAAACCATGGAGGAACATCAGACACAGTAAAAGTATTGTTGCTCATATCCCTGCAGTGACAATATAAAAAGCTACTGAGTTTGTATAATTTTAAATCCGATGGGAGAAAGATAACATGTATGCTTTGGAGGGCACAACGATAATTTCAGATTATTATATTGAGGAGAATGAAAAGTACTTTCTATCTGGATTTAGTGAAGCATTTTCAACTTACACATAGTTGAGAAAACTCATTCCAGTAAGGTCGGGCAAGGGGCCAGTCAATCTATTGTTGGACAAGAACCTGAGGATAATCATACATCTTTCTTAGTAATAGAAATGAAGAATCAAAACAAGAATGGTGCTGACTTAATTGGCCAAGTAAAGAAGCATAAATTGGCAATACTTTTTTCCCCCTTTCTACTTACAGCTCATTGACATTGACAAGGTTGTTGAGATTTGAAGGGACAGGCCCACTGAATGAATTTCTGTCTAGCCGTCTGTAACAATCGCAGAATAATCAGTTCAATACTTTTACAGATCAAGGAAAAAAGTCAATAAAGAAAGGTAACAGATTTTACTCCAAGTATATGATAAAGATACTCACACCACCTCCAAGGTCTTGACAAGTCCTAGACTAGAAGGAACACCGCCTGTGAGCTGATTGCTTTCAAAAAGCCTGCTCAGATGAAAAATAGAAGAAGCGTAGTAAGTATTCTTATTTATTTACAAATTACAGTAGCAGGAAAGTAATGCTTGTAGAAAAGAGTTAAGTTTTAGCACTAGGTTGTCCAGACAATAAGATCACATGACATTATAAATTTATATCCACCATGAATTGAGTAAACAAAAGTTTTCTTCTTCCCTTTTCTAGAGAGGTCAGGGGACGAGTGCATGTATGCCTAGGGGGCAGAGGGGCAGAGGGGCAGAGGGGCAGAGGGGCAGAGGGGCAGAGGGGCAGGAGGAATAGAAAATACTTCCGACCAAGAAATTCAAGCGAGATATGCTGAGATATGTCAAGAAGCATTGGGAGGATTCAGAAGAAGACTGATTACTTAAAATGTGTTGCAAGTTCCAGGAAACAAGCTCACGGTCATTGAAAAGGGCAAGATTCAGAAAAAGGCTGTTAGATATATTGATGGGTCCTAATTCAAAATGTGTTTTCTTTCTTTTGCTTCCAGTGGGAAGCTTACTACCACTCTTTCCTTTTTGCTAGGCTACTCAGGTGATTTTGGCCATTAAAACATTGCTGCCTCCAGTGATTCATGTAATGAACTACTGACTCTTGTAATACATAGTTCAAGTAACTAGTTGTTTGGAACATACACATGTATAAGGCTCAAGTTTGAGCTGAAAAGTTTAGATGGTATTTCGCCTGATAGCTGATTCTTTCCAAAATGGCTGCAAATGATGGACAAGTATTAGGGACATTGCTGATAATTATTCTGAATGGATAAAGGCTAAAATCGGAGAACAGAGATTAAACATACAAATGCTTGGTGTTAACCAGCAAATCAAGACCAGGTGTGCTCCCAGTAGAGACTGGTATTGTTCCACTGAGCTTATTATCTGCTAGATCCAACCAATAAAGATTTAACAGATTACCGATGGAAGGTGGTATCCCCCCGCTGAAGCCATTAGAATTCAGAGACCTGCAAAATATTGGATGAAGACTGTCAGAAATGTAGGCCATGTCCAGGAATTTCATTAAAAATAGTATAATAGTATGTCAAAATGGGAAATGGTTCAGGTGCAGTTCAGCAAAACAAATCCTAAACTACCCTTTAGTTTTATAGATGATATACAAAATTAGAATGGACTTTCTGAGCTGAGATTTTTTATTAGAGCAACAATGCATATCTGTGTTCCAATGAAAGAGTTTCTCCTTAAGCAGTACAAGCTTCAGGAAGCATTTAAGCACCCAAATAATTCAGAGACATAAAATCTAAAAACTATAGAGAAAAGAGAACTTTTCATTACAACAATTTTTTTAGAGAAATACTCATTGTATAATATTTAAGCCAAATACTTCAAGAGAACAAGGATAATTTTGGCATGAAAAAATAAACAATTTTAATTTTCGTTGCACTTAAAGTAGAAAGATTAAGCAATACATGGTACTATTCTATAGACTTTATATACAAAAGAATATAATATGCATCCATTTCATTCCTGAAAGGCAAATTATTTTAGAGGATGAAAGAATCTAATTGAGCACTAGAACATGTATCAAATTAGCTTGAGGTTCTGTGGTTCTGCCCTAAATGGATATCACAATATGAACATCAGTTCACCAAAAAAATAGCGGATTAAGCATGACAGACTTATAAGATAGAATCTCTTACAAGTTACAAATACAGACTCTTCAATAATTGCGAGTAGCGTTTCAAAGAACAATGGAATAGTGCTTGGATTTCCAGATTTGACCGCTATTGGTCTATTAGTGAAATAAATGAGGAACAAAAAGCCTTACAAAAAAACCAGCTGGTTGAGAGATCCAATACCGCCTGGAATCAGACCAGTGAAACCGCAGCCAACCAGAATTCTGAACAAAAACAAGTCAAGCAATTGATCAACAGACGTCATTGTTATTCACACACATTATGTAGCAACAAATAAAATTCCTTACAGATTTGATAGTTTCTTCAGATTTCCAATAGATGGAGGAAGGGATCCGGTCAAACCTTTGTTGTATGATAAATCCCTAAACAAAAAAGTTGATAATCAGATAGAGTCCCTTAAGGTAGCATCAATAAGAATGTGCTTTCGATTACGTAAACAAAGCTAAATATAGAAAAAAGTGTCCTTTGGGCTACAACAAAGACAGAAACATTTTAGCAAATGATGTCACCTATTGGTTATAATTACATTTAAATTTACAAGTGTATATCTCCCAAATCTAGAGGCAATCCTTGAATTCTTTGAACATTGTAATTTTTGCTGAAAAAGAATGGCGGAAAAATGCAAATGTATCGAGTTTTTAATTCTCATAAAAAAAATAGTGATAATTATAAAAATGGTTATACTACAAGGAGCCTCGAGAATACTGAGATTCTTCATTTGTATGGCAATATACCCAGTTTAAACGATGATATTAAAATTAAGATGCAATTATCGAAAAGTTTAAGCTAGTTTCCAAATGGATCAATGGATGGAAGAAGAGGAACTGTGAAGAAAGGACCTACAGAGTCTGCAATTCAGATAAATTCACGATATCTCCAGGCAGCTGACCACTCAAACCTATGCTTGATAATGTTCTGAAACAGAAAGTGATCAGGTTATTTAAAATGCATGAAATTGAAAAGTAAACCATCTTCAGTTAACATTGAAAACTGAAACACAGCATGAACTTACATCGAGGTCACACGCGAATCAGTGCACCCAATTCCTTCCCAGTTGCCCCCACATGGATCCGAGCCAACCCAATTTGGTGGTGTGTTCCCCCATTGATTCTTGAGAGATTGTAGAATGGTAGCTTCATTGCAAAAAAAAATATTCTTTAATACCAATTGAATCCTCAAAAAAATTACTCTCCAATTCAATACCAATACATGAAGTTGATCATAACTGGAAAAGGAATTGAACAAACTATTACCCAAATATTCCATGCGGACATCTTAAAATATTTGCTTGTGTTAAATTTTAACCCAGTAATCACAATAAATCCACATGACACAAGAATAAAAATAACTAAAAGGAAAGCTTATTTGTTTAAACAGAAATGAACTGCAGGCTGAATGCGCTACTAATACAGGTGAACATGAAAGCAGAGCCTCAAATTAATTGAGTCTAAAAGTATGCACACCAGGGAGATTGAGGACTAATTAATAAATCAACAACATGGTAAAACACACAAATTAACTACTAGTAATGCCAAAGAATAAAATCTTGGGAATAAAGACAAACTAACTTACAATCCTGATTATTCCTCTGTGCTGCTATGACCAATAATTGAATGGAAAAAACCAGTAGAAATTTCTGAAACATATTATCCATTACTCGGGGAACAACCATACAAAGTTTCAAATTAACAAACCAGGCCGGAATTCTGTGAATCAAAAACCTCCAAAACCCAAACCTCACAGCTTGATTATAAACTGAAATATTCAACAAAGGAGATGAGAGTTTCTTTATGCCACCAAACTAACATATCTGGGTCTAAATAAAAATAAAAATGAGCTGCACAAAAAAAGAAGAAGCAGCCAACTTGCACAAAAAAGTACTAACCAAACACACCTGAAATATTAAAATATGTCAATAAATAGATGAATAATAAAGCTTTGATGTCAGTTACAATATTATGAGTAAATTTACTGCCCACCTAATAGATTGCATTTTTATTAATAAAAAAAAATGAAGGAAACTTGACCACATGGGTTTTACTGGTCCATTATTTGCAAAAAAGTCAATAAATACTTCTTTAATTGTTGCAGGTTTCATATTTGGGGCTTCCAAATTGTGCAATTTGCTTCATTAAATTAGACTATTCGCAGTTTTAAAAGTAAATTCAGGGTCATACGCAAGTGGGTTTGAATGTTTGATCGGAACATGTCATTTCTGGCATGCATTTCAAACACGTCTCCAGTTGTGCGATAATATAATCAATACATGATTCAATAATAGTAGTTAGATGCCCTGTAGGCTGTAACTAGGTGAAAGAAAAGCACGCACAAACACACACACACACTATATATATATATATATAGCCCGGCTCTCTCCAGCGAACTGGAGGAGCGAGCGAACCGACTATAGCGACGGAAAAAATCCGTCGCTATAGCATAAAAAACCAGCTTTCTATGCTATAACAACAGAAAAAATTGTCGCTATAGCCGGGTTATTTTTAGTTCGCTCAAAAGCGGACTGTAGTGTATATATACATATATATATATATATATATGAACGAACTGGCTATAGCGACGATTTTTTCCGTCGCTATAGCATAGAGAGCCGTTTTTTATGCTATAGCGACAGAAAAATTTGTCGCTATAGCCGGAGAGAGCAGGGCAATATATATATATAGATAGATAGATAGATATATAATTAATTAGTTGCATGTGTCATATACAATAATACATACCTAAACACAAAAGGGTGTTTGAATCTTTCAGCCACACTGTTCTTCCTCATTCCCATTCCCACTTGTGGATAATCTGACTTATTTTCTTGCCAAAAGATGGATTAAAAGTGTGATTCTTTCCTTTTCTTTTCCTTGTATAGTTATTACTACTGCGCAGTCCCAAAATGAGAGGCATATATATGGTTGTTTAGGTCGTATTTAAACATATTTAGACATAGTAATATTTTTTTTATGATTTTTTAATTATTCAATTTCTTGGACTAAAATTTGTCAAATTATTATCAAAAAAGCTTACTTCTTTGTCTAATGGAGTAATAAAAGTCACATTGGTATTTATTTTTTTCTCATGTGCTATAACTGCTAAGAAAAACTCTTAAAAATAAAATGATTTTTTCACAATACTTCAAATTCATATTTTTTTTTTTGAAAATATTAAATACTTCAATGTATTCTTCTTTACATTAAATATGGATGTAAATTCACTTATTTCCAACAAAAAAAAATCAATTGAGGTATTCTTTGCTTAACATATGGAATATAGTTTATTGTGATTCACAATATTTGCATATGTGATTGAAAAAAATCAAAGGTCAACTCTATATTTTGTTAAAATACAATGTAACGATATATTTTCTTGACAAAAATTGATTGAAAAATTAAAGATATAGAAGGTTTTTTTTAGTGTATGAGAAAATAGAGTTTAAAATAATAAAATTTGTAATTATTAATGCGCTTCAGGTAGCTTATATTATTTTTTATAATTATATTAGTTAAAAATTAAACTAATCAATATCTTTATTTTTTTTATTGAAATAATTCAGCTTATTTGATTATTAAAGCATCATAAATAAAAAACTTGTGAAATGGAAATGGTAGTTATAAGTATAAATTGATTGAAAAAGACCACAAGTTGGCAAGGATAAAATTCAAGTCAACTTAGGGAACTCTAAGTTTCTCAAATTGTTTAATTTTGTTGACTTTTTCTCCGTATGGAAACGAATACCCACGCGGTTATAATAGTAAGAAATTCGATTACGATGAAGTTAATTTCATGATAAGATAGTTAATTGACTGATATAATGTGAGAGAGATTAGGATACATTATTAATAAAGAGCTATTCGGTGACCAATTTTGAGCAAGCGGTTCCTTTTATTTTTACTCCTTAAACCTTAAAGCCTAAACACTAAGTTCAAAATTTACATATATCCAAATTACACCTAAATCATTAAATTCTATAAAAATTTGAGTTAAAATAAATATTATAAATTTTTTGGAAGTAAAAAAAAAAGGGTCCGGTCGCTCAAAACCGGTCTCTTTAGAATTTTTCTATTAATAAAATACTTAAACAGAATTACTTTTATATTAATGATGTGTCATAATTATAATACCACTCGTGTATATATGTTGTTGTCAGTGGCGAAGCCAGAAAGTTTTAATAGTGGGGTCAAAATTCTTAGTAAGTTATAAAAAAGTTGGCGGGGGTTCGGGGGCGCTGCCCCCGAGCTAATTTTTTTAATACTTTATACTTTCGGGTTAGACAAATGCATCCAAATATCTAATTTAATAATACTAACAAAAGGGAAAAATTACAATTGATTTCTGAAAACAAAATTGAGGTTGGAGAAATTGAAGAGAGAGTAATTTTTGTTACGACACAAGGCTGCAAGAGAGTCACAGTAGAATAGAGTGACACTCTAATCTCCACACTCGCGGCTACCCACTCCGACCACTCGCGAAAGGCTTTGATGGTTCACGATTTGACTTTTGCCCCTTCTCTCTCTGTTTTGTGGCTGAAGTGCTGAACAAATATTGATGTATGAGATTTAGGACTGAGGCTTGGCCGTTTGGGTATCTCTAATTAAAAAAAATTGAGTAGGGTCAAAAATTGAGTGAGAGTCAAAAATTAAGTGGAGTAAAAATTTTTTTTTAAGTAATTTTAAAAGGTGAGTGGGGTCAATTGACCCCACATTTCTACCATAGCTTCGCCACTGGTTGTTGTATCTATTAAAAAAATTATTATAAATAATTAGGGATAACAAAAATATTAATATATAAAATCGTAAAAAATATAAAAAAATTTAATAATTTTATATTAATAATTTTTTAAACTCACGCAGCCTTTTCTGTGATACGATCAAACTCCCAAGCTCATGCTATATCCATTTTCGTTGCACATATGTGTATAAAGCATTAAAATAGTCTTATTCCTTTTCCCGGTGGAATTTTAAGAAAAAGAGATTTTCAAACAACATAATCCCTTTTTTAATAAAGCTTTATTAACTAATACCAACTGATTCCTTCTTAAATCCAACTATTTTAATTCTCTCTTACTCTTCGCATGGAAGACTAAAAATGCATTATTAAAGTCACTTAAATTATACATACAAGTATACAATTGGATTTAAATTAAATCCAAAAATAAGTTCTACTATTTTTAACATCATCTTATATCTACACAAACAAATGAATTTACTCAATCTTTTTGTTCCCAAATTTGCACCGCATGCTTTGTGGGTTTTGATTCTGGGTGGTAGAGCTACAAGCTTTGGTACTTAAAGAATGAGTATGAATGGGGGTGATTCAGCTACAAATGATGATCGGACCAGGAATTTGCAGGACTTTGATCCGGCTGCGCATTCTCGGCCGTTGGATGACATCCAGCAGAGCTTGCTATCGGGTCCTGAGCAGAAGAAGAAGAAGTATATGGATCTGGGTTGTATTATTGGGACTATTTTGGCAGCTGGGCTTATTGCTGGGTTTGTCACTCTTATTGTCAAGACTGTGCCACCACATCACCACCGTAAACCACCGCCGGAAAATTACACAGTTGCTCTACGCAAAGCACTCATGTTCTTCGATGGTCAGCGCTGTAAGTGATTCACATTTAGCTATTTCAGATTTTCACAAATTCTGCTCTATTGGGTTAGTATTTGTTCTTGGATCTAATGGTTTATTAGTTGTCAATGAGATTGTCTTTTAGCTTCTATGTAGGTAAGATGTTTGAGACCCATAAGGAAATTTAGGATGGAATTTTTTTTAGAAATCTGAGTTAAAAATGGAAAGGGGAAAGATAATTTTCTATACTTTTAAAGATCAAACTATTTGCCAATCAGGGGACAACTCTTTGTTTTGTGATATAAAAACTAAATCTTTTTTATCTAATTTTACTATTTGTCATTTATGAGTAGTAGAATACACTCTGCAGTGTTTATTCAATATTATTATTTGTGTGCTTGAGTTTTGTTTTTTCCCATAAAACTTGAATCGGTTGTTTCTTGCTAGTTGTTGTCACATCATCAGTAATGTCGTATCCTTTTGTAGTCTAATTTATAAATGTGGATGTTTGCAGCTGGAAAACTTCTTAAGCATAATAATGTAACGTGGAGGGGTAACTCTTCTGGCAAGTCCGATCCATCATCTATAAGCAAAAACTTGGTGGGTGGTTATTATGATGCGGGTGATGCAATCAAATCCAATTTCCCCGCTTCTTTTGCAATGACCATGTTGAGCTGGAGCGTGATCGAGTATAGTGCCAAATATGAAGCTGCAGGGGAGCTCAACCATGTTAAAGAGGTCATTAAGTGGGGGACTGATTATTTTCTCAAGACTTTCAATTCTTCTGCTGATACCATAGACCGCATCGTGGCGCAGGTAAATATGGTCCTCTCTTTAGGATGAATTTTAGATACCCAATAAATTACTTATAATACATATTCTTCTCATGCTTCCACGACTACCCATATCCATATATTTAAGAATCGTATTGTATCCTTCTTGGTATTTAGCAGGAATCCTCCCATCAAACTGCTTTCTTTTCCTTAATATGACAGGTGGGAGTGGGGGATACCTCCAGAGGTCCGAGTCCTAATGATCTTTATTGCTGGATGCGTCCTGAGGACATTGATTACCCTCGGCCAGTAACTGAATGTTATAGTTGCTCAGACCTTGCTGCAGAGATGGCGGCTGCTTTGGCTTCCGCGTCAATTGTTTTTAAGGACAACAAGGCTTACTCGCAGAAACTTGTCCATGGTGCTAAAATCCTTTTTGAATTTTCTATGGATCAGCGTGGTAGGTATAACGCGGGGAATGAGGCTTCCATTTTCTATAATTCCACTAGTTATTGGGATGAGTTTGTGTGGGGTGCAGCTTGGATGTATTATGCTACCGGAAATAATTCTTACCTTTCCGTTGCTACTAATATCACAATGGCCACACATGCTGCTGGTTTCTCGGGAGGCCCGGATTTTGGTGTACTTAGTTGGGACAACAAGCTTGCGGGAGCTCAAGTAAGTGAAAGGATCATCTTCTTATATTGTTTTAACAATTTATATTTTCTTTCTTTATTTCTTTTCCTTTTTTCTATTTATTTAATTTACTTTTTTAGTTTGGGATAAAGGCGTTGTCCTCTCTGTTTTCAAATGTGTGTGCAATATACTCCTAAGCTATTGTACTTCATCCGTTAAGGGTTTCAAATTCAAATTTTCTCGGGCTATTGCTTAATGTTAGTTGCATTTCCTTTCACATTTATTTTGTCCTTAGTTGTCTCCTGGGCATTTTCAAAAAGCTCTTCAGCTTCTATTGACATTCAAAGAAACTGAACTGGCTAATCAATTTCCCCATTTCATAAGCGTAGTGATGGTAATTTTCCCTGTTAACCTAAGTGTGTTTTTTCGCCCAAGTGAAAGAGTATGATACTAATTGTCTTTTCTAGTGCCAATTTTAGTTGATTATTGATATGATCTTTTTTTCTTCCCTATATCTTCAGGTGCTTCTAACTCGTTTGAGATTGTTCTTGAGCCCTGGTTATCCATATGCAGGAGCTTTAGCGACATTTCACAAACAGACCAGCTTATTTATGTGCTCATACCTTCCATTCTTTACAATTTTTAACAGAACTAAAGGTACACTTGCTTTGGTTCATCATCCCCTATAGTATCTTAGTCAATGGAACTTAAAGATTAGATCTAGCGTTTCTTTGTTTAACTTGGAAATGGCATCTAATGTTTCTTGAGCCCTATTGCAGGAGGCTTGATCCAGTTAAATCATGGAAGGCCACAGCCTCTTCAGTATGTAGTCAATGCTGCCTTTTTGGCTACATTGTTTAGTGACTATCTTGATGCCGCAGATGCTCCTGGATGGTTCTGTGGGCCTAATTTCTTCCCAACTAAAGTCCTGCGTGACTTTGCCAAGACCCAGGTATATGATAGTTCCATCTAAATTTCATTTAGTTAGGAGGACTTGCGGATATTGGCTTCTTCTTTTTTTTAACATTTTACATATTATCATTTCAAAAGATATATCTCCTTGCACATTGAAACAGTTGTAACCAAAAACTGAAATTTATTTCTGCATTTTTGCAGATTGACTACATACTTGGCAAAAATCCAAGAAAGATGAGTTATCTTGTGGGTTTTGGCAATCACTATCCGAAACATGTCCACCATAGAGGTGCATCCATTCCTAAGAACAAGATCAAGTATAACTGTAAAGGAGGAGGATGGAAGTGGAGGGATACCTCAAAACCAAATCCTAATACTATTGTTGGGGCCATGGTTGCTGGCCCCGACAGGCATGACGGTTTCCTCGACATGCGTACTAACTACAAATACACCGAGCCAACACTCGCAGGCAATGCTGGTTTAGTCGCGGCCCTTGTGGCTTTGTCAGGCGACAAGGACAGACAAATCGACAAGGACACACTGTTCTCCACACTTCCACCCATGTATCCATGCTGATATTAGTCCTAATCATAATCTTTGATGTGGTGTGCACAAGTCATAACTTTGGGGTTGTGCTAGGATTTAGAGTTGGTAGGTGCCATTGGTTTGTCTATCTTCTATTTTCTTACTTGTGACTTTTAAATTGTATGCATGTAACTATGTAAGAAATCAAACATGTATCATTTTGAAATAATAGAAATTTTATCAAAATGGGATTGCATAATATAAACTTTATTTATTATTATTTTTTAAAGCAATTTAACCCTCTCTGAATGATAAAAAATTTATGGAGCCGGATGTACATGAATTTTGAAACCCAAAATTATAATACTCTTCTTCATTGTGAGAGATTGACTAAATGAATGTACTGAGTCTTTGAGGAAAGGAGACAGAAATAATCAGATTACTTTCCCACAAGACCCGACCCATTTGGAGTAGTCTATTTAGGTAGTGTTTAATAAAATTGAGTAATTAAGATTTGAGTAATTAAGAGTTGAATGATTAGTATATCTTAATAAATTAGATCATCTGACTGAAATAACATAAATAACATGTGAACTGTGTTTGCTAATTAAAAAGTATAAAACATTTGGATGACATTTCGGGTTGATGTTGTACTATAAAAGAATAACAGCAAGTTATTTGTTTTAATGGCTTGTTATTTGTTGTAATACTGACTTAATGGATTTGCCAATGATGTTTTAGCTTAATAGTTAATATCACCAATTCTTGGTTCAACTTTCCTATTCATGTTAGCATAAGTACTATTCAAATTTGTATCTCTAATAAGAATAGGAAATGGCTTGTTTGATTGTTTATAATCAATTATATAATTAAAAGTACATATTTTGTTTAGTTTAACCAGTTTTCGATTTAGCTTTCCTATTCATATTAACATAAGTACTATCCAAATTTATATATCTAATAGGAATAGGATTAGGAAAAAAAAAGATCTTTTTCTTTACTATTCAAATTAGTACAAGTACTATCCAAATTTATAATAATTAAATATATACTATCCAAATTTAAATTTATAATAATTAAATATATACTATCCAAATTTGTTAAGTATTCAAAAGAAACCCAACAAATCTCTAATAAAAAAAAATAACTTCTAAAAGAATTTTTATTTTTGGTTCTACCAATTTAATGACAATTTGTTATCACAATTTTATGTAATTAATTAAGACTGTATAAAACATTATACTATATATTACCTAAATTTATTAAAACGTGAAATTATAACAAACCACATGAATTATGATTAAGAATTAATAAACATTAAATAGAATTTCAAGTAAATTTTGTCAATATAAATATTAAATTAGAATTCCATTACAAATTTAAATAAAATTAAAATAATTATTTTTTTATAATTATAATTAAATAAATATGCATTATATTCAAATGTTTAGCTTTTGTCTCTGCTTCATATGAGGTTGATGAACTTGTAATAAATAAATTAAATAGGTTGAGGGTCACTAATGAAATGAATTATTAAGAATAATTCTAGGGGAATATTTTTTTGCTGACATTCTAGTACATACAAGAAACAGAGTTGTACAGACTGTACAAACCATGTTTTTTGTATGTATCCAAATTACACCTAAAACACTGTTTTTTACAAAAATTTCAGTTGGAATAAATACTATACATTTTTTGAGAGGTACTACAAAAAAAAAATCAAAAAAATAAAATAAAAAAATAATGTCGCTAGAATGTCAGCAAATAAATGTCTTCCCTAGAGGACTCAATTATTAATGAGTCATTAGCAAATGAGTTGAAAATGTATAAATTTAGATAAATTTAGCTATTTTCTTTTTTTGAAAGTCTCACTTTTTGGAGTCATGCAGGGATATAGAATTGAATTTAATCTGTTGATTCAAATTAAATTAATAACAAATTTTCTGATCAAAATGATAGTACAATGTCACCCTAATTATGTGATTTTCCTCCTTTTTTTTATCTCCTTTACAAAAAGTTGGACCCTTTTACAATTTGTGGTTGTCATCATGTTTCATCACTTAAAGGCAGATTGTGGAGAGAAGCATGAGAGCTACATAGCTATAAATTAAGGAGAACACTATTTTTATATGAAGGCGGGATCTATTGTATGTTCATGTGAGGGAGAATTATATAAAAATATTAAAAATACATGTAGAAATATCAGTTCTTTAAATTAATCATGTTTCTTAAAAAAGTCTAATTCGTCAAATTTTTGTTCCACAAAAATTAATAATTATATACAATGACATAATATTTTTAAATTTATAATATTATTTTTACTATCATGCACTCTTAAACTTTATAGAAATGTCATACAATATGTTAATTTTCTTTAAAAAAATACAGTTAACTCTATTTGTTTTAAAGTGAAGTGAGAATAAAACTTGATACCTAAAAATGATAGTACCTCAATTCGAACCACTAAGCTAAAACCTTATTGGCACATACGCCTGCCAATATAGTTGATTAAATATTGAGTCAATTCATATTAAATGAAATTAAATAGGTTGATTAATTATTCTTATTTATTTAAGTTGGATACGGTTTAAAACCATACTTTTAAAAAGAATGATGATTTATATATTCTATTATATTTTTAAAAATAATTACAATAATAGTGTACTCATAAAATCTTTACACACTTAATACAATTTTATATTTATTTATAATATTAATGCAATTAGGATTCATTAATTTAAGAAATTAGTATGTAATTAGAAATCCTTTAGAAATTAGTTATCTCCATGGCTTTTTTTTCTCTCATCATCCCTAACAACTACATACTAATTACAAGAACAGAACAATATCCACGCTCCTACGCCATCAGAGACTCCAAATTCACGGCCAAATCATCACCAACAAACCCAAATCAGAGACTCCAAATTCACGGCCAAATCAAGAAAATTCAGATGGCTTTGCAATTTATCAACAGCCCATCGTCAACAAGCCAATTCACAAACTATGATGGCTGCAGTTGATGTCGGTGGCGATGGTTGTGGCAGAGTTGAAGCTCAGGCTCTGGAGGTCGTCGGTTATATCGTCGAGCCATGGCTCCATTTCGGTTAGAGCATACCCTTTTTCCTAAAGAAATAAAGAAGTTAATGTGTGAATGAGTGATCAAAGAAGGAGGTTAGAGAGAGAGAAGAAGAAGATATAATAAATGAGTGACCAAAGAATGAATGACTCTACTTATAGCTTTAGGTAAGAACAACCGACCGACTTTACTTTTAGAAAAGTGGAATATTCAAGTTAATTGGAATAAGCATTTAGCTGAAGAATATTCAAGTTAATCGTGGACCGGATCTTTGCAAAGTATTTAAGTAAATATTAATAGGAAAATAAATTTAAGAAATTAAATAAGGATCTCAATTTTACACAGTAAAGAAAAAATCATAAGTATTAAATGATTCAATTAATTTACATAGTAGTGAAATCATAAATATAGAATTTTGTTTAAATCTTCGTTTGTGTTTCAATTAATTTGACTGAAATGATGGAGTTTTTTATTTTGATTTTGTAAGTTAATGATGTAGTTATTATTGTTGTTGTTAAAAAAAACTTCCAACTCATATTTGGCATGTAACTGTCTCAATTTTTACCATTAATGATTATATACAGTGTGATGCAGATGCATGGTGTTCCCGTGCGTATGACAGTCTGACAGATGTTTATAAGAATTTCTTCCTCTTCTTCTTCATCTTCAGTCCAAGAGAGAGTAACAATATCCTTCTTCTTATTCTTCCTGTGGTTGTTGAAGTTGTACAGTCCACTTGTACTAGCCTCCTTCCCTTCGTCCGCGTCGTCTTCATCATCGTACACAACCATAAGCCCCATCTCCTTTACCAAACTAGCTCTTGAACTTATAACAAACTCGACGGTAAGAAGATCCCCAGCTTCTAACAAATTCCCTAACCTCCAATGACTCAACATTATTATTCCATCTTCATATTTGCCATCTTTCTTCCACCATATGTAACCATCTTTCCTAACTCCTTCATTGTTCCCCACTGCGAAAGGATGCCAATAATAAATCCATCGGAGATCCTTGGTCCAATTTCTAATTGTACATCCATCATACCAATAAGAGCCACCCTTATCATGTAGATGAAAAGCAACGCACACATTCAAGCCTCGGATCCTCCTCTTCTTCGAGCTGCTGCTAACATCCGGAACAATAAAACATACTGATCCTGACCAGCCCCTTTCTATATAATCAAACCATGATTCCACCAGCTCTTTTCCTGGAATAAATGTGGTGAATATACCAAATTCATAACGTACCTGAACCACACACAATCAAATAATATTAATAATAATAATTATTGCGTAAATTTTGATATATACAGCAAGATCAGAAACAAGGCCATATCCGAGAGTATATACCTTCATTTTTTCAACAACTTTATCCTCAACTTGAAACTCCAACAACCCCATATTCTTTATAATTCGTTTGTCCACATTTTCAATGCCCACTAATTTGCAACATCCTTCAACTTCAGCCAGATTCTCACAATCCAAACTATTTATGTATTCTAAATTAGATGTACTTTTTATTATTTCCAAGGACTTGCTGTCAGACACAGACAAATCTTCTACAGTACTTGGCAGACCTTCAACAGATTGCAGCAATGGGCAGAATGATAAGCTGAGTTCCTTAAGCCTGTTTAGAGTTCTGATACAATCTGGAAGTCTTCGAATTAAATTCCCATCTAAATTCAAATACTCCAGGAAGGGTAGGTTACAAAAGTCCTTGGGGAAAGAAGCATCAGATAAATTCCCGCATCCAAGACTTAACTTAACTAAACAGCCCGGCAAATCCCACTGTTGGACCTCTCTGCTAAGAGGAATTAATGCAATATTTCTAGTTCTATCAGCACAAATCTCTTTCAGTGACTCCATACTCCTCATCCCCGTTGGAAACTCACAAAGACTTGAGCAACCGGAGATCATCAGTTTTACAAGACTTCTTAGCCTGCCTATGTTTCTTGGAAGCTCTTTTAAACTTGTGCAATCACTTAGATCTAGTAAAGTAAGTCCCTCAACAAATCCAATAGATTCACAAACATCAACCAAACTCGCACATCCTTTGAGGATCAATCTCTCAAGATTTGGAACTCTTGAGAAGTTGGGAGTTCTGGAAATCCATTTAGAATGACTGAGATTAAAGATCTTCAGGCATGGAAGGAACTGTTGGTCAAAAGGAAAATAAATTACAAGTGTATTTTTCGAGAACTTCGATGATAAAACGAAGGAAAAAGATTGAACCGAGTATTACATACCTTCTTTCCTTTCCAGACTTGTTTCAAGCTGCTGTATTGCATGTCAAGAATAATCAACCTTTCCAATGATAAATCATTGGGAATAGATCCTAAATGGAATCCATGCCAACACAAAGATCTTAATTGTTTAGGAAATTCTTTGTAGCTTCCCTCGAGTCTGACATAATTGAGCTTTAATAGCTTTAGTTGTCTCATCCTTGTGAAGGCATTAGTTTCAAAGTCCCCTTCGTATAAATTATTTTCCATCGGATGCCAAGAAAGGAAGTTCGAAGCATGACGTTTTAGTGACTTGAACCACTCAAATATGTTGTCCTGAACGTCTTCAAAGCGACGTTTTTTTTCAATCTTTGCAATATAGTTTGATTTTACCCGGTTATCTTTCTTAAACATTTGCAGGTCAAAGCCTAGAGCTTTGATTGCTTCTGTACCCTGTTAAATATAGATAACCAACATGAACTGGATAAGTCGGAGAATGCAAATACACACTAAAAAAACATCCCCAACACACATATACATGAATGAGATAAGCATGTTTCTTACAATCTTGTCACTCAAAACGCTAGAGCAATCTTTTGGATGCCACAATCTACTACGTTTTTCAGGCTCATCAGGTGCTTCCTGCTTAACAATATCTCTTCCCATGTCTTTAATTAGTTGATGCATCCTCAACTTGTTATTGTAATGATCAATATGTAAGAGACATCGACCAACAAGATGCTCAATCGCCACCGCTGTTTGTAAGTCACAGGAGTCTAGTACATTGATTGTCCAATCCTTGTCCTCTCCGACAAAGAAACAAGCGACATGAAGGAAAACATTCTTGATGTCATTATCTGGTAAGCCATCAAAAGTTATTCTGAGTTTCTTGACAATATCGCCATCAAGAACTCTTTCTAATTTCTCCAATTGACTTACCCATATATCTATATTTTTTCCAAACAAAAATGAACCTATAACTTCAAGGGCTAATGGAACCCCTCCACAATGTTGAAGTATACCTTTACAGTGCTCCACATAACCTTCATTGGGGTGTTCTTTTCCAAAGGCATGCCAACTGAAAAGTTGAAGTGACTCATCACCATTTAGCTCATTAACTTCGTACATCTTACAAACATCATTAGATTTTATCAAATGCTTGTGTCTAGTGGTTATTATAATTTTACTCCCCGGATGAAACCAATCTCGCATCCCAAGTACTGCATTTAATTGGTCCAACTGATCCACATCATCAAGAACAAGAAGTATTCTTTTACATGATACCACATCTCTAATCTTAATGGCACCTTCATCAGCATTGTATATCTTCTCCTTTCTTCCCCTAAGAATATCCGAAAGAAGTTGTCTCTGTAAACGAACCAAACCATTGGGCTGTTCAGAAGCATCTCTAATGTTTGCAAGAAAGCTGCTTCCTTCAAACGAGTTGAAATTCAGGTTATAAATATTTTTGGCAATGGTTGTCTTACCTATACCCCCCATTCCATAGATCACCATTATGTCAACATCATTTGACCCATTTTGTACCCAATAATTGATGTCGCTCACATGAAACTTCATTCCAATGAGATGGTCGGGAACTCTTAAGACCGAACGTTTCAATTTTTTAACAATCTCTTTAACAATCTCTTGGATAAATTTGGCTTCTTGTCTGCAAAATCGTGAAAGAAAAATATATCCTTGTGAGTATCAAATGAATATTATTTTCGAAATATGCAATAGAGAAGAGAATTCAAGAATATTTCTAAACTTAAATTAACGAGCAGTTTCTTGACAAGAGTACTTGCCCTCACAATTTTAACATTTCTTATAGTTCAATAATTATCATTTTTTTTGTAATCAACTTTTTGTTTAATAATTCCTTCCATAAACTAGACAAGTATATGCACTTATATAAACATAATTCTTCAGTATTAAACTTTTTGTATCTATCCTTGATACGTATGTTTAGTTGCTTGCCAAAATATAATGAGAATGTTGAATAATGTAGTTATAAAAAAGACAGCCATATTCTAAGTATATGTTCTGGACAAGATTTAAAGGAGAAGAGAAGGCAAGCTTTGCAATTTACACCAGTTTATATGCATAAGGTAAAAATAGAGGAAGGAAAGAAGAAAAATACAGGGACATGCTTATCAAATTAATTTCATCCCTATAAACACCTAACTTATTGTGACTACTTATACTTTTTTATTATGAATGTCATCGATTGTAAGAATAAAACTCTAAGAAAAGGGTGAACAGAGTACATTACCCGTCCTGTAATTCCATTCCCGACAGATCTGCTACTTCGCTAAGGGCTGCCTTCCACCTCTCCACCTTCTCCATTCCTTCCTTTTTCTTCTCATCATTCTTCGACTTTAATCTCTCCACATGTCTGGCAAATGCATCTGCAAAACTCCCTGTTTGATGCCTAATTTGGGTTGGAAGTACATGATAGAAAACTGGCAGAATCATATGATTGGTGGAATTCTTCCTGTGTTCAAGGATTTTCACAAGCTCATCAAGACACCACCTTGAAGAAGCATAATTTTTTGAGAATACCACTATTGAAATCTTCGATTCTTAAATTGCCTTTTGCAGTTTTGACTCAATATTCTCTCCCCTCTGAAGTTCATCATCATCTCTGAACGTGCGAATTCCTGCATTTGTCAAAGCTGTGTAGAGGTGATCGGTGAAGGTCTTACGAGTGTCTTCGCCTCTAAAACTCAAGAACACATGATAAGAATACTGGAATGTAGTAGATGAGGCTTCTCGAGGGCTCGCAGCAACCATTGATCATTAAGAGATTGATGACTGGTGATCTATAAATTACACGATCACGGAATGTGCCATAGGTAGATGTCAATGGAAAATAAAATAACAGCGCAAAGGAATGAACTCTAACACAAAAACCACAAAAAGGTAGCTAAATATTAGGAAACGCATGAATAAAAAAAATTAATTCTAACAACTTTCAACTTCATTAATATGCAACTTCACAACTTTAATAGTATAAATTGAATAAAAAAAATATTTAATTATTCACATTTTTAAATTCATGCAAGTGCATAATTTTCTCTGTACGAGCTACTTATACATATTCACTACAAAAAAATACATATAATTAATATTATTTATCAACATACTCACACGAACATGTTATATATATATATATATATATATATATGTTAATGGATAAAAGATATAAGTAATCCTTCACTTTCCTTAATTCCTTTCTTTTCGTAAAGCTAATTTGTCATTGCGATGTAGCTTAGCACCACCACTTTGTATGTGTAAGATAGAATTCTACAAAAATAATAAATATAAATTCTTCACTATTTTTTTTAATACTTACGAGTTTAATTTCTTCAATTTTTGAGAAATATAGTTGATAAATAGCTTATAGGATTAACAAATGTACCTCTAAAATTTTGACATTTAATAGAACATAGTACAAGTAAAATCTTTTTAAAATTATTTTAGAAACTAGGTCGTGCCTCGCACGGGTTGTAATCTTTTATATATAACAAGAAAAATGAATATCTTATCCAAATTAATTTGGTTGGCCATTTTAAGGGTAATTTGGTGATCAACTTATAATTTTTCAAATACAAATTATACAATAATAATAATAATACATGTTCAAATACAATAAATATAGTTATTATTTCATATCTATATATACATGCATGCACAAATCTCACAATAAAACAAAAGAAAAATCATAAAAAACATTAATGTCAACTTACTTATTTATTTCTTTTTAATTTATATACAATTGTAAATATGATGCTGATACAAATTATCTTCAACATTATATATGTATTATGTCAATAAAAAAATGAATGATAAATAAATATCAGTAAAAATTATCAAAATTGATAATTTTGTAAAAAAAAGTTATATAAACTTATCAGGGGCTATCAAACTTGTGTATTAGTAAACTTCATCATCGAGACCTTTTAGTTAAACCATATTTTGTCTGCTTAGATCATGGGTTTTCTTTTATCTTGAAGTACTTAAAATTCCACATCTGAACATAATAAAAGAAAATTAAAAGGACTATTATGCTCTAATAACCCATAGACCTAACAAGTTAACCACCCAATTGATTTAAGATAAGCATATATGGGTATTGGATTTCTCCAACAATCATGAGATTATCTAGATTAATAAGTTTTTGGATCTATTAATCAAGACTGTAAGTAACTTAATTACTTGCATAGTTTTTCTTTTAAGTTTTATATATAGGCCTACGATATTCACAACAATACAATCGAAAAGTCAGAAAACATTGGGCTCAACCACCCATTTTAACTAATCAAGAACATGAAATGGATACCCATTTTAATTAATCAAGACTGTAACTTAATTAATCACTTGCATAGGCTTTTTCTTTTAATTTGGTAATTAATTTAGGAATGATTATGAAATGTGTACGTACGTACCTTTAATTAGTTGCCAATGAAAATCCCGCCCTCCTGGATACTCCTATTGAAGAAATAAAGAAGAAGAAGAAGAAAAAGGATGAAGAGAGAGAGGAGAAGATAATAATGTGTGAACGACTGATCAAAGAAGAGGCTATAGAGAGAGAAAAGAAGAAGATATAATACTGAGTATTTGTACTTTTTTTTATCCAAAAATACCTTTAATGTTATACTTTTTAAATCGATTGGGTTAATAATTGGATATATTTTACTGACGTGTCAAATAATTAAAACAAAAAATACTACTGTACCATTTGATTTGATGTGTATAAAAATAATTGTAGCATTTGATGTATATAAAAATAATATTTTATATATATTTAATAATTTATTTATTATGTGTATTTTATTAATAAGTTTTATTTATTAATAATTTTATTGTGTAAAATGACCCATTTATTTTTTTAAGTAACTATATTTTATTTAGATAATTATTTTTTTCCAGGCTTATTTTTTAAAGTAATTATCAAATTAATATTTAGTGAAATAAATTTTTTTTGGTCTACTACTTTTAGGTTTCAATGTTGTGAGGTGTGAACCACCCACCCCACCACCAGTCCACCACCACCACCATCACCACCACCATCTAATATCACCACTAGGGACATCAACACCACCAACAAAATTCAGATCCGTATAATCCACCAACAAAATTCAGATCATCACCATCCATCACCAACAAATCCACCATTATGCACCGCCGCCTCTTAAAATCACGCCATCAATAGATCTACTACCACCACGACGAGATCCGGCCGATCTACCACCACATATACCTACAGATCCACCAAATCTATCAATACTACAAAAATTTAGAATAAGGACACTAAGGGGGGTGTATTCAATTAAGATTTTTAAAAATTTTTAAAGACTTTAAAAGTTTGGTTGTATTCAATCAAGACATTTAAAGAGTTTATAAAAGTTTAGTGGTATTCAATTACAATTTTTTTAATGTCTTTAAAAGTTAGGTGGTATTGAATTAAGATTTTTACAAAGTCTATAAAACTATTTTGGTATTCAAAAAGTCATAGATTTTAAATATTTCTATCAAATGGTAGAGTTTGAGAGACTTTAGAAGAAGAATTATAACTATCAACCCATATCCAAAGTCTTACCTCATGTCTAAAGATTTCTAAAGACTTTCAAAATAAATTCAAAGGTGGATAAAACTAGTTATTAATTGGACTTTATCTTTTATTGGGTCAAATTAGTTATTTATTTTATATGGGCTAATAAATATTAATATGTGATGGATAAATAATTTGGTAAAATTTAGGTCATAAATATAATTAGATTTATTATAATTTTATTATAAGAGAATTAACAAGATATATTAATAAATAAACAAATAACTAGACCTAATCTGAATTGGTGAGGAAAAAAACAGTCGTTCGAAAGCTTCCAATAGAAAGAGGAAAGAGATTTGTTCAACAAAAGTGAGATAAAATTAAAAAACTTTCATATCAATTGTAAAGATTATGTTTTATAATATATGAAAATAGAAAATATATGATGTGTATGTATATATTTTTTTTTAGTTTTTTGACATTTTAAACGAATGAAATCACAGTTAATTTTTGAGACATCCTCCATATTCGTCTTCAAGTGTCTTTGGTGTATCATAATGAAATAATGTAACACGTGATTGTATTTCTGCATAACAAATTGACAGAATCGTTATATTTTCCTTATAAAAAAGGAAAAAACGCACTGCTTTGATATATGTTAGACGCATAAAAAAGGTCCACACAATCAAACAAAATTAGCAGCAGTTAAGATGGAAAATTGGGTTGACAGAATCACACAATCACACAATCAACACACACACACACACACACACACACACACACACACACACACATATATATATATATATATATATATATATATATTAGTAAAGCAATCAATAATAAAAAGTAATCAATTATTAGTAAAAAGCGTACGCATGTGCATAAAATATATATAGCTCAATGAAAAGTGAGCTTAATTTTTATATTGCGTCTGTAGTTTCTAAAGTTTTATTGGTATCCGAGTATCCAAATGTATAATGAAATGAGTAGAATAATGTGAACGCTTTTAACATATATAAAATTCCATGTGTGACGCCCCCAAAATAGGTATACAACACCCATTCTGAGTCGCCAAATACATGGTACAGAAAGTAAACTACAACTTCAATAATATAATTGTCGTGCAAAATACGACAACACATACTGTGAGTTTAAATACAAATATTGTCTTGTAGACAATATCCACACTCAAATAAGTCCTCAACACAATTATTCAAACACTATTTTACAGAAATAGTGAGGACTGCTAAAACATCTTTCTAGAACCATCACTCCATACCCCGACTAGATCCTGCTATGTTCTCACCTCCTGAGAAGAAAAATGGAACAAAAAAGAAAAGGGTGAGCTCAACTAGCCCAGTAAAGAATATTATGACTAAGATAATATACAACAAATTATCATTAGTATTCAACAGGAAAAAATCTGATAGGATATAATCGACAACAAGTTTTAAATCAACAACTGCAGCGGAAACAGCAAACCATTAGAAGAGTCAAGTAGAGAATGAATTCTACTATCTTCTAAGATTTAAAAGTCCATCATCAATATTTTATCCCTGTAACATCAATTAATAATCATCTTTATTCAAATATTCATCTTTGCACTACAGGCCAAAGATATTCATTTGTATCACCTATCAGTCAAGTTCATCTCAACACCTGTTCATCTTTGCACTACAGGCCAAAGATATTCATCAAGTAATCATACATCTTTGCACTACAGGTCAAAGATATTCAGTAATATCATCATTTAAGACTGAGGATAATGAAAAATATCTTAAAGAGAATGAATCCAGTGAGACAGAAGGACAAATAGTAGGTATTCGTATAACAGTTTATCCAAGATCAATAATACTTCGTAATAATCAATTGTGAAGCAGAATTCAAAAATAAAGATCAAAACATGGATACAATCAAAGATAGTAACCATAATAGACATCTTGGACAAAAAGGAAAAATTTTATTTTTCGGTGAATAGTGCCGTATTCGTGAATAGTGCCGTATACGTTAATAGTAACGTATACGTGAATAGTAACCCCGACACAAAAAGTTCCAAATTTGATAAAAACTCATGTTAATATTTCAGCATAATGATATTGAAGAAAATAATATTATTTAAGAAGAAAATAATATCCCTTACCTCAAAATATCAGTACTTCTGGTCGAAATACCGGTATAAGGCTGAAAGAAACTTACTCTGATGAACAAAAACTCTCAAAGTATCTAAATACTCATAAAATACACTCAATAATCTAGAGAGAGAAAACTTTATTCTGGTGTAATTTTCAATTCTAACTTAGCCCTCTATTTATAGGAAAATGTTAGCACGCCGAAGCAGACTTAACCTGCAACCTGATAGCTTTACCTGCTACTATTCCCACCCACCACATTTGAATAAAAATCTCAGCACATTTCTTCACCAACCAAGAGTGGAGCCCACCAATTCTAAAATTTTCCACCAAAATGATTAACTCCGAAAATTCAACAATTTCTGAACCAGTCATCTCGTAAAATTCATAATAAATCATACGTTCATTTTTAACGGTTCAAAATTTGTGGATATATACTCAACTTATATATGTATAACATATCCAAACCACGATCCAACGGTCGGATTAAAAATTATAACCCCCGCAAAATATCTCAAAAACCTTAATTTTTAATACCTCCATTCCGACAAAAATACTGATAAAAATCTCAACATTAACTCCTTCACTTTTAACCACAGAAATATATCCCTCATTTATATCCACATAAAATAAATATTTCCTTATCATATGAATCAATAATTAATTATTTACAAATAATATTACAGAATCACATTTATGACAACCAGGCCGTTCCCAGGAAAGAGGGGGCTTTCCAATAAGGATTTTTCCTTACTGGCGCGCAATTAGATGACCAAACCTCTCCTTAGACAGAACTTTTTAAATATTGCCAATAATGTTATCTAATAATATTATTCAAATAATATGAATTATTGATCTGATAAAGAAAAATACTGTGCAACAATAATTATTGAAACAACAATAATATAAAATATCAACGCAGCAATTATTAAATCAATAAAATAAAATATTGAACAATAACTACTGTAACTGTGACGCCCCCAAAATAGGTCCATTCCACCCAACCCATTCTGAGTCGTCAAATACATGGTACAGAAAATAACTACAACTTTATTACAACAATTGTCGTGCAAAATACAACAACACATATGCTGTGAGTTTGGATACAAATATATACCAAATGTGACTCATGTTCCAACCGTGGACATCACCTCACAATAACACCTTACATAAAGGTATAGTCAAAAACTGTTTTAGAAATTCGAATCTTTGGGAAGTGCTCAAGGAAACCTTCGTACATGGGAGGCCACGCGTCTAGGTTATGATAGATATCATATGGCCACAGAATTATCCTTGGTTGACCCAATAGACCCCAAAGAAAAACGAGAAGATTACTATCATATTCTTCCCAATGGTGAGTCTTCTCTTGACTTATCATTATCTCCACTGTCTCTAATTGAGAATTATACTTCAAACAAACACCAAGATTATATAGGTAGTGCCCATAGATATACTCAGCAAGTGGATGAGCACAACCCTGTCCTATGATGACACGAGGTTGTATGTCATTAGACATCTTGTATGATAGTGACAAAACACCCTTCCAACGTTGGGTTCGCCTCACCCTATTTTCTTCACCAAATATAACTACTAAATGATGACCACCGTTCTATTCCCTTGTTACCCCCGCTCGACCCAGCTACACTCTTATTACCTGAAAGGAATTGTGAAGCAAAAGGGTGAGCACAACTAGCTCAGTAAAGAATATCATGACTAAAGATAATTAAATTATCAATAGCCTTCATCAATAATAAAGCAGAGATTTAAAACATATGGTAAATGATAAAAATTTCAACCATAGTTGCAGCGGAACGAGCAATCCATTAGAAGAGTCAAATAGACTATAAAGTCTATTATCTTCTCCATGTTAAAAATCCATCAACAATATTTTATCCCTGTAACATCAATCAACAATTCTGGTCCACAATCATATGAATAACTCATAATCATAATTGTGACTCTAAATTTTTCTTCGCACCCAGGACGAAGAATATTTTCATCACCTGTCTTTACCTGAAACATCAAAGATAATGGTTATACCAAATCACAGTTCATGCTAATAACTTCATCTTTGCACTACGGCCAAAGATATTCATTTGTATCACCAGTTGATCATGTTCATCTCAACATCTTTTCATCTTTGCACTACTGGCCAAAGATATTCAACAACATGTCATCTTTGCACTACGGGCCAAAGATATTCATCAACAATTCATCTTTGCACTACAGGCCAAAGATATTCATCAATATTTCATCTTTGCACTACAGGCCAAAGATATTAATATCTCAAAGAAATATATAATCATTTCAGAATTTATATAAACAATAATTATAACCATGTTGATCAATTCACCTTTGCACTTAAGCTAAAGATATTCACTTATAAATTCAATGGTCATGATCATATCAGTCACAATTCAACTTTGCACTACAGGCCAAAGAGAACCCTAGTCATGATCATACCAATAATCTACCCATCTTTACACTCTAGTGAAAGAGAATTTCAACATCAAGGTTATAAAAATGTTATATATGATAATAGAATCAATATAATCAATACATTATTTTAATCTCAAGAGTAATATTCATAACTCAACTATAATTTGGTTAGAAAAAGAAACCAATTTTTATCGTGAATAGTAACTCGTGAATAGTAACTCATGAATAGTAACTCGACACAAAAAGGTAGAAATTCCACAATAAAATCCATACTAGTATTTCGGTATAATGATATTGAAAGAATAATATTTCTTAAGCTTATAAACAATTTATTTAAATTGTTTACACTTTACTAAATAATGCATTTAATCATTCTAAAATATCAAACTCATAAGATTTTATCACCAATAATCAAAACCCTCATCAAAAATCTGCATATACCTCATATAGGATTCTCAAGCCATAAATCCTATTTTCCAATTTTCTTACTTCACATAACATATTTAATTCATTTACTCATAACTAGTCCATTTTTATGAAAAATATCAAATCAGTTCCAAAAATATTTCTTTTTTGGGATTTAGCATAATATAGTCCAATATTGAACATATATTTTTTTCAAAATTTTTAAAACTTATTTACTATTTTTCATATGGCCAAAACCACCGAATATTTAGACATTTATCAAAAATTGTACTTTTGTCCAAAAATTTTGAAATTTACAGAGTATACTTCTATCATACACATGTACTCCCAATAAAAATTTCATCAATTTTGGAGTTAACCACAAGGAATTATAAGCGGTTACTTTTAAAATAGTCTTTTCCCGTAAAATTCATAACTCTCAATCTATACATCCAAAAATCACCATTTCTTGGACACAATCAATAAAACTCATCAAAATATCATTTTAAATTTTTCCAAAATTTTTGAAGTTCAGAAAAATTACGAAACTGAAAATCATAACAACCCTTAAAATCTCTTACTATCCCTTACTATCCCTTACCTCAAAAGAGCAGTACTTCTGACTGGATATCGGATATGATGCTGAAGGAAACTTGCACTGAATAGCAACTCTCAAAGTATCTAAATACTCACAAAATATGCTTCATAATATAGAGAGAGAAAGAGAGAAAACTTATGTTTCTGGTGTGATTTTCAATTCTAACTTAGCCCTCTATTTATAGGAAAATTTTGGTAGGTTTGACCTGCAACCTGTTGGCTTTACCTGCTACTATTCCCACCCACCACATTTAAAATATAATTCAGCACATTTCTTCACCAACCACAAGTGGGGCCCACCAATTCTAGAATTTTCCACCAAAATGATAAACTCCGAAAATTCAACAATTTCTGAACCAGTCATCTCGTAAAATTCATAATAAATCATACGTTCATTTTTAACGGTTCAAAATTTGTGGACATATACTCAACTTATATATGTATAACATATCCAAAAATTACCACGATCCAACGGTCGGATTAAAAATTATAACCCCCGCAAAATATCTCAAAAACCCTGATTTTTAATACCTCCATTCCGACAAAAATACGGATAAAAACCTCAACATTAACTCCTTCATTTTTAACCACGAAAATATATCCCTCGTTTATATCCACATAAAATAAATATTTCCTTATCATATGAATCAATAATTAATTATTCACAAATAATATTACAGAATCACATTTATGACAACCAGGCCGTTCCCAGGAAAGAGGGGGCTTTCCAATAAGGATTTCTCCTTACTGGCGCACAATTAGATGACCAAACCTCTCCTTAGACAGAACTTTCTAGACATTGTCAATAATGCTATCTAATAATACTATTCAAATAATATGAATTATTGATCTGATAATGGGAAATACTGTGCAGCAACAATTATTGAACAACAATAATACAAAATTTCAACGTAGCAATTATTGAATCAATAAAATAAAATATTGAACAGTAATTACTGTAACAATTATTGAGTAGTGCCTTCTTACGTAAGAATCAATAATTTCAAAAATACTATGCAATACCGTGTGCTACTGTGCAATAACGCGTATTACTGTATTTTAACCACCGGGTATTCCAACAGTGTTAACGGTAACAACTACGCCGTTAATTATAAAAACTCAATTTTTGTCGTTATCTTCATTCGACCGTTTTCCGTTATGGGGCCCACAAATAGCTGCGCCGTCGTACGAATATTCCCCGACAGAAAGAATATTCCACGACCAAACGAATATTCTCCGATAAAATAAATATTTTATAAATACTTGCTTATTTTGAAAAATATTCATATATCACCCTTAACTTTAACTTTTTATCAATTTAACCATTTACTAAATAGAAAAATTGAATACTTTTATTTCATAAAATTTGGGGTCTTACAGTAACAATTATTAAGTAGTGTCTTCTTACGTAAGAATCAATAATTGGAGCAATACCGTGTGCTACTGTATTTTAACCACCTGGTATTCCAACAGTATTAACGGTAACAACTACGCCGTTATTTATAAACAACTTATACTTGTCGTTTTCTTCATCCAATCGCTTTCCGTTATGGGGTCCACACAAGGCTGCACCGTCGTACGAATATTCCCCGACAGCAAGAATATTCCACGACCAAACGAATATTCCACGACCAAATGAATATTTTATAACCACTTGCTTATTTTGCAAAATTTGCACATTTCACCCATAACCAAAGTATTATATCAAATTAACCCCTTATTATTCACAATAATATTTAGAGAAAATTTAATTTTATTCATTAATAAGCTGGGGTCTTATACCATGCCACAATAATATAGTGAGATTTACTTTAGTTCATGAAAAAAGAGGGAGAGATTGTACGCATGGGCTAATTAACAATTAATATAAGTTGCAAGATATATTAGAAGTATACAAAAGTCTATCACAGTCTTAATAAAAAGTTTATAAAAGTCTGTTACTTATTTCATGGAGTCTATAAAAGTCATTTTAAAAAAGTCTTTAAAGTCTGTGAAAGTCATTAAAATCCCACAAATTCTACAAAAGTCTATCACTTAAAAAAAAATTTTAAAAATTTTAATTAAATACACCCCCCTAAGCAACTCTTCAAGTTCTTTATAATACAACATTTTGGCTGAACCACTACTACTGCCCTTAAATTAGTGCTTAACATTCTTAAACTCCTTCAACAAATTCCTCCACTTATTAGTACACATAGTGGGCGACCGATCGAAACCCTTATCTCTCATTTTAGTCGAGATCTGTTCCCATAGATGCTTATTCGACTTAGAAGTATTAAAGAAGCTATCCACTTCCCGACAGAAACTGATTAAGCTCCGGGTTTCTTCTTGAACCCAGGTTTCAGCCCTCTTCATCGGAGCTTTCACTTCGTGGTCTTCGCCGCTGCTTTCTCCGATAGCCAGAAAAAGTTACGGTTATGGTTTAGGTTTCCGGCCATGGGAGAACTTGAGGTCGATCGCTGGTTTGGTTCGACGAAATCGCCGGTCCAGAAGAAATCGTCTCATGGCTCGTTCCTCTCTCAAACCCTAACCCGAACATTAGGAGAAAGAGAAGGAGAGATAGTATTCATCACTGGAAGAAATGGCTGATGCAGAATTCTAGATTTGATTTAGATTGTTGTTTTTGGGTTTCTAGATTTGACCAGAGAGATAGAATTTGGGTTGTTACTTTTGGGCTTTCAAAAATAATAACTTAATTTTTTGTTTTAATTATTTGACACATCAGCAAAATATGTCCAACTGTCAACCCCGTTTGTTTATTTGGCATGTCTGTCAACGGCAGGGACAAAATCGATCCAAAAAGTGTAACGTTAAAGGTATTTTTGGACAAAAAAAAGTATAGGATGCTCGATAGACATCGGGATAAAAGTCAGGGGCATTTTTAAACCTTCTCCCATCAAAGAAGTCATGAGTGGTTGGCCACGGACTTTACTTTTAGGAGAGTGGGAAGCAAGCAGTAATGCCGGCTGTGTCAACTAAGTGTCGGTTGGTGGAGCCCACTATACTTCAATAAGTGTTTATTGATTTACGTGTCAATTTAATACTGTGACGCCCCTAAAATAGGTATACAACACCCATTCTGAGTCGCCAAAATACATGGTACAGAAACAACTACATCTTTACTGTTACAACATTAGAACTGTGAGTTTAAATACAAATATTGTCATCTAGACAATATCCACACTCAAATAAGTTCTCATTTAAATTATTGATACATTATTTCACAAAAATGGTGAGGACTACTAAAATAACTTCTAGAACCATCATTCCATACCCCGACTAGTACTCGCTACATTCTCGCCTCCTGAGAAAAATGGAACAAAAAGAAAAAGGGTGAGCTTAACTAGCCCAGTAAAGAACATTATGACTAAGATAATACAGAACAAATTATCGTTAGTCTTCAACAGGGAAAAATCTAATAGAATACAATAGACAACAAGTTTTAAATTAATAACTGCAGCGGAAACAGCAAATCATTAGAAGAGTCAAGTAGAGAATGAGTTCTACTATCTTCTAAGATTTAAAAGTCCATCATCAATATTTTATCCCTGTAACAACAATCAATACCCTTCTTTATTCAAATATTCATCTTTGCACTACAGGCCAAAGATATTCATTTGTATCACCAGTCGGTCATGTTCATCTCAACACCTGTTCATCTTTGCACTACGGGCCAAAGATATTCATCAGTGAATCATTCATCTTTGCACTACAGGCCAAAGATATTCAGTAATATCATCATTTAGGACTGAGGATAATGAAAAATATCTTAAAGAAAACGAATCCAGTGAAACAAAATAATAAATATTAAGGATTCGTATTTTGATTTATCCATGTCCAAAAATACCTTATAATTATTCATAGTGAAGTAAAATTCAAGAATGATCAAAACATGGATACAATCAAAGCTAGTACCCAGAATAGATATTTTGGACGAAAAGAAGAAAATTTCATTTTTCGGTAAATAGTAACTCGTGAATAGTAACTCATGAATAGTAACCCCGACGTGAAAAGTTTCAAATTTGATAAAAATTTCCAACCAATATTTCGGCATAATGATATTGAAGAAATAATATCATTTTCGAATAAAATAACATCCCTTAACTCGTAAAGACAGTACTTCTGGTCGGAATACCGGTATAAGGCTGAAAGAAACTTGCTTTGATGAATAGAAACTCTCAATGTATCTAAATACTCACAAAATACACTCAATAATCTAGAGAGAGAAAGAGAGAAAACTTATTTTTGGTGTGATTTTTAATTCTAACTTAGCCCTCTATTTATAGAAAAATGTTAGCACGCCGAAGTAGACTTAACCTGCAACCTGATGGCTTTACCTGCTACTATTCAAGCCTACCACATTTGAATAAAAATCTCAGCACATTTTTTCACCAACCAAGAGTGGAGCCCACCAATTCTAGAATTTTCCACCAAAATGATAAACTCTGAAAATTCAACAATTCCTGAAACAGTCATCTCGTAAAATTCATAATAAATCATACGTTCATTTTTAAAGGTTCAAAATTTGTGGACATATACTCAACTTATATATGTATAACATATCCAAAAATTACCACAATCCAACGGTCGGATTAAAAATTATAACCCCCGCAAAATATCTCAAAAACCCTGATTTTTAATACCTCCATTCCGACAAAAATACTGATAAAAATCTCAACATTAACTCATTCATTTTTAACTACAAAAATATATCCCTCATTTATATCCACATAAAATAAATATTTCCTTATCGTATGAATCAATAATTAATTATTCACAAATAATATTACAAAATCAAATTTATGACAACCAGGCCGTTCCCAGGAAAGATGGGGCTTTCCAATAAGGATTTTTCCTTACTGGCGCGCAATTAGATGACCAAACCTCTACTTAGACAGAACTTTCTAGACATTGCCAATAATGTTATCTAATAATATTATTCAAATAATATGAATTATTGATCTGATAATGGGAAATACTGTGTAGTGACAATTATTGAAACAACAGTAATATAAAATATCAACGCAACAATTATTGAATCAATAAAATAAAATACTGAACAGTAATTACTGTAACCATTATTGAGTAGTGCCTTCTTACGTAAGAATCAATAATTGGTGCAATACAGTGTGTTACTGTGCAACAACGCGTATTACTGTGTTTTAACCACCGGGTATTCCAATAGTATTAACGGTAACAACTACGCCGTTATTTATAAACAACTTAAACTTGTCGTTTTTTTCATCCAATCACTTTCTGTTATAGGGCCCACAAAAGACTGCGCCGTCGTACGAATATTCCCCGACAGGAAGAATATTCCACGACCAAACGAATATTCCCCGACAACAATGAATATTTTATAACCACCTGCTTATTTGAAATATTTGCGCATTTTACCCATAACTAACCTCATTAATTAATTTAACCCTTACTATTTTAAAATAATAAATAGAGAAAATTTAAATTTCATTTATAAATAATTTGGGGTCTTACAACCTCCCCTCCTTATGAAATTTCGTCCTCAAAATTGACGTACATACCTGGTGTTTCGAAAAGATGTGGATACCTCGCTTTCATTTCCGTTTTCAACTCCCAGGTTATTTCCTCAATAGCATGGTTTCTCCACAAAACTTTAACTTGTGGTATGACCTTCGTGCGTAGGATATGCTCCTTTCTATCTAAGATCTTAACAGGTACCTTTTCGTACGTTAAGTCTTCAGCTATCTCGTCCGGTTCTAACTCAATAACGTGGTCTGGGTCTTTCACATATTTACGTAACACAGATATATAAAAAATATTATGAATACGAGACATACTTGGAGGTAACGCGAGTCTATAGGCCACATTTCCTACTCGGTCAATAATCTAAAATGGACCAATAAATCGTGGATTGAGCTTTCTACTCTTCCCAAATCTTTTAACTCCTTTCCATGGAGCCACACGCAACAATACATGATCCCCAATGTCAAATTCCACGTCCTTTCGATGAAGATCTGCATAACTCTTTTGTCGATCCTGTGCCGTTTGTATACGTTGTTGAATCGTTTGGATCTTCTCTGTAGTCATTCGTACCAACTTTGGTCCTAGCAACGTTGCTTCTCCCACCTCATCCCAACATACTGGAGAGCGACACTTTCGTCCGTATAATGCTTCAAATGGGGACACACCTATACTTGCCTGATAACTGTTATTGTAGGAGAATTCCACCAATGGTAGGTACTTATCCCAACTCCCTTTAAAATCTAGGACACAAAGTCTTAATAGATCTTCAAGAGTTTGAATAGTCCTCTCTGATTGTCCGTCCGTTTGACGATGGTATGCCGAACTAAATCGTAAATCTGTGCCCATTGCTTTTTGCAAGCTAACCCAAAATTTTGAAGTGAATCTTGGGTCACGATCCGAAACTATGGATACTGGCATGCCATGCAGTCTCACAATCTCATCTACGTATATACGAGCAAGACGTTCAAGGGAATAAGTCTCCCGTATCGGCAAGAAATGAGCAGACTTGGTTAATCTATCAACAATAACCCAAATAGCATTTATGCCTTGAGAAACCGTGGGAAGACCCGTAACGAAATCCATGGTAATGTGTTCCCACTTCCATTTCGGAATCTCAAGTGGTTGCAATGGACCCTTTGGCACTTGATATTCCGCCTTTACACGTTGACAAGTTAAACACCTCAAGATAAACTTTACAATCTCTCTCTTCATATTATTCCACCAAAATGTATGTCGAAGATCACGATACATTTTGGTACTTCCAGGATGGATTGCAAATGGTGTATTGTGTGCTTCCATCATGATCTTGTACTTCAAATCAGAATCGTTAGGAACACAAAGTCTGGAGTGGACTCGAAGTATTCCTTCTTCATCGATTCTTGCTTCTGGAATAGCACATTCTTGCACTTTCTTCTTCATACGCATCAGCTCCGGGTCTGTGGTTTGAGCAACTTTAACTTTATCAATTAAAGTTGGTTCTATGCGTATACTTGACATCATCGCACTCGTTCCTGCATATGATCTTCTACTCAACGCGTCAGCTACCACGTTTGCTTTTCCAGGATGGTATTGAATAGTGTGGTCGTAATCTTTCAACAGCTCGAGCCAACGTCGTTGCCGCATGTTGAGTTCTTTTTGAGTGAAGAAATATTTGAGGCTTTTATGGTCTGAATAAATCTCCACTTTCTCCCCATATAGATAGTGCCTACAGATCTTTAGCGCGAAAACGACTGCTGCCAACTCCAGATCATGAGTAGGATAATTTCTCTCATATTCTTTAAGTTGTCGCGAGGCATAGGCTATAACTTTCCCACGTTGCATGAGAACACATCCTAGCCCTTTGCCTGAAGCATCGCTGTAGATAACAAATCCATTTGAACCAGATGGTATGGTCAAAACAAGTGCCGAAATGAGTCTCATCTTAAGCTCTTGAAAACTCTTCTCGCATTCCTCGCTCCATACGAATTTGATATCTTTCCGAGTCAGCTGAGTTAACGGGGTAGCGATTTGAGAAAACCCTTCCACGAATCTCCGATAATAACCAGCTAAGCCCAGAAAGCTACGTACTTCGGTCACCGTCTTTGGTTGCTCCCAACTTTGTATTGCTTCAATCTTCGCCGGGTCAACAGATTCTCCATGTTTTGACACCACGTGCCCTAGGAATGCTACTTCCTCAAGCCAGAACTCGCATTTTTTTAACTTAGCATATAACTTGTTTTCACGCAGCCTTTGGAGTACCAGCTTCAAATGATGCTCATGATCTTCACGACTTTTGGAATAAATGAGGATGTCATCAATAAAGACAACAACGAACTGATCCAAATAATCCTTGAATACTCGGTTCATCATATCCATGAAAGCCGCAGGAGCATTAGTCAATCCAAAAGACATGACTAGGAATTCATAATGCCCGTACCGAGTTCTGAAGGCAGTCTTTGGAATATCCTCAGTTTTAACCTTCAGCTGATGATATCCAGAACGAAGATCGATCTTTGAAAAGAATTGTGCTCTTTGTAACTGGTCAAACAGGTCATCAATACGAGGTAGCGGATACCTATTCTTAATAGTGACATGGTTTACTTCTCGGTAATCAATACAAAGTCGCATACTTCCGTCTTTCTTCTTTACAAATAAAACAGGAACACCCCAAGGAGATGTACTAGGACAAATGAAACCGATGTCCAACAACTCTTGTAGTTGGACCTTTAACTCCTGAAGTTCAATAGGAGCCATTCGATATGGGGTTTTAGAAATGGGCTTTGTATCATATTCAAGATCAATAAAGAATTCAATTTCATGTTCCGGGGGTAGACCGGTAAGTTCTTCAGGAAATACGTCAGGAAAGTCAATAACAACAGGAATATTATTCAAATTTGACGTGTCTTTATTCAAATCCATAACATGGGCTAAGAAAGCTTGATATCCGTTTTTTAATAAACGAATGGCTTTATGGCTTGATATAACAGTGATTGATTTTAATGGCTTAGTTGCTTGAATTCGTACAACAGGTTGGTTAGGAATATGAAAACTAACAACCTTACGAAAATAATCAATTTTGGCATGATGAGTAGTTAACCAATCAATCCCTAAAATCACATCAAAAGCAAGTATCTTCAAAGAGATAAGGTCAACAGGTAATGTGATGGTGCCAACTTGGATCAAACAAGATTTATAAACAGTGGATGTGATGAAAGTTTCTCCTAACAGAGTCTCCACAGATAAATCAAAGTCTAACTTCTCCGGAGTCAAGTTTAAACGTTGAGCACAAGCAGGAGAGATAAAAGAATGGGTAGAACCGATATCTAATAAGGTATAAACTTCGCATAAATTTATGACTAGCTTACCCGTGATCACCTCGTTTGGGTTCCTCGCATATTGACCAGTCACGACAAACGCTCTTCCAGGAACCGTTGACTTTATCTTTTCTGGGACAACTTTTTGAGTCACCATTCACGCTGGACTTGGTTTTGCTACAGTGCAATCTCGAGCGATATGTCCTTCCTTTCCACAATTATAACATACCTTAAACTGTTGTGGGCAGTTTGGGCTGATATGTCCTTCTTTTTCGCACTTATAACATATAACCGGTGGTCGTTCTCCTCCCTTGGAACCAGCTACTGCTGGTACTGACGTCTTCGTATTGTCATTGTTGAATTTCCTCTTTTTAAAATCTTCTCCCGACTCGCTTCTTCTATTTTTATAGCCACGATTACCACCAGAGTGGTTGCCGTTCTTATCTGTATTTTTCTTTCTACGCTGGTTATTATTGTTCTGATGACTGCTGTCACCGATATGATCCTGGTTGTGGCCCCTCAGTTGACCGTACTCGTTATCTCGCTCTAATAATTGAGCCATGTTGACAACATCTGAATAGAGAGAAAATTTATGAGAAATGAGATATTGACGTATGCCGGGTTTCAAACCTCTCAGAAACATCCTCGTTATACGTTCCTCATTCTCCACCAAATGAGGTACAAACCTGGACAACTCTGCAAATTTCGCCTCGTACTGAGACACCGTCATGTTATTCTGCTCCAGTCTAATAAACTCTACCTCCTTCATATGACGAATACTCTCAGGAAAGTACTTGTCATTGTACAGTTTCTGAAATGTCTCCCAAGACATGCTGAGTGCGGCTGGATGGGTACGCTTCACAGACTCCCACCAGTAGTCTACCTCGCCACGGAACATAAAGGTGGCGAATGGAACCTTCTGTTCCTCCGTGCATCCCAAGACATCGAATATCTTGGTAATTTGCTTGACCCACGTTTCTGCCATGATCGGATCCGGCTTTCCCTTAAATTCTGGTGGTCCCAATTCTTTGAACTGTTTGGCTGTGACAAACCGTGAATTGCTATCATTTCCTCATGTATTTTGAACACGAGTCTCCCTCGTCTGGTTTTGCATAAATTGCAAAAAATTTCTAAACATTCCATCGTTCATCATCTGCTCATTGGTGTTATTCACAGGAGGAACATTGCCAGCCTGTTGCACGTTCTCCTCGTTGGTAAGTACCGGTGTCTCCACGGTCTCATTTACTCCATTGTTAACATTCTCAGTCGACATTCTCAAATACTGCCATAAAACAAGCGTTAATTAAATAAATTAACAAATTACATAATACCCCTATATTATGACTGACCAATAAATAAGCTTAGGTAGGACACACTAGCGAAGGATTTATTCGTCTCTCCCCTCCTAGTTCTATTCTCCGATCTCCGCCAGAGATCATATCTCTAAGCTCTGATACCAACTGTGACGCCCCCAAAATAGGTATACAACACCTATTCTGAGTTGCCAAAATACATGGTACAGAAACAACTACATCTTTACTGTTACAACATAAGAACTGTGAGTTTAAATACAAATATTGTCATCTAGACAATATCCACACTCAAATAAGTCCTCATTACAATTATTGATACATTATTTCACAAAAATAGTGAGGACTACTAAAATAACTTCTAGAACCATCATTCCATACCCCGACTAGTACTCGCTACATTCTCACCTCCTGAGAAAAATGGAACAAAAAGGAAAAGGGTGAGCTCAACTAGCCCAATAAATAACATTATGACTAAGATAATACAGAACAAATTATCGTTAGTCTTCAACAGGAAAAAATCTAATAGAATACAATAGACAACAAGTTTTAAATTAATAACTGCAGCGGAAACAACAAACCATTAGAAGAGTCAAGTAGAGAATGAGTTCTACTATCTTCTAAGATTTAAAAGTCCATCATCAATATTTTATCCCTGTAACAACAATCAATAGCCATCTTTAATCAAATATTCATCTTTGCACTACAGGCCAAAGATATTCATTTGTATCACCAGTCGGTCATGTTCATCTCAACACCTGTTCATCTTTGCACTACGGGCCAAAGATATTCATCAGTGAATCATTCATTTTTGCACTACAGGCCAAAGATATTCAGTAATATCATCATTTAGGACTGAGGATGATGAAAAATATCTTAAAGAAAACGAATCCAGTGAAACAAAATAACAAATATTAAGGATTCGTATTTCGATTTATCCATGTCCAAAAATACCTTATAATTATTCATAGTGAAGTAAAATTCAAGAATGATCAAAACATGGATACAATCAAAGCTAGTACCCAGAATAGATATTTTGGACGAAAAGAAAAAAATTTTATTTTTCGGTGAATAGTAACTCGTGAATAGTAACTCATGAATAGTAACCCCGACGTGAAAAGTTCCAAATTTGATAAAAATTTCCAATCAATATTTCGGCATAATGATATTGAAGAAATAATATCATTTTCGAATAAAATAACATCCCTTACCTCGTAAATACAGTACTTCTGGTCGGAATACCGGAATAAGGCTGAAAGAAACTTGCTCTGATGAATAGAAACTCTCAAAGTATCTAAATACTCACAAAATATACTCAATAATCTAGAGAGAGAAAACTTATTTCTGGTGTGATTTTCAATTCTAACTTAGCCCTCTATTTATAGGAAAATGTTAGCACACCGAAGTAGACTTAACCTGCAGCCTGATGGCTTTACTTGCTACTATTCAAGCCTACCACATTTGAATAAAAATCTCAGCACATTTCTTCATCAACCAAGAGTGGGGCTCACCAATTCTAGAATTTTTCACCAAAATGATAAACTCCGAAAATTCAACAATTCCTGAACCAGTCATCTCGTAAAATTCATAATAAATCATACGTTCATTTTTAACGGTTCAAAATTTGTGGACATATACTCAACTTATATATCTATAACATATCCAAAAATTACCAAGATTCAACGGTCGGATTAAAAATTATAATCCCCGCAAAATATCTAAAAATTCCTGATTTTTAATACCTCCATTCCGACAAAAATACTGATAAAAATCTCAACATTAACTCCTTCATTTTTAACCACAAAAATATATCCCTCATTTATATCTACATAAAATAAATATTTTCTTATCATATGAATCAATAATTAATTATTCACAAATAATATTACAGAATCACATTTATAACAACCAGACCGTTCCCAGGAAAGAGGGGACTTTCCAATAAGAATTTTTCCTTACTGGCGCGCAATTAGATGACCAAACCTCTCCTTAGACAGAACTTTCTAGACATTGTCAATAATGTTATCTAATAATATTATTCAAATAATATGAATTATTGATCTGATAATGGGAAATACTGTGTAGTGACAATTATTAAAACAACAGTAATATAAAATATCAACGCAGCAATTATTGAATCAATAAAATAAAATACTGAACAGTAATTACTGTAACCATTATTGAGTAGTGCCTTCTTACGTAAAAATTAATAATTGGTGCAATACAGTGTGCTACTGTGCAACAACGCGTGTTACTGTGTTTTAACCACCGGGTATTCCAACAGTATTAACGGTAACAACTACGCCGTTATTTATAAACAACTTATACTTGTCGTTTTCTTCATCCAATCGTTTTCCGTTATGGGGCCCACAAAAGACTGCGCCGTCGTACGAATATTCCCCGACAGGAAGAATATTCCACGACCAAACGAATATTCCCCGACAACAATGAATATTTTATAACCACCTGCTTATTTGAAATATTTACGCATTTTACCCATAACTAACCTCATTAATCAATTTAACCCTTACTATTTCAAAATAATAAATAGAGGGAATTTAAATTTCATTTATTAATAATTTGGGGTCTTACAATCTATATTATTCTTGTATTGGAAAAAGAGTGTTATTTATTAGACAAAAAATAGTGAAAATATCAAAATTATATTTAATACTTGGGGGTAATATTGAAAACTAATCAATTAATGTTTATTTGAAATTCTCAATCGACTTAATAATTTATTATCATGATCAACGGTTGAAAAGATAGTTGCTAGAATAATATATGTGTCAATCGGTTGCCAGGGATGAGAACTATTTATATATATATATATATATATATATATACACACACACACACACACACGGTCCGGATCAAGTGCATAACTCTTATCTTACTCACCCGTGCTTACCCCCCTTTAGGCGACGGTTTCGGTCATATAACCGTCGTCTATACTTTTAGCGACGGACAACATATAGCGTCGCTAAAAGTATAGACGACGGTTGAATGACCGAAACCGGCGCCTAAAGGGGGTAAGCACGGGTGAGTAAGATAAGGGATATGCACTTGATCCTTGCTATATATATATATATATATATATATATATATATATATATATATATATATATATATATATATAGTCCGGATCTTAAACTCACCCCTTATCCAATTCACCCAAACTCATCCCTCTTTAGCGACGAACTAGGCGACGGTTCGGTTATTCAACCGTCGTCTATACTTTTAGCAACAGATAACATATAGCGTCGTTAAAAGTATAAACGACGGTTGTATGACTAAATCGTCGCCGGCTCCGTCGCTAAAGGAGGGGTGAGCTCGGGTGAGTTGGATAAGGGGTGAGCTTAAGATCCGGACCGTGTGTGTGTATACATATATATATATATATATATATATATATATATGTATACACACACACGGTCCGGATCTTAAGCTCACCCCTTATCCAACTCACCTTGCATACCCCCTTTAGAGACGGATTAGGCGACGATTCGGTATGTCGCTATAAGTTCAGTATGTCACTATATGTTGTCCGTCGCTAAAAACTAAGACGACGATTTTATATATAGCGACGGACCGAATCGTCGCCCGACCCATCGCTGAAAAGGGTATGCAAGATAAACTAGATAAGGGGTGAGCTTAAGATCCGGATCATATATATATATATATATAGAGAGAGAGAGAGAGAGAGAGAGACATATCACATGTATTTCTATTATTATAAAATTTATAAATAAAATAGTTAATGGTGAAGTTGTCACTATTTTTTTGTGACTACTGTTACATGTGTTACTAAGAAAAAGAATTTGTCATGACGACAATAATAGTGGATTCCGCAATTATCAGAATTCATTAAAAATAATTAAATCTTGTTGGTTTGTTGTTAATATTAATTATATTAGGATAAAGTTTCCATTCAATTAAATTTATCTGAAAATTTATTAAATACATTTGAAGTGTCTCTCCATCTAGTTTTTAATTGGATATTTTAACATGATATAAGTGTTAATCTCGACTTGTCCGTTACGTTAATTAAATAAATCATATTAATTTTAAATTTAAAAATATTTTAAATTGACTTTTCAAATTTAATTTGATTATGTATTTTAGAATGTCAAGTTTTGAAAAGTTAAACTCATTTTCGCTAGTTAAATAAATCATGTAAATTTTGAATTTTAAAGTATCGTAGTTGACTTTTAAAAATTAAATTTCATCCTATATTTTAGAATAGAGGGAGTATTTATATATACGTGCGTGCGCACGTGCATGTGTGTATATATGTATGTATAAATATATATATTCCCCAAGGTTTACAAAATAAATTATTATTGAGACTAAAAATATTTATTAAACTCAAAATTCACATGAATTCTTTTAACTTTAAATACAATGATGATTATTGTTAATTGTCTAAAAATTACTATTCATTGTATATAAAATTTATTATTACATAATTTTCAATGAATTATCTCTATTTTAAGTTTAAAAATATTTTAAATTTATTTTAAAAATTCAACAATGATCTTATAAAATTATTGAAGAATTAATACCTTTTATACGAAGTAGATATATATGACATAATCCAAAATGAACACAATATTTCCGGTCTCTAATCATTTTGGACCGTTCAAGCAACAAAAGTATTTAAACTATTCATGGGAAGTTGTTGCAGAATGTTTTATCTATCCGTGACCATTTGTACTAAATTTTATCGGTCGTTACCTCTATTATTTTGTATTCTTCAGGCTGAACTGACTGGAAATATATTAATGAAATCACATAAAAACATAAACTTAATTGTGTATGTCCAAAACACATACTCTGTTTTCCCATATATATAATCGATATTATCCGGTACTACATGTCTCATGTATCATCTTGATACAAACGTGAGGAGAATAATCACAAGACTTGAAAATAAAAATGTCCAGAATGAATAAACACTACTGTACAAATAAAATCAAGATTAATTTCCAAATAAAAAATTCAACCAGCGCCATGAATTCCTACACAATTGAGCATTAAGACGAAGAAGAAATACATGCCAGAGGGAAAAGTATGACATTTGCAACAGTATACTGCAGCATCTGCACGCTATGCGTAGTATATCAAGTCCACGACTCTGCCTGTATTTGTGTGTGCATTGAAAGAGTGTAGAGAGAGAGAGAGAGAGAGCAGATATCCCAGAACAGTATCAAATAATGACTGAAACACTTTTTTATTAGTGTAATTAAAATAAACATTTTGAGGAAATAGAGAGATTCCAAGGCACCTTCAACCTCTTTTAAAACCTTTTCCACTATTTGCCCTGAGGCAAGCATCATTAGTTACGAGACAATCAGTACAAGATCATACTATTCCCTACTGTGTGATTACTTTCTTTCCTCTCCCTTAATGATATAGATATATCCGGCTATATAAGTACCGTTAGACTTGATTTTTATTCCTTGTAATCTATGTTATTGAGTAACAGTGCTACCATTCTAATTGCTACATAAATCAAATGACCCTCGTTAATTTCAGTAGAACAACAATCTTTGAGCCGATAAAGTTTTACTAATTTAAAGAATTATGGATGTGCTGCTGGAGAAACTCGTTTTCCATCCTGATTGATTGCGTCAAGATCTGCTTGTAACTTGTCAGTATTTAAGATTTGGGATGACATGGCTGCAAGTTTGGCTTCATGGTCAACCTCTTCCCTTCGTGTTCTGTCAGTGGCAAGAATTTTCTCGGATATCTGTTTGAAACTCTCATGGATGCTAGTGAGGAGTCTGTAAGCTTGGTGCACTACTGAATCTTTTTTTGCTTCCCTACAATAAATGATATCGCATATAAAAGAAGGGATAACAAGTTCCACCAGAAGTCGGAATGATGGATAACAAGTACCTGAAAAGTGTTCCATCTACAACTGCATAAGTTCGATGTAGGCATTCTTGGACAGAATTACTCACTAATCGGAGCTCCATGGTTTCTTTTAAGATTCTCTCTATGTCAATATCCTGTTTCCGTCTGTTCTTCGTAATCTCCTTTATCCGCTCGATGTACGATCTCCTAGATGCCAATATGGACTGCTGCTCAAAATCTGTTGAAAGTTTAAGAAGTTCCTCCTCCCTGCGAAATGACAAGTTAGACGGTGAAAGAATGATAAACGAGCTAATAAGCTATTGCAATCAGCCAATATAGGGCTCATTTCTGCAATCTTCTACCGGCAACCTAAAATTACTGCTTCTTAAGCTTATATCTTACACTGATCTATAATCATGCAATTTTTTTAGAAGTATAATCATGCAACTAAAGTATAATAGCAACTCATACAGGATTTGGAATAAAGATAACAAAGCCTGAACATAGTATAGAGCATGCAACTACTTCCTACATTTCACTGAATGTTCAAAATGGTCCATGCCTAATGCTTTAGTGTTACGGGCGTGTGGGCAGCAAGGAGCTGGCGCATGGCGCCTTGACTGGCAGCGACGCACCGGACTGCTGGGCAACTGTGCACTGGCACATGGGGCTGCAGTGCAGGGGCAGTGCACCGGCTGGGCATTGGTGCATGGCAGCAGGCTGAGGCATACAGACTGGCACGGTAGCATGGCAGACAGGCGTTGGGCACCGAGGCATGGCAGGGATGGAGCCCAGCGTGCCAAGTTGCATGACAGCGTGGGTAAGCCTCATGGTGCAACATGGGCGCATAGTGTGCACTGGGATACACAAGCCAATGGGGCATTTCGTCAAACACCTGGCATGGCAGTTACAGGCAACTGGGCAGTTGGAAGGCTGTTGGTTGTGGTTTTGGGACTTGGCCATGAGGCAGACAAGGGATGTTCAGACACATGCAGCAGTTAGGAATTGCTAGAGAAGTTGGGGAACTGTCTCCCCTTTGTTGGCAGCACCTTATTGGTCCAATGCTCTTGGTGGTTGGGGGTGTCAAACACTATATATACTAGGCTTGAGGCATGCATTTTGTGGGTTATATCTACGGGCCTTGGTCATTCTATTTCCTTGGGTGATAATGAGATCATAAATGTTATGTAATCTCTATGTTTGCCAATGCATTAGACGGACATATTATGTGTCGAAGCAAATCAGGACGTTGGCCTCGTGTAGCATTTAGTCAGCATCGGTTTCAACCAAGTTAGGGGTAGTAGAGGTGTAAACGAGTCAAATCTCAACAAACACGCTCATGTTCGGATTCGAATCGATTCGAAAAAATTGAGTTCAAATTCGACTCTGATTCAATAAGAGATTTCTAATTTTGCGCCAGATTCAACTCGAATCATTACTCGAACCTTCTTGGCTAGTAATTACTTGACTCGTTTACAAAGCGAGTTACTCATTAGTCTTCAAAACGAGTTTTGAAGATGAACTATTTCACCTTAAACTGAACCACTATATACTAAATACTAAATTGATTACTAAACTAATGTTTATTTTTACTTTTATTTATGTAAAGAAATTTCAAATAATGTAATACAAATTGACAATCACAACTCATTGATTTGTTTAGATACAAGCTTACACAATCACATACTACACTTTATAACAAATATCACATGTTTAGCTTACAAGTATGGATCAAACCAGTATTCGAGTATAATTCATCAAGCAGGTATCGAGTATGGTTCATGAAGAAGTGTCATGACTGATGTGTTGATATGACAGGGGTGTAGCACGGGGGGGTGTAGTGCAGAGGCACTGGCATGGACTTGGCTTGTGGGGTTGGCACACGAGCAGTGGACAGCAGTCGTGCGCAGCTGGGCAAGCGAATAACGCTCATTGGTCCAACAGAAAGATGTGTGGTGTTGGGCAGACACACAACATTAATGCAGTGACAGGCATACGTCAACGGACAAGCGGATGACACTAGCGTGAGGCATATGCATGACACTTTTGACGGGCGTCGGTGTGCGCTAACAGTGCACGTTGCGGATTTGGCTGACCAAGTTTGGGGTCAGACTTGGGCTATCGCATTGTGAATTTTTTGGGTCGATTTCAAACCCGTGAAACTCAGGATAATGCAAGGATGCTCAGTACTGATTAATTTGCCACTAGACAAAATCACATTCGGTAGTGATAGCTTCCAGCCTTCCCTATAATAAAAAGACATGAAGTTCTCAATTCACTTCTACGTAACCAAAGCTTGTAGAGTTGATATTCTTGGAGTATAGATGTTGGAGATGGAAACAAGATGAATTTCCAGCATCTTAAACATAGTAGGTCTACAAGGCAAATCTAGATTGCCTAATATAATTATACTGCATTACCACTTCTTTGAAATGTTTGAATTTCAGATTAAATCAAAGTTAAAGGTTTAAAGTTACTTGCTTCAATCCAAGGAGGGAACTAAGTATGCTTATTAAAGAGGTCTTTACCATCATGTTTTTCTTTTCCAATTCCAGGAAGTATACCAACTATATATGGTTTGATCACGAGGCCATGCAACTAAAATGAGTTAAGGTTCATTGATCACGTTAATCATGAAGATTTGATGTATGTTCTCCTTGTATAGACGATTTCCTTCTAAATTTTTGAATTCATAAACCCGTATCAGATCAAAGTAAAAGCTTCCCATTCTCCAATGAACAGCAAAGAAAAACAACAATATATAAAGACATAGAGATGAGAATAGTTGATGTCTTCAGTAAAATACCTTTTCTTGGTTTCAGATAAGACAGCCTGCATTTCCAACTCAGTTTCTTTCAAGTGTTGAAGCCTTAATTTCCTGAGAATCTGGTTTTGTTGCATAGAGAACCTCCTGAAAACTTTTGTTTTTCTCTTCCAGAGGCTTTCTGACAACATTCCTAAGTAATATACATTACATGGAATCAATACCGTTGGAATCAATACATTACTGAGTTGATACGATCACAGATCACTTACGGCATTCTAGCTGAAATTAGATCTCCATGACAATGATATAGCAGCGACATCCTACCGTTGTGAATCCAGCCCCACAAGATTATGCAGTCTTGCATCTGCTTGTTTACTTCGCTGTATAATGTACAAGTCAACTTGACAATCCAACTCTTCATTACTTGCCATTTCTGCTGCTACTTTTAACAATTCTCGTTCTTCTTCCAAATTTTGGACTTATGATATGGGTGTTTTTTCTTGATTTTTTAACTGTTCAATGGCGTGCCTCATCTACACAATAGCACCAACAATATTATCATTTTTTCCATATAAAACAAGTTAGTGGTGGACCGGATCTTTGCAAAGTATTTAAGTAAATATTAATAGGAAAATAAATTTAAGAAATTAAATAAGGATCTCAATTTTACATAGTAATGAAAAAATCACAAGTATTAAATTTTGTTTATCTTCGTTCCCACTGAAATGATGGAGTTTTTTAATTTGATTTTGTAAGTTAATTGGAATAAAAATGGTGTTGCAGAAACATGGTGTTCCCGTGCGTGTGAAATTCTGACAAATGTTTATAAGAATTTCTTTTATAAACTCAGGAACAAAATGAATTAATAAAATTGAGACAGTTACATGCCAAATATGAGTTGGGAAGTTTTTTTTAACACCTTTTGTTAAAGGTTTTTTAAAAAAATCAATAATGAATATATAGATGGTGATCCAGAAACATGGTGTTCCCGTGCGTATGACGCCAGTCTGACAAATGTTTATAAGAATTTCTTTCTTCTTCAATCCAAGAGAGAGTCACAATATCCTTATTCTTCTTGTTGTTGTGGTACTTGTTGAAGCTGTACAGTCGACTTCTAGTACCCTCCTTCCTTTCATCATCTTCATCATCATCATCATCATCTTCATCTTCATCTTCATCTTCATCTTCATACACAACCTTAAGCCCTACATCTTTTATCACTGAATTAGCACTAATTAACTTGACGGTAAGATGATCCCCAACTTCTAACAAATTCCCTAACCTCCAATGACTCAACACTATTCCATCTTCATATTTGCCATCTTTCTTCCACCATATGTAATCATCTTTCCCCACAACGAAAGGACGCCAATGATAAACCCATCGGAGATCCTTGGTTGTATTACTAATTTCACATCTACAACTAAACATATTACTAATTTTACATCCATCATGCCAATAAGCATAACACACATTCAAGCCTCGGATCCTCCTCTTCTTCGAGCTACTGCTATTATCCGGAACAATAAAACATACTGAGCTTGACCCGCTCCTATCTATATAATCAAACCATGATTCTACCAGCTCTTTTCCTGGAATAAATGTGCTGAATATACCACATTCATAACGTACCTGAACCACACGACCAATCAAATAATAATATTATTAATAATAATAATGATTATGTTAATTTTGATATATATATATATATATACACACACACACACAGAGCAAGATCAGAAACAAGACCATATACGAGAGTATATACCTTCATTTTTTCAACAACTTTATCCTCGACTTGAAACTCCAACAACCCCAGATTCTTTATAATTCGTTTGTCCACATTTTCAATGCCCACTGATTTGTAATATCCTTCAACTTCAACCAGATTCTCACAATCCCCACAATGAATGCATAATAAATTAGATGTACTTTTTATTATTTCCAAGGACTCGTTGTCAGTGACAAACAAATCAGTTACAGTACTTGGCAGACCTTCAACAGATTGCAGCAATGGGCAGAATGATAAGCTGAGTAACTCAAGCCTGTTTAGAGTTCTGATACAATCTGGAAGGCTTCGAATTAAATTCCCATCTAAATCCAAATGATCCAGGAAGGGTAGGTTACAAAAGTCCTTGGGGAAAGAAGCATCAGATAAATTCCCGTATCCAAGACTTAACTTGACTAAACAGCCCGGTAAATCCCACTGTTGGACCTCTCTGCTAAGAGGAATTAATGCAATATTTCTAGTTCTATCAGCATAAATCTCTTTCAGTGACTCCATAGTCCTCATTCCCGTTGGAAACTCACAAAGACTTGAGCAACCCAAGATCATCAGTTTTTCAAGACTTCTTAGCCTGCCTATGTTTCTTGGAAGCTCCTTTAAACTTGTGCAATCACTTAGATCTAGAAAAGCAAGTCCCTCAACAAATCCAATAGATTCACAAACATCAACCAAACTCGCACATCCTTTGAGGATCAACCTCTCAAGATTTGGGACTCTTGAGAAGTTAGGAGTTCTGGAAATCCATTTAGAATGACTGAGATTAAGGATCTTCAGGGATGGAAGGAACTGTTAATAAAAAATAAATAAATTACAAGTGTATTTTTCAAGAACTTCGATGATAAAACGAAGGAAAAAAGATTGAACCGAGTATTACATACCTTCTTTCCTTTCCAGACTTGTTTCAAGCTGCTGTATTGCATGTCAAGAATAATCAACCTTTCCAATGATAAATCATTGGGAATAGATCCTAAATGGAATCCATGCCAACACAAACATCTTAATTGTTTAGGAAATTCTTTGTAGCTTCCCTCGAGTCTGACATAATTGAGCTTTAATAGCTTTAGTTGTCTCATCCTTGTGAAGGCATTAGTTTCAAAGTCCCCTTCGTATAAATTATTTTCCATCGGATGCAAAGAGAGGAATTTGGAAGCACGACGTTTTAGTGACTTGAACCACTCAAATGTGTTGTCATGAACGTCTTCAAAGCGACGTTTTCTGTCATTCTTTGCAATATAGTTTGATTTTACCTCGTTATCTTTCTTAAACATTAGCACGTCAAAGCCGAGAGCTTTGATTGCTTCCGTACCCTGTTGAATATAGATAACCAATATGAATTATATCAGTAGGAGAATGCAAATACACACTAAAAAAACATCCCCAACACACACATATATATGAATGAGATAAGCATGTTTCTTACAATTTTGTCACTCAAAACGCTAGAGCAATCTTTTGGATGCCACAATCTACTACGTTTTTCAGGCTCATCAGGTGCTTCCTGCTTAACAATCTCTCTTCCCATGTCTTTAATTAGTTGATGCATCCTCAACTTATTGTAATGATCAATATGTAAGAGACATCGACCAACAAGATGCTCAATTGCCACCGCTGTTTGTAAGTCACAGGAGTCTAGTACATTGACTGTCCAATCCTTGTCCTCTCCGACAAAGAAACAAGCGACATGAAGGAAAACATTCTTGATGTCATTATCTGGTAAGCCATCAAAAGTTATTCTGAGTTTCTTGACAATATCGCCATCAAGAAATCTTTCTAATTTCTCCAATTGACTCACCCATATATCTATATCTTTTCCAAACAAAAATGAACCTATAACCTCAAGAGCTAATGGAACCCCTCCACAATGTTGAAGTATACCTTTACAGTGCTCCACATAACCTTCATTGGGGTGCTCTTGTCCAAAGGCATGCCAACTGAAAAGTTGAAGTGATTCATCACCATTTAGCTCATTAACTTCGTACATCTTACGTACATCATTAGATTTTATCAAATGCTTGTGTCTGGTGGTTATTATAATTTTACTCCCCGGATGAAACCAATCTCGCATCCCAAGTACTGCATTTAATTGGTCCAACTGATCCACATCATCAAGAACAAGAAGTATTCTTTTACATGATACCACATCTCTAATCTTAATGGCGCCTTCCTCAATATTGTATATCTTCTCCTTTCTTCCCATAAGAATATCCGAATGAAGTTGTCTCTGTAAACGAACCAAACCATTGGGTTGTTCAGAAGCATCTCTAATGTTTGCAAGAAAGCTGCTTCCTTCAAACGAGTCGAAATTCAGGTTATAAACAGTTTTGGCAATGGTTGTCTTACCTATGCCCCCCATTCCATAGATCACCACTATGTCAACATCATTTGACCCATTTTGTACCCAATAATTGATGTCGCTCACATGAAACTTCATTCCAATGAGGTGGTCGGGAACTCTTAAGACTGAACGTTTCAATTTTTTGACAATCTCTTTAACAATCTCTTGGATAAATTTGGCTTCTTGTCTGCAAAATCGTGAAAGAAAAATATCCTTGTGAGTATCAAATGAATATTATTTTCGAAATATGCAATTGAGAAGAGAATTCAAGAATATTTCTAAACTTAAATTAACGAGCAGTTTCTTGACAAGAGTACTTACCCTCACAATTTTAACATTTCTTATAGTTCAATAATTATCATTTTTTTTATCAACTTTTTGTTGAGTAATTCCTTCCATAAACTACACAAGTATATGCACTTATATAAACATAATTCTTCAGTATTAAACTTTTTGTATTTATCCTTGATACGTGTGTTTAGCTGCTTGCCAAAATATAATGAGAATGTTGAATAATGTAGTTATATAAAAGACAAAACCATATTCTAAGTATATGTTCTGGACAAGATTTAGAGGAGAAGAGAAGGCAAGCTTTGCAGTTTACACCAGTTTATATGCAGAAGGTAAAGACAGAGGAAGGAAAGAAAAAAAATATAAGGACATGCTTATTAAATTAATTTCATCCCTATAAACACTTAACTTATTGTGACTACTTATACTTTTTTATTATGAATGCCGTCGATTGTAAGAAAAATGGTGAAAAAAGTACATTACCCGTCCTGTAATTCCATTCCCGACAGATCTGCAACTTCTCTAAGGGTTGCCTTCCACCTCTCCACCTTTTCCATTCCTTCCCTTCTCTTCTCATCATTCATCGACTTTAATCTCTCCACATGTCTGGCAAATGCATCTGCAAAATTCCCTGTTTGATGCCTAATTTGGGTTGGAACTACATGATAGAAAACTGGTAGAATCATATGATTGGTGGAATTCTTCTTGTGTTCAAGGATTTTCACAAGCTCATCAAGACACCATCTTGAAGAAGCATAGTTTTTTGAGAATACCACTATTGAAATCTTCGATTCTTGAATTGCCTTTTGCAGTTTTGACTCAATATTCTCTCCCCTCGGAAGTTCATCATCATCTCTGAAAGTGCGAATTCCTGCATTTGTCAAAGCTGTGTAGAGGTGATCGGTGAAGGTCTTACGAGTGTCTTCGCCTCTAAAACTCAAGAACACATGATAAGAATACTCGAATGTAGTAGATGAGGCTTCTCGGGGGCTCACAGCAACCATTGATCACTAAGAGATTGATGAATGGTGATCTATAAATTACACGATCGCTGAATGTGCCATAGGTCAATGGAAAATAAATTAACAGCGCAAAGGAATGAACTCTAGCACAAAAACCAGAAAAAGGTAGCTAAATATTAGGAAACACATGAATAAAAAAAATTAATTCTAAAATAGTTATTATTTCATATCTATATATACATGCATGCACGAATCTCACAATAAAACAAGAAAAATCATAAAAAACATTAATGTCAACTTGCTTATTTATTTCTTTTTAATTTATATACAATTTGTTATAAAAGATTAATAATATGAAGAACAAAGATGATGATCAAGGGAGGAGCATTCTCATAATTCATATCTTGTAATTGTATATGTCCATCTCACCTTCACTGTACAAATGTTATTATATATAGATATAATAACATCAATACTAACATAACTACTAGGATGTTACAAAACTCAAGAGTCATATATATTAATACTCAATGGGAGTTACATGTATCTAGACATCCATATGAATCTAGACATTTTATAACACTCCCCCTTGGATGTCTATTGTATAGCCATACGCATTGAAAGCTGCCTCATTAAAAACCTTACCAGGAAAAACTCAATGGGAAAAAACCTTGGTTAAGGAAAAAAGAGTGCAGCGCATATTAGCTCCCCCTCATGAATGTATACTTAAGTTCTTCAGCTGTCGCATTTCAATATTGCGACGCAATCCTTCAAACGTTGCAGTTGGTCTGCTAGATTATCTTTGATGTATCCTCCCTTTAATTGAGCTATACATGCAGCATTGTCTTCATACAGAATGGATGGAGTTCTTTTGTAGCAATTTTCTAAGAATATGCCTCGTTAAAAACCTTACCAAATAAAAACCCAGTGGGAAAAAAATTGGTGAAGGAAAAAGAGTACAATATTCTTGTATAACTTCTAGTGCCTTGGGATTGCCTCATTAAAACCTTGCAAAGGAAAACCCAGTGGGAAAAAACTTTAGCGAAGGAAAAAGAGTACAATCAGCATATATCCTTTTTACTCCCCCTTTATAAGAACATAGAATTTTCATTGTTCATGGTAAAAATATCATTAAGTCGAAGTATGCCAATATTGTGCACCATCTTCTTCAAAATCATAGTTGGTAATGACTTAATGAATATATCAACCAAATTATCACATGATCAATATTGCCATTCTTCTGGGGCTCGTGTGTATAAAATAATTTTGGTTCAATATGCTTGGTTCTATCACCATTTGGATTAAATAATCTCAAATCAATAGTCTCACGAAGATAACGTAAAATATGTTTAATTTCATTACAATATCTTCGAGTTGGTGCATAACTATACATTGCTAGTATGTTAACTGCAAATGCTATATCAAGTCTTGTGAAATTTGTAAGATACATCAAAATATCAATTACACTAAGATATGGTACTTCAGGACCTAATATATGGTACTTCAAGACCAAGAGTTTCTTTATTATTTTCTTGTGGCAAAACGGATATTTCTTGATATCAAGTGACCAACCCATCATTGGAGTACTCAAATGATTAACATTATCCATGTAAAGTTACTTCAGGACTTTTTCTGTGTATGTTGATTGATGAGCAAGAATTCCATAATTTGTAGGCCAAGACAAAAATTTGGCTTACCAGTATCTTTCATCTTAAATTAGTTGTTTTTGTCGACTCTTTTGGAGCAAAATCTTTCATCAATAAATAGCAAATCCATATTATGATCTTTTGATAAAAATGCATGCACAAATTTGATTATTCTCAAATCCTTCTTTCAAAAGATATCTACTTAGGCGATTATACCACAATATGCATCTGGATTGCTTTAACCTATATAAAGATCTTTGTAGCTTAATAGAATATATATTTTGAGATGTAGAATTATATGCTTCAGGCATTTTATATCCTTTAGGGATTTTCATGTATATATAATTATATAATAATCCATACAGATATGATGTAACAACATCCATTAATTTCTCTTTCTACCAAGCTAATTAAAAATATGAATGTAATTGTGTCCATTACAGGCTAGGAGCATATGTTTCTTCATAATTAATACCATGTCTCTGCGAAGAAACCTTGTGCTACAAGTTGCGCTTTGTACCATATAATTTTATTTTCCGTATTTCGTACAAATACCCATTTGTATCTAACAGGCATTACACCTTCAGGTGTTCGGACTACAGGTCCAAAAACTTCACGTTTACTTTGTGAATTTAGTTCTACTTGAATCGCCTCTTTTCACATTGGCCAAATATTTCTACGTTGAATATTCATCAATAATTTGTGGTTCATATTCATGATCATTACTTCTGGTAATATCAAGAACAACTTTATATAAAAATATGTTGTTGACAACAATTTTATTTCTATCCAATATATTCGTCTCCTGTATATACATAATGTATCGAGATCTCGTTATTTTCAGGTACCTGATCCTCTTCAGGGGATAACTCATCCTCTTCAGGAGATAACTCTTCAAGAGTTTTATTTACAGGAGATTTTTGTTCATAAGTTTTGGATAGATCAATAAATTTTGTAGTCTGTTTCATGGGTATAGCCTTTTTATAGGCTGCAACTTGTTTTTCTTGTACTTTCTTCTTCTGGCAAATTTTATCTTTAACACAAATCATTTTTCCACATTTCAAGTGTGACTTTGATTCAATTTGCTGTTGTATTAATTGATTGTCCTACAGGGACTTCAATCTCTGCTAGAGTATTAACAGCTAGAATGTGAGATATCACTATTTTCTTATTATCGGTGAATAATTCTGTTAATTGATTTGCAATTCATTGCAAATGAATAATCCTTTGAACTTCTAGTTCATATTAATTTGTATGAGGATCAAGATTAAATAACGTTGAAACATTTCAATTAATCTTCCGTCGTGCTTCAGGCAATGATTTCACGTCATGCTTTAGGCAACGAATTTTCTCCCCCTAATGGTGGGAAGACTGTTTCATTAAAATAACAATCCTCAAAATATACCTTAAAAATATCACTTATTGAGGTTATGAATAGCATGACCCCAAGCATGTATTGGTAATTAATTTACTTTGATATAATCAACAAGTAAAAGAATCTTCTGGTTCTTTAAGGGATGTTCATGAGAGTTTTCAATAATTCAATGCATCATTATTGATCCTAAATGATCATGACAAATCATAAAAACATTTGGATCCGAACACTTCTGGTGCATTGCACACTTCTGGTGTATTACAACATTTGTTTCAACTATTCTCATTTTAGTATTATATAACCCAGAAGAGAAAATATACAATTTTTCTAATATGAGCTTCTGGCCCGATAATATTGAAGTAATATAAAGAAATGCTTCACTGCCTTCGTTATTGATTTCAATATGATAACCATTATAACGTATATCCTTAAAACTGAGCAAATTTCTACTTGCCTCAGAAAAATATAAAGAATCATCAATACAAAGTTTTGTGCTCTTTGACAACATTATAATTGCTCTTCCAGAGACTTTAATTAAGTTTGATGAATAATCACTCTTCAAGAGTCTTCAATTATGTTTGATGAATAATCGCTCTTCTAGAGCTTTTAATTAAGTTTGATGAGCTTCTGGCCCATACAACTTCATATATGCAAAACATAAATTTAATTTTATTACTTGAAACATAAATAAAACATATAATAAAAATACTTATTATAGTGTCATAATATAATGAAATAAAAATAATTAATTGGTTCTATCAACATATCATCAAGGAAACTATAGACATCAAAATTAGTTATATCCACTCCATTTGAAAAGTCAAAATAATTCATGGGATCTTCAGGATCATTATAATCAATAAAGTTTATTTCAATTTCATTTTTTTTTCTTTTATGGAGTCTTGGTACAAATCTATCAAATGTTTAGGAGTACGACGGGTACATTCTCTTTTCTATATTGATTATTCTTTTCACGTCGACTATCACAATCATAATTTCCTCTATGATTATCAAATGAGGTTCCATTCACTTCAGGGAATGTAATAGAATCGATCGAGCGAGATTGTTGATTTTTCAGTAAAAACTCATTATTTTGTACAGCTGCTAGAAGACAAAATTTCACTTCTGGAAACATAGTTTCCTTTATCGCTTAAGGGAATATTTTGTAAACTTACGCTCTCGATATTGCTACTGCAGGAGCATATTTGAGGCGTGAAATATAATAAATATTTTCTCTAACATGTCTTCATCAGTGTTTTTCACTCAACACTTTTAAAATCTTGCAACTTCAGGTGCAACCAATTATAATGAGCTTTTAAAATCTTTCCTTTAAATCATTTCATAAGACAAGTGAGTCTTTTATTGTAATGTACTCAACTTTTAATTTTTCATAGAGATGATAGCGAATAAAAATCATTAATTTTGCATGATCCTGTAGGGATGCATGATTGTCAACTACAATTGTATCTCTAATGTTCTTTGCCTTTAGATGAATCTCATCATTAAGAGTACATGTCAAATAATTCTTGCTTGATATAAATCAAGGGAAACAAATTCAAATTTATAAAATTTGAATATTAAATAACTAAACATATTTCCCGTCAAATTAAATAATTATATATGTTCAAATTTAATTATAATGAAACAATTTATAGAAATGCAGTAAAATACGAAATTAAATTTGTCCACTAAAACTAAATAACAAACCAATACTACTAAGTATATTTGTTATTATAACTTCATACAAAAATATTACTATCCACATATAACTATTCACACATCACGGGTAAGAGGTCACAAAAGTATAGAGTACAATAGCAACTTCCCACACTATAAAAAATGAGAGATATATCTTTGTTTCTGTTTTTACGTCCAATGATTAAGTTTGTTCACTAAACAAATAATAACATACTTTTAATATTAAAACAAATAACATCTGTAAATAAGTTATGACTAAATGCTCATATAAATCTATACGACTAAATTAGATGAGAGAAATGATGGTGGGGTTGGAACTATGCGTGTACCCATGTGTGTGAGAGAGAGAATACTAGTTTTGCGATGACCCTTAATATTTAGTACAAAGAGAGAGGTGGTAGGATGTAAACAACAGTAGTAAATAAAATTAAAACTATAGCAACAATGTGTTGTACAACTTAGAAAACTTAAAAATCCTTGGCTAGCAGTGAAATAAAGAACATGCAACAATTTAAGGAGTATAGCTAAATGTAAACTAGTGCACTAAAATAAGCAGGTAGAGGTAGACCTACATGGGCCACCATGCTTTTAAACATGTAAAATTCAGTGAGCATGACAGTAACTGTAAGGCAGACGACAAAAATAATTTAATATACTTGCCTTCCAAATTGCAATTTAAGTTTCAACTTAGACAAATTCATGAACCATAAGTCAAGAAGATAATATATGGAGTCTTGTTGGGATTTAATAAACAGTTACAGTAGAAATATGTTTATGAAGCATGCTCAATGGGGTATGGAAAATGGTATTTCTCTTGATCAGTCCACTCGAACAAAAACTGGATATATCATTAAATAGGACCCGAGCTACACCATCTCATATTGAAGATATGCATCATTATTACTATTATTAGAGAGCAGAACTTTATTAGAAAACTATTTTGTGCAATCCTTTGCTAGTATATGTATATTGTTAAACGTGGTTGGCAAAATTTAAAAGATAGTGAATTTTCAAAATTTTGAACCTAATAAGTGCTGCTGCACTTATTGACGGAACAGAACATAACTATATATATATATATATATATATATATATATATATATAGAACAGAACATATATTATATATAGAGAGAGTTATACCTTCTTCTACTTCAAACCAAATATGATTATCTGCTTCAAGACGAAAAAGAAGAGCAATTCGTGCTGATAACGTGTTATAAAAGATTAATAATATGAAGAACAAAGATGATGATCAAGGGAGGAGCATTCTCATAATTCATATCTTATAATTGTATATGTCCATCTCACCTTCACTTTACAAATGTTATTATATATAGATATAATAACATCAATACTAACATAACTACTAGGATGTTACAAAACTCAAGAGTCATATATATTAATACTCAATGGGAGTTACATGTATCTAGACATCCATATGAATCTAGACATTTTATAACACAATTGTAAATATGATGCCGATACAAATTATCTTCAACATTATATATGTATTATGTCAATAAAAAAAATGAATGATAAATATATATCAATAAAAATTATCAAAATTGATAATTTTGTGAAAAAAAGTTATATAAACTTATCAGGGGCTATCAAACTTGTGTATTAGTAAACTTCATCATCGAGACCTTTTAGTTAAACCATATTATGTCTACTTAGATCATGGGTTTTCTTTTATCTTGAAGTACTGTGTGATATTAAAATTCCACATCTGAACATAATAAAAGAAAATTAAAAGGACTATTATGCTCTAATAACCCATAGACCTGATAAGTTAACCACCCAATTGATTTAAGATAAGCATATATGGGTACGCGATTTCTCCAACAATCATGAGCTTATCTAGATTAACAAGTTTTTGGATCTATTAATCAAGACTGTAAGTAACTTAATTACTTGCATAGTTTTTCTTTTAAGTTTTATATATAGGCCTACGATATTCACAACAATACAATCGAAAAGTTAGAAAACATTGGGCTGAACCACCCATTTTAACTAATCAAAACTGTAACTTAATTAATTACTTGCATAGGCTCTTCCTTTTAATTTGGTAATTAATTTAGGAATGATTATGAAATGTGTACGTACGTACCTTTAATTAGTTGCCAGTGAAAATCCCGCCCTCCTGGATACTCCTATTGAAGAAATAAAGAAGAAGAGTATGAAAACAGAGAGGAGAAGATAATAATTAATGTGTGAATGCGTGATCAAAGAAGGCGGCTAGAGAGACAGAGAAAGAAAGATAATAAGAGAGACTAAAAATCAGTGATCAAAGAAGTCATGACTCATGAGTGGTTGGCTTTAATACGGGTTAAATAAACTTTTCTCACGATCTCGGACTACAAATCTATCATTAAACTAAATTTATTTTCATTCACTCACTAAACTATAATTTTTTTACAAATCGTTACAAATTCCGTTAAATTATTTGATTTTGGACAGAAAAATGACAAGCTACCCGTGAGAGAGAGAAAACCTATATGTCATCATTTTTTTTTGTGGCATGTCTAGATAGAAACTTGTATAAATTTAATATTAAATTAATCAAAATCAAATAAATAAAATAATCCATTCAAAATATAAGTTTTGATATGGTAAAACTGATATTATAGCATACAAATTTTTTTCCCAGTATGGTACAATTTTAAATAAATTATATAAATTACACATAAATATGTAATTTTCTTTTAATTTAAATAACTCATTGAATTCATTAATTTAATTAACATCTCTTCAGATAAAACTAAAATTAATAATATAACATATGAATGTATGACCTGTTATATTATTAATTTTGTCATAATACCCTCAACATTAATAATGAAAAATTATTAATATTTTTTCTTTGACAAATTTATCTTTTATTGTATTCAGATATATTACATATATTATTAAAATAAGAAAATTTTGGGTAAATTTTGAATTTGAGTAATGTATTTAATATTATTCATAAAAATTTTCATAATAAGCACAAATTAAAAATTAAAATTCCTAAAAATAAGTTCAAATTTCAAAAATATAGCTAAAATTTTAAAAATTATTTTTATTTTTATTTTTGAAAATTAATATGATTATTATTTATATTATAAAAACCTTTAAAAGAACACATAAAAAAAAAAAAAACCATTAATCCTCTGTTTCTTCCCCATTTCTCTTCTCCTCTGTCGCCATTTCTCCCTTGTTTCTTCCCCCTTTCTCTTCTCCATCACCGGTTTCTTCCCCACTTTCTCTTCTCCTTCACCGTCTATCCACCCCACCCCACTTCTCTTCCTAACGGTTCCTTCCCGTCCCCACTTCTTTTCCTAACGATTCCTTCATCGTATTCCTTCTCCATATTCCTTCACCGTTCACTTTTTTTTCATTAATAAACATTAGTATCACCCAGATCTGACCAGAGAAGGGCAAAAAAAGAAGAATTAAACTAAAAAATAGTTTTAAGATCTGTACATTTTGTGAGTTTTTTGGGTTTTATTATCTATTTGGGGAATAAAATTGAAACTAATCTGTTTGGGTTTTATTATCCATTTTGTTGGGTTGATCGATTTCCCGTGGATCCCGCCGACGGAGAAGGCATCGGCGCCAGAGGACGAAGAAGAGCTAGGCCAAAAGGGTTAATCCCGCCTACTGCTTTGCTTTTTTCATCAGGTTAAAAAAAAAGAATTTGTTGTGTAGATGTTTGGGTTGTACGTTGATGGTGGTGGTTTTGGATGATGGTGGGTGGCGGCCGATGGAGAACTGTGAGGAAGATGAAGTTTTTTTTTCTTTCTTTTATCCGGAAAAATGAAGATGGTAATAATAATAATCCCTCCATTTTAAAATATTAGATAATTTTATATTTTTAAAGTAAAATTAAAATATTTAAAAATTAAAAAAATATGAATTCATTAATTTATATAAATATATTTATAAAAATTATTCATTAATTTATTTTATTATTAATTAATTAATTTAATTTAATTATTTGTTATGTATATTAATTTAATTTATATTTTATTTAACTATTTGTTATAGAATTGAGTATAATTTAATTTATTTAGTTATTCAACTCAATTTCTCTCTCCTAATTATACTGTTACGTTATTTTTCTGTTAAATGATTAACAGATATAGACGGCAAAATCACTTTTTATAAATAATATATAATTTAATGAGTTGACCGTAAAAAAAAATTAATTCGATGATGTATTTATAAATCGATCCCAATAGAATAAAAAAAATGTATTTAACCCGCTTTAATATATAAGTAGGAACACCCCCACGGACTTTACTTTTAGGAGAGTGGGAAGCAAGCAGTAATGTCGACTGGGTCAACCAAGTGTCGGTTGGTGGAGCCTTTTTAACGTGATTTTGATTCTTTAAAAATAAAATAAATATTTTGAAGAGGCAATGTCAACTTACCAGATCTGAAGAGAAAGAATGAAGTTACATATTTAATTATTAAAGTTAAAGAAGCTGTTGGAGATAATTTTTATTATGTGACTCACCTATTTTATTTTAGTACCCTAAAGTAGTTAAAGGGGTTGTTGGAGATGCTCTTGTGCACAAGAATTAAATAAATAATTTTATAGCATTAAATATAATACTCCCTCCGTCTCAAATTAATTGTTCAGTTTTGACTTTTTTAAGTCAAATTGACTATTTTTAGAGTTAATAATTAAGCATATATAAATATATTTCTAAAATTATAAAAATTGGGATTAGTAATAAATTGTATATACTTTCTTTTGGTTATAATCACTTCACCTATATTTTAGCAAAAATAGTAAAAATATTAGTTTTAAAAATGGTCAATTTGACTTTAAAAAGTCAAAACTGAGCCGTTAATTTGGGACGGAGGGAGTATCAATTATCTATATTATTCTTGAATTAAAAAAAGAGTGTTACTTTTTGGACAAAAAATAGTGAGCAAATCAAAATTATATTTAATACTTGGGGTAATATTGAAAACTAATCAATTATTATTTACTTAAAATTTACAATCGACTTAACCCATTATTATCATGATCAACGGTTGAAAAGACAATTGTTAGAATAGTGTCTGTGTCAATCGGTTGTCAAGGATGAAAATTATATATATATAGAGGGAGAGAGAGAGAGAGAGACAGAGAGAGAGAGATATCACATGTATTGAAATAATAATAATTAAAATATTTTGTATTGAATATAAGTTTGTTAGACTATATATATTAATTAAATTGAAGAGGCTATCTAATTAAATTAAAATTTTTAAAAAACAATCAAACCGTCAATGACCATTTGAATTACAGATGGATGCATGTGCCGAAGGACAAATGCTTTCATTTTATCCTTATATTCAAAACACAATTAAGTTGACTAGTAAATTAATTTGTATAGAAAATTACAACACTTTATGACTAAATATGATTATGATTAGATGCACTTAAAAAACTCGAAAAAATAACATATATGAATGTCTTATCAATGCGAAAATTTTCGCATCCATCATTCATAATTAAAATTTTAAATATTTGTTTGCCACTAATAATAGAGGTCTTATTTTCTATATATGCCGGCTTAGTGAGTTTTTTTTTTTCCGTGATAAATTGTTAGTGTCAGTCTTATATTTTGTATTTGTGAATCGAAGAGAAAGGGGCTCAACGAAAAGAGTCCACCTATTTCAAATATACAACATCAATTTTGACAATAAAATAATAAAATATAGTTGGACTCTCGTCGATCCGAATGAATCATTCTTTTCACGGAGGACAATCTTTACCTGTTAGACAAAAAGATAGCAAGTTACAAATTCTATCTCGATTGGACATGTATTTCTATTACTATAAAATTCATAAATAAAGTTGTTAATGATAAAGTTGTCACTATTCTTTTTGTGACGAATCTTGCATGTGTTCTTAAGAAAAAGAATTTGTCGTGATGATAATAACAGTGGATCTCGCAATTATTAGAATTCATTAAAAATAATTAAATCTTGTTGGTTTGTTGTTTATATTAAGGCAAAAAAACACCTTTACCTCCTGTGGTCGTCGACTTGTAAGCCATTGGCCACTGAACTTTAAGAATATGCAGTTGGACCACTATGCTTTTTAAAAATAAAAATTCAGGTCATTCCATCTAATTTCTTGGACGGACGTCAAATATTTTCAGACGTGGCATTGAAAAAAAAAAAATCAAAAAATCATTATTTTCTGATGTGACAAGACAAAACTGTAAGCATTGAGTCACTATACTTTAAAAAAAATGTAATTGACACACTAAACTTTTAAAAAAAAAATTAATTAGGTCATTCATTGGACGAACGTCAAATACTATGAAAAATATTAAAATCTATTAATAACTAAACATAAAAATAAAAAACAAAACAAAATAAAATAAAAAACAGAACCAAATCAAATTCAAAATAAGAGTGAAGAGGGTGGTGTTCTGCACTTCTTCTTATGTGAATTTATTGGGTTTATATTATACTCCTTCCGTCCCAAATTAATTGCTCAGTTTTGACTTTTTTAAGTCAAATTGACTATTTTTAAAATTAATAATTAAGCATATATAAATATATTTCTAAAATTATAAAAATTGGGATTAGTAATAAATTGTATATACTTTCTTTTGGTTATAATCTCTTCACCTATATTTTAGCAAAAATAGTAAAAAGATTAATTTTAAAAATGGTCAATTTGACTTTAAAAAGTTAAAACTGAGCAATTAATTTGAGACGGAGGGAGTATTAAATTTTAGATTTTAGGATTTTTGCGGTGGAAGATAATTTGGGTGAATTGGGAGTAGTTTTGCATCAATCTTCTAACTTTTTTTCTTAAATGTTCAGATATAAATATGTTGGATATATGAACATTTTTTTCTAAATATTTAAACAACTTTTGACTAAGATATGGCAACATAATTCTTCAGTAATTCTATCAACATAATTATTCATATACACTGCAATCATAACATTCCATGAAACCAAACTCTCATTATCATGGTTTATGAACATATCATTCACAACCATGACATTGTTACGTGATGTATTAGTTAAAGCAGGCAAGAGGCTAGCCATTGTACCAGAATCGGGTTCGACGCCAAATGTTTGCATATCCCTGCAAACTTCCAATGCATCATCAAATCGTCCATTTTGTGCATACCTAGCAACCAATAAGTTTCAAGAAACCACATCTCTATTAGGCTTTTCATCAAGCACCCTGCAGGCTTCCACCAAATAACCACATTTGCCATACATGGAGATCAACCCATTCCCTATAAAGAGATTCAAATCAAGGTCCACTTTAACAACTGAAGCATGAATCTGCAAACCGACCCATAAACTAGCAGAGCCAGAGCAGGCTTTTAAAACACAAGGGTACGTATTCGTGCCGTGGCCGCCGCTACCCGCGACAGAGGTGGAGGGATTGAAAAGGCCCTCCACCGCCTGAAATAAACGGAGCCACCACTCTACCTCTCCCTTTCACCTGACCTTTCTCAATCCGCTCATTCAGCCTCCCAATACTTATTCTCCCTCCACAGACTCTTCACTCCCAAATCACCTTTCAGTACCCTCCTCACTCAAGGATTTGATGTCGAGCAGATTTGGCAACAAATCGACCTCTACTCCTAGCCCTTAATCTCCAGTCTCCGCTGAGAAGTAAAGAATTTCGAGAAGAATCCAGAAGAAAGCAGAAAGCTCTTAGATTTTGAGAAGAGAGAGGGTTTAGATTTTGACAGAGAAATTATAGGCGTGGAGGAGAGAGAAAGTGAGGTTTACATGTCATTTTTTTTAATTTTAATTTTGAACTGCCACGTGTGTAATAATTTAACGTCCCTCTAAGAAATTGGACAGAAGGACCTGAATTTTCATTTTTAGAAAGCACAATGGTCTAATTGCATATTTTTAAAGTTCAGTGACCAATTACTTACAAGTCGACGACCACAAGGGGGTAAAGGTATTTTTTGCCTTTATATTAGTTATATTAGTGTAATTCTGTAATTAAGCACACCTAGAGGGGGTGAATAGGTGTAAATATCCAAAAGTGATCTAAAATGATCAATTTTTAAAGTTTACTACAGCAGACTATAAACGGACGTGCTAACTCTGTCCATATTAGTATATATTCTTCGTTTGTTATAATCGGACAGCTAATACCTATTTGTTTTAGTATATATTCTTCGTTTGTTATAATTGGACAGCTAATACCTGTGTATTTTAGTATAATTTGACCATGACTTAAACCAAAATCTGCACATTACTAAAGCATATAACAGAAACAAAAGAACAGTAAATCACGCCAAGATTTTTACATGGTTCAGCCCCTATCCTCTACTCTAGTAGCCTAATCCACGTGCAATACCAAATGGTATTGGGAAACTCACTTTGTTAAAATAATATTCAGCAATTACAAAGAAAATAGAACTCCATATTACAGCGACGATCGATTGGACACCTTTGGCCCCTTTGCACTTCTGCAACACCTCTCACCTCTGAGACTTTGATAGCTTCTTTGAACAGCCTGAATATTACTAAAATAAAACCCCCAAGCCAACCTAGACTTGTACTATGTTTACAATAGATATTAGGAGATGGATTACAAAGACTCTGCTATAATCTGAGAAATAAAGAAATGACACAAGGACTTGAATAAGACTCAGATATGATTTGGAAGAATGCTCCGTGAATTTCAGCTTTGTAGTCGTACAAAGTGCATATATATATATATATATATATAGGGAGAGGATCAAGAGTAGAACTCTTAAGTAATAGAACTCCCTTAAATAATAGAATTGTATCAAAACGACGTAGTTTTGATAAGACGCGGTGACATTTTTGTAAATACGCGGTGGCATGGTATTTACAAAAATGCCACCGCGTCTTATCAAAACTACGTCGTTTTGATACAATTCTATTATTTAAGGGAGTTCTACTACTTAAGAGTTCTACTCTTGATCCTTTCTGTATATATATATATATATATATATATATATATATATATATATATATATATATATATATATATAAAAGAAAGGAGAGCAACGACTAGTTCTAACAGTTAGCAAGATTAGCTCAATAAGATATAGCAATCTGTTATAACAACTGCTATAATATCTTTTAAAAGAGCATGGTGAAGAAAAGGAATATAATATAATATTTGTTGAAATAAAGGAGTCAATCAAATAATATCTCCTTTAAAAACTGAAACAACTCAAATTCGAATTATATCATATTCCTTAATTATATCAACTCCTTGATAATCACAAAATCAATTTTGAATTGGTAACCATATATATATATATATATATATATATATATATATATATATAAGAAAGATATATCCTAGCCATATTAATTAAAAGATATAACAAACTAATATTAAGGAATTAGAATATCAATGATAAGGTTTAAAAACCAACATGTTACCTTTTACTTTGAATTAAACACCAATTCCAATCTCCTTAAAATACTCCAATTCATATTCGAATTGATCTTCATATCAAAACATATTAACAAAGATATATATAAGTCAATATATCAACATATATTAAAGAACCAAATCCCAGCAATATTGGATTTCTTAAAATATGCCAAATAGACTTCTATATAAAGAAGACTTCATCAAGATTCTATAATTGAAAAGCTTACTTGGCAATATATACATTAGAAACAAAATCAAACCTGCCGAAATTTAACAACCCGCTTTTATGGATCATCCCAATTAGTCCATAATACACACATATTCCTGCCATATCAGCCCAATACAAAAACCATACAATCCATACCATATTTAACATATCTCTTTCTCTTACTCTTTCTCCTTTGTTCATCTTCTCCCTTTTTCAAATATTTAGAAGTCTTTTAAAGTTTTTAGAAATGAGGTCAGACTTTGGATATGAGTATCTCTTCTTCTAAAGTATGTCAAACTCTACCATTTGATAGAAATTTAAAAATCTATGACTTTTTGAATACCAAAATACTTTTATAGATTTTGTAAAAGTCTCAATTCAATATCACCTAGTTTTTAAAGACATTATAAAAGTTGTAATTGAATACCAGTAAACTTTTATAAACTCTTTAAAAGTCTTGATTGAATACAACTAAACTTTTAAAGTATATAAAAGTCTTTAAAAATCTTAATTGAATACACCCTCCTAAATTTTTTCTTGTAAAAGATTTGAATTTTTAATTTTACAAAATACATGAAAATATTTTCTCCCCAAAAGTTTCATAATATTTAGTGGTTTAGTCAAGGGTGTGGTGGAAAAGGTGGCTGAGGAATTGATGAAGATTACAGATGTTTTGGCAGATCAATTTCCCAATGATAGAAATCTCAAATCGGTTGAAATTAATAATGTAGCCAAAGAAGTTGCCGAGGATGATAATCTAGCAAAAGAACTAATTCACAGGGTATATTTAGTGTTTGCTTAAAAATGAATTATTCTCCAAAACTATAAGCTAGATGTTAAGTAGTATATATATATATATATATATATATATATATATATATATATATATATATATATATATATATAAAGGATCAAAAGCATACCCTTTATCCAACATACCTTGCATACCCCCTTTTAGCGACGGACCGGGCGACGGTTCTGTCTGTCGCTATATGTTGTTCGTCGCTAAAAGCTAAGACGACGGTTCTATATATAGCGCCGGACCGAATCGTCGCCTGGTCCATTGCTAAAAGGGGATATGCAAGGTATGTTAGATAAATGGTAAGCTTAAGATCAGGACTGTGTGTGTGTGTGTGTGTTTAAATCAAACTTTAGAGTATATTTAGGTTAAGAATTGATATTTTCACAATTAAATTTGATAGTTCCACAAACTCCTTCCTATATAAATAGTAAGTAGGGTACACCTTCATGTGAAAGAATATCTTGTGGAATTAACAATTTAATTTGCGAAAATATCAATTCCATTTATTAATAGTCTAGACAGACTAGTAGTATTTCAATGACAAAAAAAGGTGTTAATTTAATTGGGTATGGTGCTGGTACAAGGGGTTAAGAAAGAAGTTGAATCACTTATTGAAGCTATCATTAGTCAAGTAAATAGTAATGTCACAAAAAAGAAGCAAGTAATGGTAGCATACAAATCTATGATAAAAGAATAAGTAATCCTTCACATTCCTTAATTAATTTCTTTTCGTAAAAATAATTTGTCATTGATTAGCACCACCACTTTGTATATGTCAGATGAAATTCTAAAAAAATAATAAATTTAAATTCTTCACTTATTTTGTAAGACCTCAAATTTTATGAAATAAAAGTATTCAATTTTTTTATAATTACTATTCTATTCAGTAAATGGTTAAATTGATAAAAGGTCAAAGTCAAGGGTGATATGTGCAAATTTTCGAAAGTAATCAATGTGACGCCCCCAAAATAGGTCCACACAACCCATTTTGAGTCGTCAAATATATGGTACAAAAAATAACTACAACTACATTAATCCAACTGTCGTGCAAAACACGACAATACATATGCTGTGGATACCAACTATGACTCTCATCCATTTACTTGGATAGCACCTCACATTGATACCTTACATAAATGTACAATCAATAACTGTTTTAAAAATTAAAATATTTGAAAAATGCTCAAGGAAACCTTTATACATGAGAGGCCATGTATATAAGTTATAATAGATATCATATGACTCGAGAATTATCCTTAGTTGACCCAATAGATGTGACGCCCCCAAAATAGGTATACAACACCCATTCTGAGTCGCCAAAATACATAGTACAGAAACAACTACATCTTTACTATTACAACATAAGAACTGTGAGTTTAAATACAAATATTATCATCTAGACAATATCCACACTCAAATAAGTCCTCATTATAATTATTGATACATTATTTCACAAAAATGGTGAGGACTACTAAAATAACTTCTAGAACCATCATTCCATACCCCGACTAGTACTCGCTACATTCTCGCCTCTTGAGAAAAATGGAACAAAAAGAAAAAGGGTGAGCTCAACTAGCCCAGTAAAGAACATTATGACTAAGATAATACAGAATAAATTATCGTTAGCCTTCAACAGGGAAAAATCTAAAAGAATACAACAGACAACAAGTTTTAAATCAATATTCGCAGCGGAAAATAATAATTCATAGAAGAGTTACGTAGAGAATGAAATCTACTATTATCTATGAATTTAAAAGTCCATCATCAATATTTTATCCCTGTAACATCAATCAATATTCATCTTTGCACTACAAGCCAAATATATTCATCAGTTGGTCATGTTCATCTCAACACCTGTTCATCTTTGCACTACGGGCCAAAGATATTCATTAGAAATCATTCATCTTTGCACTACAGGCCAAAGATATTCAGTTATATCATCATTTAGGACTGAGGATGATGAAAAATATTTTAAAGGAAACGAATCCAGTGAAACAAAATAACAAATATTAAGGATTCATATTTCAATTTATCAATGTCCAAAAATACCTTATAAATAATCATAGTGAAGTAAAATTCAAGAATGATCAAAACATGGATACAATCAAAGCTAGTATCCAGAATAGATATTTTGGACGAAAAAAAAAATTTTATTTTTCGGTGAATAGTAACTCGTGAATAGTAACTCGTGAATAGTAACCCCGTCATGAAAAGTTTCAAATTTGATAAAAATTTCCAACCAATATTTTGACATAATGATATTGAAGAAATAATATCATTTTCGAATAAAATAACATCCCTTACCTCGTAAAGACAGTACTTCTAGTTGAAACACCGGATATAGGCTATGACTTGAACTTGCACCGTATAACAATACTCAAAGTATTAAAATACTCACAAGAATACGCTCACTAATATAGAGAGAGAAAGAGAGAGAAGATTTCAGTTTCTGGTATGTTTTTCAATTCTAACCTAAGCACCCTATTTATAGGAAAATACTTAGAACACCAAAGCAGAAAATTGAATATAATAATATTTATATTTACAAAATTGTCAAGCCCACCTCTTGAAATCTGATTTCAGCTCATTGCACATGTTTAATGCAGCCCACCAAGCAAAAAAAAAATGATTTTGTTAATAAGAATAATTAAAACTTTCAAAAACTAATTATTTTGAAACTTCGGAACTTCACTAATTCATAATAAATAGCCCTTTCATCAGAAAATTCGAATCTCGCGATTTTTTATAGGAAATTCAATTCTCTACAACTTTGCAGAAGAAAGTTTTTCTAAATTCCAAACAAAAATTGACCGAAATTCGTAAATGGACGATTTTACAGGCTATTATCAAATTTCAGTCAAGAAATGGGCCCACAAACATGTTTAACATGTTTTAAACAACTTTTGCAACAAAAATACTCTTTCTCTACATATACTCATATATCCCACATTCATTATAAAAATATCATCATTATTATATTATAATAATATAATAAAATATTATTTTATCAAAAAAGATAAAATATCGATTTTTAACAATTGTCACTCTAAAAATTTTCTCCATCTATATCCACATAAAATGAATATTTTTCTCATTATATAAATCAATAATTAATTATTCACAAATAATATTACAGAATCACAGTACTGGCAACCAGGCCGTTCCCAAGAAAGAGGGGGCTTTCCAATAAGGATTTCTCCTTACTGGCGCGTAATTAGGTGACCAAACCTCTCCTTAGACAAAACTTTCTAGACATTGCCAATAATGTTATCTAATAATATTATTCAGATAATATAAATTATTGCTCCGATAATGGAAAATACTGTGTAGTGATAATTATTGAAACACAGTAATATAAAATATCAACGCAGCAATTATTGAATCAATAAAATAAAATACTGAACAGTAATTACTGTAACCATTATTGAGTAGTGCCTTCTTACGTGACAATCAATAATTACTGCAATACAGTGTGCTACTGTGCAACAACGCGTATTACTGTGTTTTAACCACCGGGTATTCCAATAGTATTAACGGTAACAACTACGCCGTTATTTATAAATAACTTATACTTGTCGTTTTCTTCATCCAATTACTTTCCATTATGGGACCCACAAAAGACTGCGCCGTCGTACGAATATTCCCCGACAGGAAGAATATTCCACGACCAAACGAATATTCTCCGACAACAATAAATATTTTATAACAACCTGCTTATTTGAAATATTTGCGCATTTTACCCATAACTAACCTCATTAATCAATTTAACCCTTACTATTTTAAATAATAAATAGAGGAAATTAAATTTTATTTATTAATAATTTGGAGTCTTACAACCCCCCCTCCTTATGAAATTTCGTCCACGAAATTGACGTACGTACCTGGTGTTTCGAAAAGATGAGGATACCTCGCTTTCATTTCCGTTTCCAACTCCCAGGTCATTTCCTCAATAGCATAGTTTCTCCACAAAACTTTAACTTGTGGTATGACCTTCGTGCGTAGGACATGCTCCTTCCTATCCAAGATCTTGACAGGTACCTCTTTGTACATTAAGTCTTCAGCTATCTCGTCCGGTTCTAACTCAATAATGTAGTTTGGGTCTTTCACATATTTACGTAACACAGATATATGAAAAACATTATGAACACGAGACATACTTGGAGGTAACGCGAGTCTATAGGCCACATTTCCTACTCGGTCAAGAATCTGAAATGGACCAATAAATCGTGGATTGAGCTTTTCTCTTTTTCCAAATCTTGTAACTCCTTTCCATGGAGCCACACGCAACAATACATGATCCCCAATGTCAAATTCTACGTCCTTTCGATGAAGATCCGCATAACTCTTTTGTCGATCCTGTGCTGTTTGTATACGTTGTCGAATCGTTTGGATCTTCTCTGTAGTCATTCGTACCAACTCTGGTCCCAACAACATTGCTTCTCCCACCTCATCCCAAAATACTGGAGAGCGACACTTTCGTCCATATAATGCTTCAAATGGAGCCACACCTATACTTGCCTGATAATTGTTATTATAGGAGAATTCCACCAATGGTAAGTACTTATCCCAACTCCCTTTAAAATCTAGGACACAAAGTCTTAATAGATCTTCAAGAGTTTGAATAGTCCTCTCTGATTGTCCGTCCATTTGAGGATGGTATGCCGAGCTAAATCGTAAATCTGTGCCCATAGCTTTTTGCAAGCTAACCCAAAATCTTGAAGTGAATCTTGGGTCACGATCCGAAACTATGGATACTGGCCTGCCATGCAGTCTCACAATCTCATCTACGTATATACGAGCAAGACGTTCAAGGGAATAAGTCTCCCGTATCGGTAAGAAATGAGCAGACTTGGTTAATCTATCAACAATAACCCAAATAACATTTATGCCTTGAGAAACCGTGGGAAGACCCGTAACGAAATCCATGGTAATGTGTTCCCACTTCCATTTTGGAATCTCAAGTGGTTGCAATGGACCCTTTGGAACTTGATGTTTCGCCTTTACACGTTGACAAGTTAAACACCTCGAGATAAACTTTGCAATCTCTCTCTTCATATTGTTCCACCAAAATGTATGTCGAAGATCACGATACATTTTGGTACTTCCAGGATGGATTGCAAATGGTGTATTGCGTGCTTCCATCATGATCTTGTACTTTAAATCAAAATCGTTAGGAACACAAAGTCTGGAGTGGACTCGAAGTATTCCTTCTTCATCGATTCTTGCTTCTGGAATAGCACCTTCTTGCACTTTCTTCTTCATACGCATCAGCTCCGGGTCTGTGGTTTGAGAAACTTTAACTTTATCGATTAAAGTTGGTTCTATGCGTATACTTGACATCATCGCACTCGTTCCTGCATATGATCTTCTACTCAACGCATCAGCTACCACGTTTGCTTTTCCAGGATGGTATTGAATAGTGTGGTCGTAATCTTTCAACAGCTCGAGCCAACGTCGTTGCCGCATGTTGAGTTCTTTTTGAGTGAAGAAATATTTGAGGCTTTTATGGTCTGAATAAATCTCCACTTTCTCCACATATAGATAGTGCCTCCAGATCTTTAGCGCGAAAAAGACTGCTGCCAACTCTAGATCATGAGTAGGATAATTTCTCTCATATTCTTTAAGTTGTCGCGAGGCATAGGCTATAACTTTTCTACGTTGCATGAGTACACATCCTAGCCCTTTGCCTGAAGCATCGATGTAGATAACAAATCCATCCGAACCAGATGGTATGGTCAAAACAGGTGCCGAAATAAGTCTCCTCTTAAGCTCTTGAAAACTCTTCTCGCATTTCTCACTCCATACGAATTTGATATCTTTCCGAGTCAACTGAGTTAACGGGGTAGCGATTCGAGAAAATCCTTCCACGAATCTCCGATAATAACCAGCTAAGCCCAGAAAGCTATGTACTTCGGTCACCGTCTTTGGTTGCTCCCAACTTTGAATTGCTTCAATCTTTGCCGGGTCAACAGATACTCCATGTTTTGACACCACGTGCCCTAGGAATGCTACTTCCTCAAGCCAGAACTAGCATTTCTTCAACTTAGCATATAACTTGTTTTCACGCAGCCTTTGGAGTACCAGCTTCAAATGGTGCTCATGATCTTCACGGCTTTTGGAATATATGAGGATGTCATCAATAAAGACAACAACGAACTGATCCAAATAATCCTTGAGTACTCGGTTCATCATATCCATGAAAGCCGCAGGAGCATTAGTCAATCCAAAAGACATGACTAGAAATTCATAATGCCCGTACCGAGTTCTGAAGGCAGTCTTCGAAATATCCTCAGTTTTAACCTTCAGCTGATGATATCCAAAACGAAGATTGATCTTTGAAAAGAATTGTGCTCCTTGTAACTGGTCAAACAAGTCATCAATACGAGATAGCGGATACCTATTCTTGATAGTGACATGGTTTAATTCTCGGTAATCAATACAAAGTCGCATACTCCCGTCTTTCTTCTTTACAAATAAAACAGGAGCACCCCAAGGAGATGTACTAGGACGAATGAAACCGATGTCCAACAACTCTTGTAGTTGGACCTTTAACTTCTGAAGTTCAATAGGAGCCATTCGATATGGGGTTTTAGAAATGGGCTTTGTACCAGGTTCAAGATTAATAAAGAATTCAACTTCACGTTCCGGGGGTAGACCGGGAAGTTCTTCAGGAAATACGTCAGGAAAGTCAATAACAACAGGAATATTATTCAAATTTGACGTGTCTTTATTCAAATCCATAACATGGGCTAAGAAAGTTTGACATCCATTTTTTAATAAACGAATGGCTTTATGGCTTGATATAACAGTGATCGATTTTAATGGCTTAGTTACTTGAATTCGTACAACAGGTTGGTTAGGAATATGAAAACTAACAACCTTACGAAAACAATCAATTTTGGCATGATGAGTAGTTAACCAATCAATCTCTAAAATCACATCAAAAGCAAGTATCTTTAAAGAGATAAGGTCAACAGGTAATGTGATGGTGCCAACTTGGATCAAACAAGATTTATAAACAGTGAATGTGATGAAAGTTTCTCCTAACGGAGTCTCCACAGATAAATCAAAGTCTAACTTCTCCGGAGTCAAGTTTAAACGTTGAGTACAAGCAGGAGAAATAAATGAATGGGTAGCACCAGTATCTAGCAAGGTATAAACTTCGCATGAATTTATGATTAGCTTACCCGTGATCACCTCGTTTGGGTTCCTCGCATGTTGACCAGTGACGACAAACGCTCTTCTAGGAACCGTTGACTTTATCTTTTTTGGGACAGCTTTTTGAGTCACCATCCCCGCTGGACTTGGTTTCGCTACAGTGCAATCTCGAGCGATATGTCCTTCCTTTCCACAATTATAACATACCTTAAACTGTTGTGGGCAGTTTGGGCAGATATGTCCTTCTTTTCCGCACTTATAGCATATAACCGGTGGTCGTTCTCCTCTATTGGAACTAGTTGCTGCTGGTGCTGACGTCTTCGTATTGTCATTGTTGAATCACTTCTTTTTAAAATCTCCTCTCGACTCGCTTTTTTTATTTTCATAGCCACGATTACCACCAGAGTGGTTGCCGTTCTTGTCTGTATTTTTCTTTCTCCGCTGGTTATCATTGTTCTGATAACTGCTGTCACCGATATGATCCTGGTTGTGGTCCCTCGGTTGACCGTACTCGTTATCTCGCTCTAATAATTGAGCCCTGTTGACAACATCTGAATAGAGAGAAAATTTATGAGAAATGAGATATTGACGTATGCCGGGTTTCAAACCTCTCAGAAACATCCGCGTCATACGTTCCTCATTCTCCACCAAATGAGGTGCAAACCTGGACAACTCTACAAAATTAGCCTCATACTGGGACACCGTCATGTTATTCTGCTCCAGTCTAATAAACTCTGCCTCCTTCATATGACGAATACTTTCAGGAAAGTACTTGTTATTGAACAGTTTCTGAAATGTCTCCCAGGACATACTGAGTGTGGCTGGATGGGTACGCTTCACAGACTCCCACCAGTAGTCTGCCTCGCCACGGAACATAAAGGTGGCGAATGGAACCTTCTGTTTCTCCGTGCATCCCAAGACATCGAATATCTTGGTAATTTGCTTGACCCACGTATCCGCCATGATCGGATCCGGCTTTCCCTTAAATTCTGGTGGTCCCAATTCTTTAAACTGCTTGGCTGTGACAAACCGTGAATTGCTATCATTTCCTCCTGTATTTTGAACACGAGTCTCCCTCGTCTGGTTTTGCATGAATTGCAAAAAGCTTCTAAACATCCCATCGTTCATCATCTGCTCATTGGTGTTGTTCACAGGAGGAACATTGCCAGCCTGCTGCACATTCTCCTCGTTGGCGAGCACAAATGTCTCCACGGTCTCATTTACCCCACTGTTAACATTCTCAGTCGACATTCTCAAATACTGCCGTGACAACCCCAAAATAAGTCCATTCCATCCAACCTATTCTGAGTCGCCAAATACATGGTACAGAAAACAACTATAACTTTATTACAACAATTGTCGTGCAAAATACAACAACACATATGCTGTGAGTTTGGATACAAATATATACCAAATGTGACTCATGTTCCAACCGTGGACATCACCTCACAATGACACCTTGCATAAAGGTATAGTCAAAAACTGTTTTAGAAATTAGAATCTTTGGGAAGTGCTCAAGAAAACCTTCGTACATGGGAGCCCATGCGTCTAGGTTATGATAGATATCATATGGCCACAGAATTATTCTTGGTTGACCCAATAGACCCCAAAGAAAAACGAGAAGATTACTATCATATTCTTCCCAATGGTGAGTCTTCTCTTGACATATCATTATCTCTACTGTCTCTAATTGAGAATTATACTTCAAACAAACACCAAGATTATATAGGTAGTGCTCGTATATATACTCAGCAAGTGGATGAGCACATCCCTGTCTTATGATGACACGAGGTTGTATGTCGTTAGACATCTTGTATGATAGTGGCAAACCACCCTTCCAACGTTGGGTACACCTTACCCTATTGGATTCACCAAATAAAACTACTAAATGAACTTTTCTATACTGCTTTGGGAGAACATCCACAGCTAGAGACCACCGTTCTATTTCCCCGTTACCCTCGCTCGACCCAGCTACACTCTTATTACCTGAAAGGAATTGTGAAGCAAAAGGGTGAGCATAACTAGCTCAGTAAAGAATATCATAACTAAAGATAATTAAATTATCAATAGCCTTCATCAATAATAAATCAGAGATTTTGAACATATGGTAAATGATAAAAATTTCAACCATAGTTGCAGCGGAACGAGCAATCTATTAGAAGAGTCAAATAGACTATAAAGTCTATTATCTTCTCCATGTTAAAAATCCATCAACAATGTTTTATCCCTGTAACATCAATCAACAATCCTGGTCCACAATCATATGAATAACTCATAATCATAACTGTAGTTTTAAATACCTCTTCTCATCCAGGACGAAGATAATTTTCATCACCTATCTTTACCTGAAATATCAAAGATCATGGTTACACCAAATCACATTTCCTGTTCATAATCATACTAATAACTTCATCTTTGCACTACGGCCAAAGATATTCATTTGTATCACCAGTTGGTCATGTTTATCTCAACATCTGTTCATCTTTGCACTACTGGCCAAAGATATTCAACAACATGTCATCTTTACACTACGGGCCAAAGATATTCATCAACAATTCATCTTTGCACTACAGGCCAAAGATATTCATCAATATTTCATCTTTGCACTACAGGCCAAAGATATTCCTCAACAGTTCATATTAGCACTACGGCCAAATATATTCATCAGTAGTTCATATTTGCACTACAGGCCAAATATATTAATATCTCAAAGAAATATATAATCATTTATATAAACAATAATTATAACCATGTTGATCATTTCACTTTTGCACTTAAGCTGAAGATATTCAATTATAAATTCAATGGTCATGATCATACTAGTCAATAATTCAACTTTGCACTACTGGCCAAAGAGAACCCAAAGTCATGATCATACCAATAATCTACCCATCTTTACACTCAAGTGAAAGAGAATTTTAACATCAGGGTTATAAAAATATTATATATGATAATAAAAACAATATGATCAACATATAGATTTAATCTCAAGAGTAATATTCATAAATCAACTATAATTTGGTTAGAAAAAGAAACCAATTTTATCGTGAATAGTAACTCATGAATAGTAACTCGTGAATAGTAACTCATGAATAGTAACCCCGACACAAAAAGGTAGAAATTTCACAATAAAATACATACCAATATTTCGGTATAATGATATTGAAAGAATAATATTTCTTAAGCTTATAAACAATTTATTTTAATTGTTTACACTTTACTAAATAATGCATTTAATCATTCTAAAATGCCAAACTCATAAGATTTCATCACCAATAACCAAAATCCTCATAAAAAATCTGCATATACCTCATATAGGATTCTCAAGTCATAAAATCCTATTTTCCAATTTTCTTACTTCACAAAACATATTTAATTCATTTACTCATAACTAGACCATTTTCATGAAAAATACCAAATCAGTTCCAAAAATATTTTTTTTCTGGGATTTAGCATAATATAGTTCCATAGTGAACATATATTTTTCTCAGAATTTTTAAAAGTCATTTACTATTTTTCATATGGCCAAAACAACCGAATATTTAGACAATTATCAAAAATTATACTTTTGTCCAAAAATTCTAAAATTTACAGAGTATACTTCTATCATATACATGTACTCCCAATAAAAATTTCATCAATTTTGGAGTTAACCACAATGAATTATAAGCGATTACTTTTAAAATAGTCTTTTCTCATAAAATTCATAACTCTCAATCTATACATCCAAAAATCATCATTTTTGGACACAATCAAGAAAACTCATCAAAATATCATTTTAAATTTTTCCAGAATTTTTGAAGGTCAAAAAAATTACGAAACTGGAAAATATAAGAACCCTTAAAATCCCTTACTATATCCCTTACCTCAAAAGAGCAGTACTTCTGATCGGTATAAGGCTGAAGGAAACTTGCACTGATGAATAGAAACTCACAGAGTATCTAAATACTCATAAATTACACTCAATAATCTAGAGAGAGAAAGATAGAAAACTTATGTTTCTGGTGTATTTTCAATTCTAACTTAGCCCTCTATTTATAGGAAAATATTAGCACGCCGAAGCAGACTTAACCTGCAACCTGATGGCTTTACCTGCTACTATTCCCACCCACCACATTTGAATAAAAATCTCAGCACATTTCTTCACCAACTAAGAATGGGGCCCACCAATTTTAGAATTTTCTACCAAAATGATTAACTCCGAAAATGCAACAATTTCTGAACCAGTCATCTAGTAAAATTCATAACAAATCATACGTTCATTTTTAACGGTTTAAAATTTGTGGACATATACTCAACTTATATATGTATAACATATCTAAATATTACCACGATCCAACGGTCGGATTAAAAATTATAACCCCCGCAAAATATCTCAAAAATCCTAATTTTTAATACCTCTATTCCGACAAAAATACTGATAAAAACCTCAATATTAACTCCTTCATTTTTAACCACAAAAATATATCCCTCATTTATATCCACATAAAATAAATATTTCCTTATCATATGAATCAATAATTAATTATTCACAAATAATATTACAGAATCACATTTATGATAACCAGGCCGTTCCCAGGAAAGAGGGGGCTTTCCAATAAGAATTTCTCCTTACTGGCGCGCAATTAGGTGACCAAACCTCTCCTTAGACAGAACTTTCTAGACATTACCAATAATGTTATCTAATAACATTATTCAAATAATATGAATTATTGATCTGATAATGAGAAATACTGTGCAGCAATAATTATTGAAACAACAATAATATAAAATATTAACGCAGCAATTATTGAATCAATAAAATAAAATATTGAACAGTAACTACTGTAACAATTATTGAGTAGTGTCTTCCTTCGTAAGAATCAATAATTGGTGCAATACCGTGTGCTACTGTATTTTAACCACCAGGTATTCCAACAGTATTAACGGTAACAACTACGCCGTTAATTATAAATAACTTATACTTGTCGTTTTCTTCATCCAATTGCTTTCCGTTATGGGGCCCACACAAGGCTGCGCCATCGTACAAATATTCTCCGACAGAAAGAATATTCCACGACCAAACGAATATTCCCCGAAAAAAATGAATATTTTATAACCACTTGCTTATTTTGAAAAATATTCATATATCACCCTTAACTTTAACTTTTTATCAATTTAACCATTTACTAAATAGAAAAATTGAATATTTTTATTTTATAAAATTTGGGGTCTTACAATCTCCCCTCCTTATGAAATTTCGTCCCTGAAATTTACGTACCTGGTATTTCGAAAAGTTGAGAATATCTTGCTTTCATTTCAAATTCTATCTCCCGGGTCATCATGATTTCTCCATTGCTCATCTCCTGTATTTCAGATATCATTCTAGAATATAGATTCAAAACAAGGGTTAATTGAACAAATTAACATGTCACATAATATCCCGATATTATGACTGACCAACAAATAAGCTTAGGTAGGACACACTAGCGAAGAATTTACTCATCTCTCCCCTCCTAGTTGTATTCCCCGATCTCCGCCAGAGATCATATCTCTAAGCTCTGATACCAAAATGTAACTCTGGACACCAACCTATGTCAGCACCTTACATTGATACCAATCAGTTTGCCACCGCAGAATGGCGTCCCCTACGGAGAGTCTGGCTTCGGTGCATCCCCCATTAACAGGAAGTCACCAGTGAGAGGCTCGGGGCTCTTTACTTATAGCTCTGATACCAAATGTGACAACCCCAAAATAGGTCCATTCCATCCAACCAATTCTGAGTCGCCAAATACATGGTACAGAAAATAACTACAACTTTATTACAACAATTGTCGTGCAAAATACAACAACACATATGCTGTGAGTTTGGATACAAATATATACCAAATGTGACTCATGTTCCAACCGTGGACATCACCTCACAATGACACCTTACATAAAGGTATAGTCAAAAACTGTTTTAGAAATTAGAATCTTTGGGAAGTGCTCAAGAAAACCTTCGTACATGGAAGGCCATGTGTGATGCCCCCAAAATAGGTCCATTCCATCCAACCTATTCTGAGTCGCCAAATACATGGTACAGAAAACAACTACAATTTTATTACAACAATTATCGTGCAAAGTACAACAACACATATGTTGTGAGTTTGGATACAAATATATACCAACTGTGACTCATGTCCCAACCTTGGATAGCACGTCACAATGACACCTTACATAAAGGTATAGTCAAAAACTGTTTTAAAAATTAAAATCTTTGGGAAGTGCTCAAGGAAACCTTTGTACATGGGAGGCCATGCATCTAGGTTATGATAGATATCATATAGCCACATAATTATCCATGGTTGACCCAATAGACCCCAAAGAAAAATGAGAAGATTACTATCATATTCTTCCCAATGGTGAGTCTTCTCTCGACTTATCATTATCTCAACTGTCTCTAATTGAGAATTATACTTCAAACAAACACCAAGATTATATAGGTAGTGCTCGTAGATATACTCGGCAAGTGGATGTGCACAACCATGTCTTATGATGACACGAGGTTGTGTGTCGTTAGACATCTTGTATGATAGTGGCAAAACACCCTTCCAACGTTGGGTACACCTTACCCTATTGGATTCACCAAATAAAACTACTAAATGAACTTTTCTATATTGCTTCGGGAGAACCTCCACAGCTAGAGACCATCGTTCTATTTTCCTATTACCCTCGCTCGACCCAGCTACACTCTTATTACCTGAAAGGAATTATGAAACATAACACAACTAGCCCAGTAAAGAATATCATGACTAAAGATAAATAAGTTGTCAATAGCCTTCAACAGAATTAAATTAGAGATTTAGAACATATGGTAGATGATAAAAATTTCAACCATAGTTGCAGCGGAACGAGCAATCCATTACAAGAGTCAAATAAACTATAAAGTCTATTATCTTCTTCATGTTAAAAATCCACCAACAATGTTTTATCCCTGTAACACCAATCAATAATTCTGGTCCACAATCATATGAATAACTCATAATCATAACTGTAGTTCTAAATTCCTCTTCTCATCCAGGACGAAGATAATTTTCCTTACATGTCTTTACCTGAAACATCAAAGATCATGATTATACCAAATCACAGTTCCTGTTCATAATCATACTAATAAATTCATCTTTGCACTACAGGCCAAAGATATTCATCAACAAATCATCTTTACACTACATGCCAAAGATATTCAACAACAAGTCATCTTTGCACTACAGGCCAAAGATATTCAATAACATGTCATCTTTGCATTACGAGCCAAAGATATTCATCAATAATTCATCTTTGCACTACAGGCCAAAGATATTCATCAACAGTTCATATTTGCACTACAGGCCAAATATATTCATATCTCAAAGAAATATAATTATTTTAGAATTTATATAAACAATAATTATAACCATGTTAATCAATTCACCTTTGCACTTAAGCTAAAGATATTCAATAACAATTCATCTTTGCACTATAGGCCAAAGATATTCAATAACTGTTCATCTTTGTACTACGACCAAAGATATTCATTAACAGTTCATCTTTGCACTATAGGCCAAAGATATTCAATAACTGTTCATCTTTACACTCAAGTAAAAGAGAAATTCAACATCAGGGTTATAAAAATGTTATATATGATAATAAAAATAATATAATCAATATATAGTTTTAATCTCCAGAGTAATATTCATAAATCAACTATAATTTGGTTAGAAAAAAAAACCAATTTTGTCATGAATAGTACCCGTGAATAGTAACTCGTGAATAGTAACTCATGAATAGTAACTCGTGAATAGTAACTTATGAATAGTAACTCGTGAATACTAACTCATGAATAATAACTCATGAATAGTAACTCATAAATAGTAACTCATGAATAGTAACCCCGACATGAAAAGTTCTAAATTTGATAAAAAGTTCAGATCAATACTTCGGCATAATGATATTGAAGAAAATAATATCATTTAAGAAGAAATAACATCCCTTACTATCCCTTACAATCCCTTACAATCCCTTACCTCAAAATAGCAGTACTTCTGACTGGAATAACGCTGAACGAACTTGCACCGTATAGCAACACTCAAGATATCAAAATACTCACAAGAATACACTCGATAATATAGAGAGAGAAATAGAGAGAAAACTTCAGTTTCTGGTGTGATTTTCAATTCTAACCTAAGCACCTATTTATAGGAAAATGCTTAGAACACCAAAGCAGAAAATTTAATAAAATAATAATATAATTATAAATTTTCCTTAGCCCACCTTTGAAAATCTGGATTCAGCCATCAACATGTGCAAGTGGGGCCCACCAAAGTGTAAAAAACGTTTTTGTTAATAAAAATAAATAAAACTTTCAAAAATCAATTATTTCGAAACTTCGGAACTTCAATAATTCATAATAAATAGCCCTTTTATTAGAAAATTCGAATCTCGCGATTTTTTATAGGAAATTCAATTCTCTACAACTTTGCAGAAGAAAGTTTTTCCAAATTCCAAACAGAAATTAACCGAAATCTACAAACGGATGATTTTACAGTCTATAATAAAATTTCGGTCAAGAATTGTGTCCACCAACACACAAAACATGTGTTAAACATTTAATCCAACAAAAATACTCTTCCTCCTCATTTATTTATATATCCCACATTCATTGTAAAAATATCACCATTAATATATTATTAAAATAATATATTTAAATAAATTATTTTATCAAAAAAAATAAAATATTAATTTTTAACAATTGTCACATTAAAATTTTTCTCCATCTATATCCACATAAAATCAATATTTTCCTCATCATATAAATTAATAATTAATTATTCACAAATAATATTACAGAATCACATTACTGACAGCCAGACAGTTCCCAGGAAAGAGGGGGCTTTCCAATAAGGATCTCTTCCTTACTGGCGCGCAATTAGATGACCAAACCTCTCCTTAGACAGAACTTTCTATACATTGCCAATAATGTTATCTAATAATATTATTCAGATAATATGAATTATTGCTCCGATAATAGAAAATAATGTGTAGTGACAATTATGAAAACAACAGTAATATAAAATATCAACGCAGCAATTATTGAATCAATAAAATAAAATACTGAACAGTAATTACTGTAACAATTATTGAGTAATGCCTTCTTACGTAAAAATCAATAATTGGTGCAATACCGTATGCTACTGTGCAACAACGCGTATTACTGTGTTTTAACCACCGGGTATTCTAACAGTGTTAACGGTAACAACTACGCCGTTATTTATAAATAACTTACTCTTGTCGTTTTCTTCATCCAATCGCTTTCCGTTATGGGGCCCACAAAAGGTTGCGCCGCCGTATAAATATTCCCCGACAGTAAGAATATTCCACGATCAAACGAATATTTCCCGACAACAATGAATATTTTATAACCACTTGCGTATTTCAAAAAAAAAAATTCATATATCACCCTTAACTTTAACATTTATCAATTTAACCATTTACTAAATTGTAATTATAAGAAAAATTGAATACTTTTATTTCATAAAATTCGGGGTCTTACACCATGCGTCTAGGTTATGATAGATATCATATGGCCACAAAATTATTCTTGGTTGACCCAATAGACCCCAAAGAAAAACGAGAAGATTACTATCATATTCTTCCCAATGGTGAGTCTTCTCTTGACATATCATTATCTCTACTGTCTCTAATTGAGAATTATACTTCAAACAAACACCAAGATTATATAGGTAGTGCTCGTATATATACTCAGCAAGTGGATGAGCACATCCCTGTCTTATGATGACACGAGGTTGTATGTCGTTAGACATCTTGTATGATAGTGGCAAACCACCCTTCCAACGTTGGGTACACCTTACCCTATTGGATTCACCAAATAAAACTACTAAATGAACTTTTCTATACTGCTTTGGGAGAACATCCACAGCTAGAGACCACCGTTCTATTTCCCCGTTACCCTCGCTCGACCCAGCTACACTCTTATTACCTGAAAGGAATTGTGAAGCAAAAGGGTGAGCATAACTAGCTCAGTAAAGAATATCATAACTAAAGATAATTAAATTATCAATAGCCTTCATCAATAATAAATCAGAGATTTTGAACATATGGTAAATGATAAAAATTTCAACCATAGTTGCAGCGGAACGAGCAATCTATTAGAAGAGTCAAATAGACTATAAAGTCTATTATCTTCTCCATGTTAAAAATCCATCAACAATGTTTTATCCCTGTAACATCAATCAACAATCCTGGTCCACAATCATATGAATAACTCATAATCATAACTGTAGTTTTAAATACCTCTTCTCATCCAGGACGAAGATAATTTTCATCACCTATCTTTACCTGAAATATCAAAGATCATGGTTACACCAAATCACATTTCCTGTTCATAATCATACTAATAACTTCATCTTTGCACTACGGCCAAAGATATTCATTTGTATCACCAGTTGGTCATGTTTATCTCAACATCTGTTCATCTTTGCACTACTGGCCAAAGATATTCAACAACATGTCATCTTTACACTACGGGCCAAAGATATTCATCAACAATTCATCTTTGCACTACAGGCCAAAGATATTCATCAATATTTTATCTTTGCACTACAGGCCAAAGATATTCCTCAACAGTTCATATTTGCACTACGGCCAAATATATTCATCAACAGTTCATATTTGCACTACAGGCCAAATATATTAATATCTCAAAGAAATATATAATCATTTATATAAACAATAATTATAACCATGTTGATCATTTCACTTTTGCACTTAAGCTGAAGATATTCAATTATAAATTCAATGGTCATGATCATACTAGTTAATAATTTAACTTTGCACTACTGGCCAAAGAGAACCCAAAGTCATGATCATACCAATAATCTACCCATCTTTACACTCAAGTGAAAGAGAATTTCAACATCAGGGTTATAAAAATGTTATATATGATAATAAAAATAATATGATCAACATATAGATTTAATCTCAAGAGTAATATTCATAAATCAACTATAATTTGGTTAGAAAAAGAAACCAATTTTATCGTGAATAGTAACTCGTGAATAGTAACTCATGAATAGTAACTCATGAATAGTAACTCCGACACAAAAAGGTAGAAATTCCACAATAAAATGCATACCAATATTTTGGTATAATGATATTGAAAGAATAATATTTCTTAAGCTTATAAACAATTTATTTTAATTGTTTACACTTTACTAAATAATGTATTTAATCATTCTAAAATGCCAAACTCATAAGATTTCATCACCAATAACCAAAACCCTCATAAAAAATCTGCATATACCTCATATAGGATTCTCAAGTCATAAAATCCTATTTTCCAATTTTCTTACTTCACAAAACATATTTAATTCATTTACTCATAACTAGACCATTTTCATGAAAAATACCAAATCAGTTCCAAAAATATTTTTTTTCTGGGATTTAGCATAATATAGTTCCATAGTGAACATATATTTTTCTCAGAATTTTTAAAAGTCATTTACTATTTTTCATATGGCCAAAACAGCCGAATATTTAGACATTTATCAAAAATTGTACTTTTGTCCAAAAATTCTGAAATTTACAGAGTATACTTCTATCATATACATGTACTCCCAATAAAATTTTTATCAATTTTGGAGTTAACCACAATGAATTATAAGCGATTACTTTTAAAATAGTCTTTTCTCATAAAATTCATAACTCTCAATCTATACATCCAAAAATCATCATTTTTGGACACAATCAAGAAAACTCATCAAAATATCATTTTAAATTTTTCTAGAATTTTTGAAGGTCAGAAAAATTACGAAACTGGAAAATATAACAACCTTTAAAATCCCTTATTATCCCTTACCTCAAAAGAGCAGTACTTCTGATCGGTATAAGGCTGAAGGAAACTTGCACTGATGAATAGAAACTCACAGAGTATCTAAATACTCATAAATTATACTCAATAATCTAGAGAGAGAAAGATAGAAAACTTATGTTTCTGGTGTGATTTTTAATTCTAACTTAGCCCTCTATTTATAGGAAAATATTAGCACGCCGAAGCAGACTTAACCTGCAACCTGATGGCTTTACCTGCTACTATTTACACCCACCACATTTGAATAAAAATCTCAGCACATTTCTTCACCAACCAAGAGTGGGGCGCACCAATTCTAGAATTTTCTACCAAAATGATTAACTCCGAAAATTCAACAATTTCTGAACCAGTCATCTAGTAAAATTCATAACGAATCATACGTTCATTTTTAACGGTTCAAAATTTGTGGACATATACTCAACTTACATATGTATAACATATTCAAATATTACCACGATCCAACGGTCAGATTAAAAATTATAACCCCCGCAAAATATCTCAAAAATCCTAATTTTTAATACCTCCATTCCGACAAAAATACTGATAAAACCTCAACATTAACTCCTTCATTTTTAACCACAAAAATATATCCCTCATTTATATCCACATAAAATAAATATTTCCTTATCATATGAATCAATAATTAATTATTCACAAATAATATTACAGAATCACATTTATGACAACCAGGCCGTTCCCAGGAAAGAGGGGGCTTTCCAATAAGAATTTCTTCTTACTGGCGCGTAATTAGGTGACCAAACCACTCCTTAGACAGAAATTTCTAGACATTGCCAATAATGTTGTGAGACCCCAGATTTTATGAATAAATATTTAATTTTCTCGAAATAATTTTTTGAATATTATGGTGTGGATTTGATATAATATTATAGTTGTGGGTATTATTTATAAATTTTGCAAAGTAAGCAAGTTGTTTTAAAATATTCGTTTGGTCGGGAAATATTTTTTTTGTCGGGGAATATTCGTACGACGGCACAATCATTGGTGGACCCCACAACAGAAGTATAGTCGTAGTTAAAAAACGACAAAATTATCTTTCTATAAAAATAACGGCAGAGGTGTTATCGTTAAAACCGTTAAAACTGTTGAACTACCCGGTAGTAAAAGTACAGTAATACGCGTGGTTGCATAGTAGCACACGGTATTGATTATTGATGCTTACGTGAGAAGTCACTCAGCTATACTCAATTATTGCTACAGTAATTGTTGCATCATATTTCTTAAATTATTGTCATAGTATCATCTGTATAATATGTTATATTATTAAATCAATAATTGAGACGTTGTGGTAAGTTTGGTTATTTTTATGGGGGGCCATATGTCATCATCTAAGAGTCTCTTCGTCAATAGTAATTACCGTCGTCAATAGTAATTACCGTCGTCAATAGTATTTACGTTGGTCAATAGTATTTACCTTGGTCAATAGTAATTACCTTCGTCAATAGTATTTACCTTGGTCAATAGTAATTACTTTCGTCAATAGTAGTTGTCTCTTCAATATTACCAAGAGTCATTTGACCCTTCGTTAAGACCAAGAGTCATTTGACCCTTCGTTAAGACCAAGAGCCACCCTCAGTTTTTCTATAAATAGAGGCCTAGGGCTTCATTATTTTTCACGAATTCATTCAAGCTATAGAGAGAGAAAGTATAGAGAGAATAAGAGAGAGAGAGAATAAAAGTATTCTGCTACTTCACTTTTTCAATATCCAGTTCTTTTAAGGTAAGGGGTGTTATTCTTTCTTATTCATGAAGAGAACTTTTGTTGTTATTCTTTCTTATTCATGAAGAGAACTTTTGTTATTCCATTTCTTATTATTCTGTTGGAATAACCTGTATACGCGGTCTACCCTATACTTGGTGACATTCTTCTATTATTCTATTGGAACATCCTGTCTGTGTGTTTTACACCGGACCTGGTTCCGTCTTTATTATTCTGTCTTTATTTTCAGTTGGAACATCCTGTCTGTGCTTTACGCCGGACCTGGTTCCGTCTTTATTATTATTCTGTCGGAATATCCTGTCTGTGTGTTTTACACCGGACCTGGTTCCATTATTTATTATTCTGTCGGAATAACCTGTTTGTGCGTTTACGCCGGACCTGGTTCCATTATTATTATTCTGTTAAGAATAACCTGTCTGTGCGGTCTATCGCATGCATGGTGATTTCTTTTGTTATTCCATTCTTTATTATACTCAGTTGATTAAAACTTTGACTTCTATACTCCATGAAATTAGTGGAATATCCTTGATATTTGCGCTTCATCTAGTATCTATTCATGAAAATATTCTCCTGATCAGTCTTGAAGTTTACTCCACAAAGCAGTATCATGTTGACAATTTGGACGTTATTAATTCCTGGATAAACTAATTCTTGAACTTGTTTTATTGAATTCTTATATCATTATCATCATCCTCATGTTTATAAAATGTTGAAAGTCATCTGTGGCCTGTAGTGCATAGATGGACTTGGTATGATTATGACTAGGGATTATTCGGTATAATCATGACCGTAATGTTACAAATGATGTGGTAAAAGTCCTCATTGGCCTGTAGTGCATTGATGGACAGTTATTGACATGATCATGCCCATTAATGAATACACAATTATTCTTGGCTGTAGTGCATGGATAATTGTGGTCGTGATACTAAAGAATATCATTGGCCGTAATGCAGGGGTGATTCGATGATGTGGATTATTTTATTAAGCTGAGTCCCAGCGATAACAGTGTTGAAAAACCTTTTAAATCATAAAAGATAGTAGAGTTTATTTTCTACTTGACTCTTTTAATGGATTGCTTGTTCCGCTGCAGTTAAACTTGATGTCTATTATATTTTATCAGTTTAACATTGTTGAAGGCTAATGATAATTTATTCTGCATTATCTTAGTCATAATATTTCTTACTGGGCTAGTTGAGCTCACCCTTTCTTTCACTGTTCTCTTCAGGAAATGAGAACGTAGCTGGGACTTGTCAGGGAACGTAGTGATGGTCCTAGATGGTGCATTAGTAGTCCTCACTATTCTGTGAAATAGTGTGATAATAATTGTAATAAGGACTCCATTGAGTTTGTATAATTTCTAGATGATAATATTTGTATTCAAACTCACAGCATATGTTTTGTCGTATTATACACGACTGTTGTATAATTAAGTTGTATTTAAATTTTGTACTATGTAAGTGGCGACCCAAGATGGGTGATGTATACCTGATTTTGGGGGCGTCACAAATGTTATCTAATAACATTATTCAAATAATATGAATTATTGATCTGATAATGGAAAATACTGTGCAACAATAATTATTGAAACAACAATAATATAAAATATTAACGCAGCAATTATTGAATCAATAAAATAAAATATTGAACAGTAACTACTGTAACAATTATTGAGTAGTGTCTTCCTTCGTAAGAATCAATAATTGGTGCAATACCGTGTGCTACTGTATTTTAACCACCAGGTATTCCAACAGTATTAACGGTAACAACTACGCCGTTAATTATAAATAACTTATACTTGTCGTTTTCTTCATCCAATCGCTTTTCGTTATGGGAACCACACAAGGCTGCGCCATCGTACAAATATTCTCCGACAGAAAGAATATTTCACGACTAAACGAATATTCCCCGAAAAAAGTGAATATTTTATAACCACTTGCTTATTTTGAAAAATATTCATATATCACCCTTAACTTTAACTTTTTATCAATTTAACCATTTACTAAATAGAAAAATTGAATTTTTTTATATAAAATTTGGGGTCTTACAACTGTCATAAAATAAAGGGTTAATTAAATAAATTAACAAATCACATAATACCTCTATATTATGACCGACCAACAAATAAGCTTAGGTAGGACACACTAGCGAAGGATTTACTCGTCTCTCCCCTCCTAGTTCTATTCCCCGATCTCCGTCAGAGATCATATCCCTAAGCTCTGATACCAACTGTGACGCCCCCAAAATAGGTATACAACACTCATTCTGAGTCGCCAAAATACATGGTACAGAAACAACTACATCTTTACTATTACAACATAAGAACTGTGAGTTTAAATACAAATATTGTCATCTAGACAATATCCACACTCAAATAAGTCCTCATTACAATTATTGAAACATTATTTCACAAAAATGGTGAGGACTACTAAAATAACTTCTAGAACCATCATTCCATACCCCGACTAGTACTCGCTACATTCTCGCCTCCTGAGAAAAATGGAACAAAAAGGAAAAGGGTGAGCTCAACTAGCCCAGTAAAGAACATTATGACTAAGATGATACATAACAAATTATCGTTAGCCTTCAACAGGAAAAAATCTAATAGAATACAATAGACAACAAGTTTTAAATCAATATTCGCAGCGGAAAATAATAATTCATAGAAGAGTTACGTAGAGAATGAAATCTACTATTATCTATGAATTTAAAAGTCCATCATCAATATTTTATCTCTGTAACATCAATCAATATTCATCTTTGCACTACAAGCCAAAGATATTCATCAATTGGTCATATTCATCTCAACACCTGTTCATCTTTGCACTACGGGCCAAAGATATTCATCAGAAATCATTCATCTTTGCATTACATGCCAAAGATATTCAGTTATATTATCATTTAGGACTGAGAATGATGAAAAATATTTTAAAGGAAACGAATCCAGTGAAACAAAATAACAAATATTAAGGATTCGTATTTCAATTTATCCATGTCCAAAAATACCTTATAAATAATTATAGTGAAGTAAAATTCAAGAATGATCAAAACATGGATACAATCAAAGCTAGTATCCAGAATAGATATTTTGGACGAAAAGAAGAAAATTTTATTTTTCGGTGAATAGTAACTCGTGAATAATAACTCATGAATAGTAACCCCGTCATGAAAAGTTCCAAATTTGATAAAAAATTTCAACCAATATTTCGGCATAATGATATTGAAGAAATAATATCATTTTCGAATAAAATAACATCCCTTACCTTGTAAAGACAGTACTTCTAGTTAAAACACCGGATATAGGCTATGACTTGAACTTGCACCGTATAGCAATACTCAAAATATTAAAATACTCACAAGAATACGCTCACTAATATAGAGAGAGAAGATTTCAGTTTCTGGTGTGTTTTTCAATTCTAACCTAAGCACCCTATTTATAGGAAAATGCTTAGAACATCAAAGCAGAAAATTAAATATAATAATATTTATATTTACAAAATTGTCAAGCCCACCTCTTGAAATCTGATTTCAGCTCATTGAACATATTTATTGCAGCCCACCAAGCAAAAAAAACGATTTTATAAATAAGAATAATTAAAACATTCAAAAAATAATTATTTCAGAACTTCGGAACTTCAATAATTCATAATAAATAGCCCTTTCATCAAAAAATTTGAATCTGGCGACATTTTATAGGAAATTCAATTTTCTACAACTTTGCAGAAGAAAGTTTTTCCAAATTCCAAACAGAAATTGACCGAAATCCATAAACGGACGATTTTACAAGCTATAATCAAATTTCAGTCAAGAAATGGGCCCACAGACATGTTTAACATGTTTTAAACAACTTTTGCAGCAAATATACTCTTTCGCCTCATATACTCATATATCCCACATTCATTATAAAAATATCATCATTATTATATTATAATAATATAATAAAATATTATTTTATCAGAAAAGATAAAATATCGATTTTTAACAATTGTCACTCTAAAAATTTTCTCCATCTATATTCACATAAAATGAATATTTTCCTCATCATATAAATTAATAATTAATTATTCACAAATAATATTACAGAATCACAGTACTGGCAACCAGGCCGTTCCCAAGAAAGAGGGGGCTTTCCAATAAGGATTTCTCCTTACTGGCGCGCAATTAGGTGACCAAACCTCTCCTTAGACAGAACTTTCTAGACATTGCCAATAATGTTATCTAATAATATTATTCAGATAATATGAATTATTGCTCCGATAATGGAAAATACTGTGTAGTGACAATTATTGAAACAACAGTAATATAAAATATCAACGCAGCAATTATTGAATCAATAAAATAAAATATTAAACAGTAATTACTGTAACCATTATTGAGTAGTGCCTTCTTACGTAAGAATCAATAATTGGTGCAATACAGTGTGCTACTGTGCAACAATGCGTATTACTGTGTTTTAACCACCGAGTATTCCAACAATATTAACGGTAACAATTACGCCGTTATTTATAAACAACTTATACTTGTCGTTTTTTTCATCCAATCGCTTTTCGTTATGGGGCCCATAAAAGACTGCACCGTCGTACGAATATTCCCAGTCAGGAAGAATATTCCACGACCAAACGAATATTTTTCGACAACAATGAATATTTTATAACAACCTGCTTATTTGAAATATTTGCGCATTTTACCCTTAACTAACCTCATTAATCAATTTAATCCTTACTATTTCAAATAATAAATAGAGAAAATTAAATTTCATTTATTAATAATTTGGGGTTTTACAATAGACCCCAAAGAAAAACGAGAAGATTGCTATCATGTTTTTTCCAATAGTAAGTTTTCTCTTGACATATAATTATCTCCATTATCTCCAATTGAGAATTATATTTCAACCAAACTCTAAGATTATATAGATAGTGCTTGTAGATATAATCAGCAAGTGGATGTGCATAACCCTGTCTTATGATAACACGAAGTCGTAGGTCATTAGACATCTTGTATGATAGTGGCAAAATATCCTTCCAAAGTTAGTTTCACCTCACCCTATTCGGTTCACCAAAATCAACGATTAAACGACGTATAAAATACAATACACTTATTTCAAATTCTCAATAAAATTATTTACATACTATTTTAGGGGAAACCTCAACAGCTATAGAACACCGTTCTATTCCCCTTTTACCCCCGCTAAACCTAGCTACACTCTTATTACCTGAAAGGAATTATGAAGCAAAAGGGTGAGCACAACTAGCCTAGTAAAGAATATCATGACTAAAGATAATTAAATTATCAATAGCCTTCGTCAGTAATAAATCAGAGATTTAGAACATATGGTAAATGATAAAAATTTTCAACCATAGTTACTGCGGAACGAGCAATCCATTAGAAGAGTCAAATAGACCATAAAGTCTATTATCTTCTCCATGTTAAAAGCCTACCAATAATATTTTATCCCTGTAACATCAATCAATAGTTCTTGTCCACAATCATGTGAATAACTCATAATCATAATTGTGGTTCTAAATTTCTCTTCACACCCAGGACGAAGATAATTTTCATCACATGTCTTTACCTGAAATATCAAAGATCATGGTTATACTAAATTACAGTTCTTGTTCATAATCATACTAATAAATTCATCTTTGCACTACGGGCCAAAGATATTCATCAATAGTTCATCTTTTGCACTACATGCCAAAGATATTCAACAATAGGTCATCTTTTCACTACAGGCTAAAGATATTCATCAATCAACAGTTCATCTTTGCACTACAGAACAAAGATATTAATATCTCAAAGAAATATATAATTATTTTAGAATTTATATAAACAATAATTATAACCATGTTGATCAATTCACTTGTGCACTTAAGCTAAAGATATGCAATTATAAATTCAATGGTCATGATCATACCAGTCAACAATTCATCTTTGCACTACTGGCCAAAGAGAACCCATAGTCACGATCATACCAATAATCTACCCATCTTTACACTCCAATGAAAGAGAAATTTCATCACCAGGGTTATAAAAATATTATATATGATAATAAAAATAATATGATCAAAACATGAATTTAATTTCAAGAGTAATATTCATAAATCAACGAAAATTTGGTCAGAAAAAGAAATCAATTTTGTCGTGAATTGTACCCCGTGAATCGTAACCCGTAAATAGTAACTCGTGAATAGTAATTCGTGAATAGTAATCTATGAATAGTACCCCGTATTCGTACATAGTGTCATATACATGAATAGTGTGACACCCCCAAAATAGGTATACATCATCTATTCTGAGTCGACAAATACATGGTACAGAATACGAATACAATCTTTAATATATAACAAGAGAGCTGTGAGTTTTAATACAAATACTGTCTTCTAGACAACATCCACTCTCAGAATAAGTCCTCATTACATTTATTATCACACTATTTAACAGAATAGGGAGGACTACTAATACTATCATCTGGACCGTCACTCCGTTTCCCGACTAGTCTCGGCTACGTTCTCATTTTCTGAAGAGAACAGTGAAAGAAAGGGTGAGCTCAACTAGCCCAGTAAGAAATATTATGACTAAGATAATGCAGAATAAATTATCATTAAACTTCAACAATGTTAAACTGATAAAATACAATAGACATCAAGTTTAACTGCAGCGAAACATGCAATCCATTAAAAAAGTCAAGTAGAGAATAAAATCAACTATCTTTTATGATTTAAAAGGTTTTTCATCACTTTTATCCCTGAGACTCAACTTAATAAATAATCCACATCATCCCTGTACTACGGCCAAGGATATTCATTAGTATCACAACCACAAATTATCTGTAAGACCCCAAATTATTAATAAATCAAATTTAATTTCCTCTATTTATTATTTGAAATAGTAAGGGTTAAATTGATTAATGAGGTTAGTTATGGGTAAAATGCGCAAATATTTCAAATAAGCAGGTGGTTATAAAATATTCATTGTTGTCGGGGAATATTCGTTTGGTCGTGGAATATTCTTCCTGTCGAGGAATATTCGTACGACGGCGCAGTCTTTTGTGGGCCCCATATGTAAGACCCCAAATTATTAATAAATGAAATTTAAATTCCTCTATTTATTATTTTGAAATAGTAAGGGTTGATTTGATTAATGTGGTTAGTTATGGGTAAAATGCGCAAATATTTCAAATAAGCAAGTGGTCCTAAATTATTCATTGTTGTCGAGAAATATTTGTTTGGTCGTGGAATATTCTTGTTGTCGGGGAATATTCGTACGACGGCGCAGCCTTGTGTGGGCCCCATAACAGAAAGCGATTGGATGAAGAAAACGACAAAAATAAGTTGTTTATAAATAACGGCGTAGTTGTTACCGTTAATACTGTTGGAATATCCGGTGGTTAAAACACAGTAATACGCGTTGTTGCACACTAGCACACGGTATTGCACCAATTATTGATTCTTACGTAAGAAGGCACTACTCAATAATTGTTACAGTAATTATTGTTCAATATTGTATTTTATTGATTCAATAATTGCTGCGTTGATATTTTATATTACTGTTGTTTTAATAATTGTCACTACACAGTATTTTCTATTATCGGAACAATAATTCATATTATCTGAATAATATTATTAGATAACATTATTGGCAATGTCTAGAAAGTTCTGTCTAAGGAGAGGTTTGGTCATCTAATTGCGCGCCAGTAAGGAGAGATCCTTATTGGAAAGCTCCCTCTTTCCTGGGAACGGCCTGGTTGCCAGTACTGTGATTCTGTAATATTATTTGTGTATAATTAATTATTGATGAGGAAAATATTAATTTTTTGTGGATATAGATGGAGAAAATTTTTAATGTGACAATTGTTGAAAATTAATATTTTATCTTTTTCTGATAAAATAATTCATTTAAATATATTATTTTAATAATATATTGATGGTGATATTTTTACAATGAATGTGAAATATATGAGTATATGAGGAGGAAGAGTATTTTTGTGGCATTAAATGATTAACACATGTTTTGTGTGTTGGTGGACACAATTCTTGACCGAAAATTTATTATTGATTGTAAAATCGCCCGTTTGTGGATTTCGGTCAATTTCTGTTTGGAATTTGGAAAAAACTTTCTTCTGCAAAGTTGTAGAGAATTAAATTTCCTATAAAAACTCGCGAGATTCGAATTTTTTGATCAAAGGGCTATTTATTATGAATTATTAAAGTTCCAAAGTTCCGAAATAATTGAATTTTAGAAGTTTTAATTATTATTTTAAAGAAAAATATTTTTTGTATTTTGTTGGACATCATTAACATGTGTGGCTGGTGTTTTTTGACCAAGGGTGGGCTAAGGAAAATTTGTATAATTATATTAATATTATATTCAATTTTCTGCTTTGGTGTTCTAAGCATTTTCCTATAAATAGGGTGCTTAGGTTAGAATTAAAAATCACACCAGAAACACAAGTTTCTTTCTCTTTCTCTCTCTACATTAGTGAGCGTATTCTTGTGAGTATTCTAATACTTTGAGTATTGCTATACGGTGCAAGTTCAAGTCATAACCTATATCCGCTGTTTCAACTAGAAGTACTATTTTTGCTGAGGTAAGGGATGTTATTTCTTCTTAAATGATATTATTTTCTTCAATATCATTATGCTGAAGTATTGATTTAAACTTTTTATCAAATTTGGAACTTTTCATGTCGGAGTTACTATTCATGAGTTACTATTCACGAGTTACTATTCACCAAAAAATAAAAATTTTTTCTTTTCGTCCAAAATATTTATTCTGGATACTAGCTTTGATTGTATCCATGTTTTGATCATTCTTGAATTTTACTCCACTATGATTATTTATGAGGTATTTTTGGACATGGAATAGCTGAAATACGAATCCTTAATATTTATTATTTTGTTTCACTGGATTCGTTTCCTTTAAAATATTTTTCATCATCCTCAGTCCTAAATGATGATATAATTGAATATCTTTGGCCTGTAGTGCAAAGATGAATGATTTCTGATGAATATCTTTGGCCTGTAGTGCAAAGATGAATGATTTCTGATGAATATCTTTGGCCCGTAGTGCAAAGATGAACAGGTGTTGAGGTGAACATGACCAACTGATGGATATCTTTGGCCTGTAGTGCAAAGATGACTATTTGATTCAAGATATTTATTGATTGATGTTACAGGGATAAAATGTTGATGATGAGCTTTTAAATTCATAGATAATCGTAGATTTCATTCTCTACGTAACTCTTCTATGAATTATTATTTTCCGCTGCGAATATTGATTTAAAAGTTGTTGTCTATTGTATTCTATTAAATTTTTTCCTGTTGAAGACTAATGATAATTTGTTGTATATTATCTTAGTCATAATATTCTTTACTGGGTTAGTTGAGCTCACCCTTTTCCTTGTTGTTCCATTTTCTTCTCAGGAGGCGAGAATGTAGCGAGTACTAGTCGGGGTGTGGAATGATGGTTCAAGACAGTTGTTTTAGTAGTCCTCACTATTTTGTAAAATAGTGTATCAATAAGTATAATGAGTTCTTAGTTGAGTATGAATACTGTCTAGATGACAATATTTGTATTTAAACTCACAGTATATGTGTTGTCGTATTTTGCACGACAATTGTAATAATAAATTTGTAGTTATTTTCTGTACCATGTATTTGGCGACTCAGAATGGGTTGGATGGATTGGACCTATTTTGGGGGCGTCACAGTTGGTATCAGAGCTTAGGGATATGATCTCTGGCGGAGATCGGGGAATAGAACTAGGAGGGGAGAGACGAGTAAATCCTTCGCTAGTGTGTCCTACCTAAGCTTATTTGTTGGTTGGTCATAATATAGGGATATTATATGATTTGTTAATTTGTTAAATTAACCCTTGTTTTATGGCAGTATTTGAGAATGTCGACTGAGAATGCTAACAGTGGAGTAAATAAAATCGTGGAGACACCTGTACTCACCAACGAGGAGAACATGCAACAGGCTGGTAATGTTCCTCCTGTGAACAACACCACTGAGCAGACGATGAACGATGAGATGATTAGAAGTTTTTTGCGATTCATGCAAAACCAGACGAAGGAGATTCCTGTTCAAAATATAGGAAGAAACAATGGCAACGCACAGCTGGTCACATCCAAGCAGTTCAAAGAGTTGGGACCAGAAAGCCAGATCCGATTAAGGCGGAGACATGGGTCAAGCAAATTACCAAGATATTTGATGTCTTGGGATGCACGGAGGAACAGAAGGTTCCATTCGCCACCTTTATGTTCCGTGGCGAGGCAGACTACTGGTGGGAATCTGTGAAGCATACCCATCCAGCCGCACTCAGCATGTCTTGGGAGATATTTCAGAAGCTATTCAATGACAAGTACTTTCCTGAAAGTATTCGTCATATGAAGGAGGTAGAGTTTATTAGACTGGAGCAGAATAACATGACGGTGTCCCAGTACGAGGCGAAGTTTGCAGAGTTGTCCAGGTTTGCACCTCATTTGGTGGAGAATGAGGAACGTATGACGCGGATGTTTCTGAATGGTTTGAAACCCGGCATACGTCAATATCTCATTTCTCATAAATTTTCTCTCTATTCAGATGTTGTCAACAGGGCTCAATTATTAGAGCGAGATAACGAGTACGGTCAACCGAGGGACCACAACCAGGATCATATCGGTGACAACAGTCATCAGAACAATGATAATCAGCGGAGAAAGAAAAATACAGACAAGAACGGCAACCACTCTGGTGGTAATCGTGGCTATGAAAATAGAAGAAGCGAGTCGGGAGGAGATTTTAAAAATAGCAGATTCAACAATGACAATACGAAGACGTCAGCACCAGCAGCAACTGGTTCCAAGGGAGGAGAACGACCACCAGTCATATGCTATAAATGTGGAAAAGAGGGACATATCAGCCCAAACTGTCCACAACAGTTCAAGGTATGCTATAATTGTGGAAAGGAAAGACATATCGCTCGAGATTGTACGATAGCGAAATCAAGTTCAGCGGGGACGGTGACTCAAAAGGCTGCCCCAGAAAAGTCAAAGTCAACGGTTCCTGAAAGAGCGTTTGTCGTGACTGGTCAACATGCGAGGAACCCAAACGAGGTGATCACGGGTAAGCTAATCATAAATTTATGTGAAGTTTATACCTTACTAGATACCGGTGCTACCCATTCATTTATTTCTCCTGCTTGTGCTCAACGTTTAAACTTGACTCCGGAGAAATTAGACTTTGATTTATCTGTGGAGACTCCGTTAGGGGAAACTTTCATCACATCCACTGTTTATAAATCTTGTTTGATCCAAGTTGGCACCATCACCTTACCTGTTGACCTTATCTCTTTAAAGATACTTGCATTTGACGTGATTTTAGGAATTGATTGGTTAACTACTCATCATGCCAAAATTGATTGCTTTCGTAAGGTTGTTAGTTTTCATATTCCTAAGCAACCTGTTATTCGAATTCAAGCAACCAAACTATTGAAGTCAAACTCTTTCGTATCAAGCCGTAAAGTCATTCGTTTATTGAAAAACGGATGTCAAGCTTTCTTAGCTATGTCATGGACTTGAACAAAAATACGTCAGATTTAAGTGATATTTTTGTTGTTTGTTTCCTGACGTATTTCTTGAAGAATTTCTTGGCTTACTCCCAAAGCGTGATATTGAATTTTGTATCATCTTTGAATCTGGTACAAAACGCATTTCTAAAATCTCATATCGAATGACTCCTATTGAACTTCAGGAGTTAAAAACCCAACTATAGAAGTTGATAACCGAGCCTTTATCTGGTGACTTCCTTTGTGAAATGCACTGAATCCAGACTCTCCGTAGGGGACGCCATATTCGTGCGGTAGTAAACTGATAGGTGTCATTGTGACGTGCTATCAAAGATTGGGATATGAGTCACAATTGAGAGAAAACCTAAGTCAGTAATCAAAATACGTAGCTTTCTAGGCTTAGCTGGTTACTATCGGAGATTCGTGGAAGGATTTCTTGAATCGCTACTCCGTTAACTCAGCTGACTCGAAAAGATACAAACTTCGAATGGACCGAGGAATGCGAGAAGAGCTTCCAAGAATTCAACATGCGACACCGACGTTGGCTCGAGCTGTTGAAAGATTTCGATCATACCATCCAATACCATCCTGAAAAAGCGAACGCGGTAGCTGACGTATTGAGTAGAAGATCATATGCAGGAATGAGTACGATGATGTCAAGTATACGCGTAGAATCAACTTTAATCGATAAAGTTAAAGTTGCTTAAGCCACAGACCGGGAGCTGATGCGTATGAAGAAGAAAGTGCAAGAAGATGCTATTCCAGAAGCAAGAATCGATGAAGAAGGAATACTTCGAGTCCACTCCAGACTTTGTGTTTCTAACGATTCTGATTTGAAGTACAAGATCATGATGGAGGCACACAATACACCATTTGCAATCCATTCTGGAAGAACTAAAATGTATCGTGATCTTCGACATACATTTTGGTGGAACAATATGAAGAGAGAGATTGCAAAGTTTATCTCGAGGTGTTTAACTTGTCAACGTGTAAAGGTGAAGCATCAAGTACCAAAGGGTCCATTGCAACCACTTGAGATTCCGAAATAGAAGTGGGAACACATTACCATGGATTTCGTTACGGGTATTCCCAAGGTTTCTCAAGGCATAGATGCGATTTGGGTTATTGTTGATAGATTAACCAAGTCCGCTCATTTCTTTCCGATACGGGAGACTTATTCCCTTGAACGTCTTGCTAGTATGTACGTGAATGTGATTGATAGGTTGCATGGCATGCCAGTATCCATAGTTTCGGATCGTGACCCAAGATTCACTTCAAGATTTTGGGTTAGCTTGCAAAAAAAAAAGCTATAGGCACGAATTTACGATTTAGTTCAGCTTACCATCCTCAAACGGACGGACAATCAGAAAGGACTATTCAAACTCTTGAAGATCTATTAAGACTTTGTGTCCTAGATTTCAAAGGGAGTTGGGATAAGTACCTACCATTGGTGAAATTCTCCTACAATAACAGTTGTCAGGCAAGTATAGGTGTGGCTCCATTTGAAGCATTGTATGGACGAAAGTGTCGCTCTCCAGTATGTTGGGATGAGGTGGGAGAAGCAACGTTGTTGGGACCAGAGTTGGTACGAATGACTTCAGAGAAGATCCAAACGATTCGACAACGTATACAAACGGCACAGGATCGACAAAAGGGTTATGCGGATCTTCATCGAAAGGACGTAGAATTTGACATTGGGGATCATGTATTATTACGTGTAGCTCCATGGAAAAGAGTTACAAGATTTGGGAAGAGAGGAAAGCTCAATTCATGATTTATTGGTCCATTTCAGATTCTTGACCGAGTAAGAAATGTGGCCTATAGACTCGCGTTACCTCCAAGCATGTCTCGTGTTCATAACGTTTTTCACATATCTATGCTTCGTAAATATGTGAAAGACCCGAACCACGTTATTGAGTTAGAACCGGACGAGATAGCCGAAGACTTAACGTACGAGGAGGTATCTATCAAGATCTTGGATAGGAAGGAGCATGTCCTACGCACGAAGGTCATACCACAATTTAAAGTTTTGTGGAGGAACCATACTATTGAAGAAATGACCTGGGTGTTGGAAACGGAAATGAAAGCGAGGTATCCTCATCTTTTCGAAACACCAGGTACGTATGTCAATTTCGAGGACGAAATTTCATAAGGAGGGGAGGTTGTAAGACCCCAAATTATTAGTAAATGAAATTTAAATTCCTCTATTTATTATTTTGAAATAGTAAGGGTTGATTTGATTAATGTGGTTAGTTATGGGTAAAATGCGCAAATATTTCAAATAAGCAAGTGGTCCTAAAATATTCATTGTTGTCGGGAAATATTTGTTTGGTCGTGGAATATTCTTGTTGTCGGGGAATATTCGTACGACGGCGCAGCCTTGTGTGGGCCCCATAACAGAAAGCGATTGGATGAAGAAAACGACAAAAATAAGTTATTTATAAATAACGGCGTAGTTGTTACCGTTAATACTGTTGGAATACCTTGTAAGACCCCGAATTTTATGAAATAAAAGTATTCAATTTTTCTCATAATTACTATTCAGTAAATGGTTAAATTGATAAAAAGTTAAAGTTAAGGGTGATATATGAATATTTTTCAAAATAAGCAAGTGGTTATAAAATATTCATTTTGTCGGGAAATATTCGTTTGGTCGTGGAATACTCTTTCTGTCGGGGAATATTCGTACGACGGCGCAGCTATTTGTGGGCCCCATAACGAATAACTGTCGGATAAAGAAAATGATAAATTTGAGTTTTTACAAATAACGACGTAGTTGTTACCGTTAACACTGTTGGAATACCCGGTGGTTAAAATACAGTAATACGCGTTATTGCACAGTAGCACACGGTATTGCACAGTATTTTTGAAATTATTGATTCTTACGTAAGAAGGCACTACTGAATAATTGTCATAGTAATTAATGTTCAATATTTTATTTTATTGATTCAATAATTGCTACGTTGAAATTTTATATTATTGTTGTTCAATAATTGTCACTGCACAGTATTTCCCATTATCAGATCAATAATTCATATTATTTGAATAATATTATTAGATAGCATTATTGGCAATGTCTAGAAAGTTCTGTCTAAGGAGAGGTTTGGTCATCTAATTGCGCGCCAGTAAGGAGAAATTCTTATTGGAAAGCCCCCTCTTTCCTGGGAACGGCCTGGTTGTCATAAATGTGATTCTGTAATATTATTTGTGAATAATTAATTATTGATTCATATGATAAGGAAATATTTATTTTATGTGGATATAAATGAGGGATATATTTTTGTGGTTAAAAAATGAAGGAGTTAATGTTGAGATTTTTATCCGTATTTTTTGTCGGAATGGAGGTATTAAAAATCAGGGTTTTTGAGATATTTTGCGAGGGTTATAATTTTTAATCCGACCGTTGGATCGTGGTAATTTTTGGATATGTTATACATATATAAATTGAGTATATGTCCACAAATTTTGAACCGTTAAAAATGAACGTATGATTTGTTATGAATTTTACGAGATGACTGGTTCAGAAATTGTTGAATTTTCGGAGTTTATCATTTTGGTAGAAAATTCTAGAATTGGTGGGCCCCACTTGTGGTTGGTGAAGAAATGTGCTGAATTATATTTCAAATGTGGTAGGTGGGAATAGTAGCAGGTAAAGCCATCAGGTTGCAGGTCAAACCTACCAAAATTTTCCTATAAATAGAGGGCTAAGTTAGAATTGAAAATCACACCAGAAACATAAGCTTTCTCTCTTTCTCTCTCTAGATTATTGAGTGTATTTTGTGAGTATTTAGATACTTGGTGAGTTACTATTCATCAGTGCAAGTTTCCTTCAGCATCATATCCGATATCCAGTCAGAAGTACTGCTCTTTTGAGGTAAGGGATAGTAAGGGATATTAAGGAATTTTAAGGGTTGTTATGATTTTCAGTTTCGTAATTTTTCTGATCTTCAAAAATTTTGGAAAAATTTGAAATGATATTTTGATGAGTTTTCTTGATTATGTCCAAAAATGGTGATTTTTGGATGTATAGATTGAGAGTTATGAATTTTATGAGAAAAGACTATTTTAAAAGTAACAGCTTATAATTCCTTGTGGTTAACTCCAAAATTGATGAAATTTTTATTGGGAGTACATGTATATGATAGAAGTATACTCTGTAAATTTCAGAATTTTTAGACAAAAGTACAATTTTTGATAAATGTCTAAATATTCGGCTATTTTGGCCATATGAAAAATAGTAAATGACTTTTAAAAATTCTGAGAAAAATATATGTTCACTATGGGACTATATTATGCTAAATCCCAGAAAAGAAATATTTTTGGAACTGATTTGGTATTTTTCATGAAAATGGTCTAGTTATGAGTAAATGAATTAAATATGTTTTGTGAAGAAAGAAAATTGGAAAATAGGATTTTATGGCTTGAGAATCCTATATGAGGTATATGCAGATTTTTGATGAGGGTTTTGGTTATTGATGATGAAATTGTAAGAGTTGGCATTTTATGATGATTAAATGCATTAATTAGTAAAGTGTAAACAATTAAAATAAATTGTTTATAAATTTAAGTAATGTTATTCTTTCAATATCATTATACCGAAATATTGGTATGGATTTTATTGTGGAATTTCTATCTTTTGTGTCGGAGTTACTATTCATGAGTTACTATTCACGATTTACTATTCATGAGTTACGAATATTACTCTTGAGATTAAAACTATATGTTGATCATATTATTTTTATCATCATATATAACATTTTTATAACCCTGATGTTGAAATTCTCTTTCACTGGAGTGTAAAGATGGGTAGATTATTGGTATGATCATGACTAGGTTTTTCTTTGGCCTGTAGTGCAAAGTTGAATTGTGACTGGTATGATCATGACCATTGAATTTATAATTGAATATCTTAAGCTTAAGTGCAAAGGTGAATTGATCAACATGGTTATAATTATTGTTTATATAAATTCTAAAATGATTATAATTCTTTGAGATATGAATATATTTGGCCTGTAGTGCAAATATGAACTGTTGATGAATATCTTTGGCCTGTAGTGCAAAGATGATATGTTGTTGAATATCTTTGGCCTGTAGTGCAAAGATGAACTGTTGTTGAATATCTTTGGCCAGTAGTGCAAAGATAAACTGTTGATGAATATATTTGGCCTGTAGTGCAAATATGAATTGTTGAGGAATATCTTTGGCCTGTAGTGCAAAGATGAATTGTTGATGAATATCTTTGGCCCGTAGTGCAAAGATGACCTGTTGTTGAATATCTTTGGCCAGTAGTGCAAAGATGAACTGTTGACGAATATCGTTGGCCTGTAGTGCAGAGATGAATTTATTAGTATGATTATGAACAGGAACTGTGATTTGGTATAACCATAATCTTTGATGTTTCAGGTAAAGACAGGTGATGAAAATATTCTTCGTCCTGGGTGCGAAGAAAAATTTAGAATCACAATTATGATTATGAGTTATTCATATGATTGTGGAAAGGAATTGTTGATTGATGTTACAGGGATAAAACATTGTTGATGGATTTTTAACATGGAGAAGATAATAGACTTTATAGTCTATTTGACTCTTCTAATGGATTGCTCGTTCCGCTGCAACTATGGTTGAAATTTTTATCATTTACCATATGTTATAAATCTCTGATTTATTATTGATGAAGGCTATTGATAATTTAATTATCTTTAGTCATGATATTCTTTACTGAGCTAGTTGTGCTCACCCTTTTGCTTCACAATTCCTTTCAGGTAATAAGAGTGTAGCTGGGTCGAGCGGGGGTAACAAGGGAATAGAACGGTGGTCATTATTTAGTAGTTATATTTGGTGAAGAAAATAGGGTGAGGCGAACCCAACGTTGGAAGGGTGTTTTGTCACTATCATACAAGATGTCTAATGACATACAACCTCGTGTCATCATAAGACATGGTTGTGCTCATCCACTTACTGAGTATATTTACGAGCACTACCTATATAATCTTGGTGTTTGTTTGAAGTATAATTCTCAATTAGAGACAGTGGAGATAATGATAAGTCAAGAGAAGACTCACCATTGGGAAGAATATGATAGTAATCTTCTCGTTTTTCTTTGGGGTCTATTGGGTCAACCAAGGATAATTCTGTGGCCATATGATATCTATCATAACCTAGACGCGTGGCCTCCCATGTACGAAGGTTTCCTTGAGCACTTCCCAAAGATTCTAATTTCTAAAACAGTTTTTGACTATACCTTTATGTAAGGTGTTATTGTGAGGTGATGTCCACGGTTGGAACATGAGTCACATTTGGTATATATTTGTATCCAAACTCACAGCATATGTGTTGTTGTATTTTGCACGACAATTGTTGTAATAAAGTTGTAGTTGTTTTCTGTACCATGTATTTGACGACTCAGAATGGGTTGGATGGAATGGACCTATTTTGGGGTCGTCACATACCTGGTGGTTAAAACACAGTAATACGCGTTGTTGCACACTAGCACACGGTATTGCACCAATTATTGATTCTTACGTAAGAAGGCACTACTCAATAATTGTTACAGTAATTATTGTTCAATATTGTATTTTATTGATTCAATAATTGCTGCGTTGATATTTTATATTACTGTTGTTTTAATAATTGTCACTACACAGTATTTTTTATTATCGGAACAATAATTCATATTATCTGAATAATATTATTAGATAACATTATTGGCAATGTCTAGAAAGTTCTGTCTAAGGAGAGGTTTGGTCATCTAATTGCGCGCCAGTAAGGAGAGATCCTTATTGGAAAGCTCCCTCTTTCCTGGGAACGGCCTGGTTGCCAGTACTGTGATTCTGTAATATTATTTGTGTATAATTAATTATTGATGAGAAAAATATTGAGTTTTTGTGGATATAGATGGAGAAAATTTTTAATGTGACAATTGTTGAAAATTAATATTTTATCTTTTTCTGATAAAATAATTCATTTAAATATATTATTTTAATAATATATTGATGGTGATATTTTTACAATGAATGTGAAATATATGAGTATATGAGGAGGAAGAGTATTTTTGTGGCATTAAATGATTAACACATGTTTTGTGTGTTGGTGGACACAATTCTTGACCGAAAATTTATTATTGATTGTAAAATCGCCCGTTTGTGGATTTCGGTCAATTTCTGTTTGGAATTTGGAAAAAACTTTCTTCTGCAAAGTTGTAGAGAATTAAATTTCCTATAAAAACTCGCGAGATTCGAATTTTTTGATCAAAGGGCTATTTATTATGAATTATTAAAGTTCCAAAGTTCCGAAATAATTGAATTTTAGAAGTTTTAATTATTATTTTAAAGAAAAATATTTTTTGTATTTTGTTGGACATCATTAACATGTGTGGCTGGTGTTTTTGACCAAGGGTGGGCTAAGGAAAATTTGTATAATTATATTAATATTATATTCAATTTTCTGCTTTGGTGTTCTAAGCATTTTCCTATAAATAGGGTGCTTAGGTTAGAATTAAAAATCACACCAGAAACACAAGTTTCTTTCTCTTTCTCTCTCTACATTAGTGAGCGTATTCTTGTGAGTATTCTAATACTTTGAGTATTGCTATACGGTGCAAGTTCAAGTCATAACCTATATCCGCTGTTTCAACTAGAAGTACTATTTTTGCTGAGGTAAGGGATGTTATTTCTTCTTAAATGATATTATTTTCTTCAATATCATTATGCTGAAGTATTGATTTAAACTTTTTATCAAATTTGGAACTTTTCATGTCGGGGTTACTATTCATGAGTTACTATTCACGAGTTACTATTCACCAAAAAATAAAAAAATTTTCTTTTCGTCCAAAATATTTATTCTGGATACTAGCTTTGATTGTATCCATGTTTTGATCATTCTTGAATTTTACTCCACTATGATTATTTATGAGGTATTTTTGGACATGGAATAGCTGAAATACGAATCCTTAATATTTATTATTTTGTTTCACTGGATTCGTTTCCTTTAAAATATTTTTCATCATCCTCTGTCCTAAATGATGATATAATTGAATATCTTTGGCCTGTAGTGCAAAGATGAATGATTTCTGATGAATATCTTTGGCCTGTAGTGCAAAGATGAATGATTTCTGATGAATATCTTTGGCCCGTAGTGCAAAGATGAACAGGTGTTGAGGTGAACATGACCAACTGATGGATATCTTTGGCCTGTAGTGCAAAGATGACTATTTGATTCAAGATATTTATTGATTGATGTTACAGGGATAAAATGTTGATGATGAGCTTTTAAATTCATAGATAATCGTAGATTTCATTCTCTACGTAACTCTTCTATGAATTATTATTTTCCGCTGCGAATATTGATTTAAAAGTTGTTGTCTATTGTATTTTATTAAATTTTTTCCTGTTGAAGACTAACGATAATTTGTTGTATATTATCTTAGTCATAATATTCTTTACTGGGCTAGTTGAGCTCACCCTTTTCCTTGTTGTTCCATTTTTTTCTCAGGAGGCGAGAATGTAGCGAGTACTAGTCGGGGTGTGGAATGATGGTTCAAGACAATTATTTTAGTAGTCCTCACTATTTTGTAAAATAGTGTATCAATAAGTATAATGAGTTCTTAGTTGAGTATGAATACTGTCTAGATGACAATATTTGTATTTAAACTCACAGTATATGTGTTGTCGTATTTTGCACGACAATTGTAATAATAAATTTGTAGTTATTTTCTGTACCATGTATTTGGCGACTCAGAATGGGTTGGATGGATTGGACCTATTTTGGGGGCGTCACAGTTGGTATCAGAGCTTAGGGATATGATCTCTGGCGGAGATCGGGGAATAGAACTAGGAGGGGAGAGACGAGTAAATCCTTCGCTAATGTGTCCTACCTAAGCTTATTTGTTGGTTGGTCATAATATAGGGATATTATGTGATTTGTTAATTTGTTAAATTAACCCTTGTTTTATGGCAGTATTTGAGAATGTCGACTGAGAATGCTAACAGTGGAGTAAATGAAATCGTGGAGACACCTGTACTCACCAACGAGGAGAACATGCAACAGGCTGGTAATGTTCCTCCTGTGAACAACACCACTGAGCAGACGATGAACGATGAGATGATTAGAAGTTTTTTGCGATTCATGCAAAACCAGACGAAGGAGATTCCTGTTCAAAATATAGGAAGAAACAATGGCAACGCACAGCTGGTCACATCCAAGCAGTTCAAAGAGTTGGGACCACCAGAATTCTGGGAAAAGCCAGATCCGATTAAGGCAGAGACATGGGTCAAGCAAATTACCAAGATATTTGATGTCTTGGGATGCACGGAGGAACAGAAGGTTCCATTCGCCACCTTTATGTTCCGTGGCGAGGCAGACTACTGGTGAGAATCTGTGAAGCGTACCCATCCAGTCGTACTCAGCATGTCTTGGGAGATATTTCAGAAGCTATTCAATGACAAGTACTTTCCTGAAAGTATTCGTCATATGAAGGAGGTAGAGTTTATTAGACTGGAGCAGAATAACATGACGGTGTCCCAGTACGAGGCGAAGTTTGCAGAGTTGTCCAGGTTTGCACCTCATTTGGTGGAGAATGAGGAACGTATAACGCGGATGTTTCTGAGAGGTTTGAAACCCGGCACACGTCAATATCTCATTTCTCATAAATTTTCTCTCTATTCAGATGTTGTCAACAGGGCTCAATTATTAGAGCGAGATAACGAGTACGGTCAACCGAGGGACCACAACCAGGATCATATCGGTGACAACAGTCATCAGAACAATGATAATCAGCGGAGAAAGAAAAATACAAACAAGAACGGCAACCACTCTGGTGGTAATCGTGGCTATGAAAATAGAAGAAGCGAGTCGGGAGGAGATTTTAAAAAGAGGAGATTCAACAATGACAATACGAAGACGTCAGCACCAGCAGCAACTGGTTCCAAGGGAGGAGAACGACCACCAGTCATATGCTATAAATGTGGAAAAGAGGGACATATCAGCCCAAACTGTCCACAACAGTTCAAGGTATGCTATAATTGTGGAAAGGAAGGACATATCGCTCGAGATTGTACGATAGCGAAACCAAGTTCAGCGGGGACGGTGACTCAAAAGGCTGCCCCAGAAAAGTCAAAGTCAACGGTTCCTGAAAGAGCGTTTGTCGTGACTGGTCAACATGCGAGGAACCCAAACGAGGTGATCACGGGTAAGCTAATCATAAATTTATGTGAAGTTTATACCTTACTAGATACCGGTGCTACCCATTCATTTATTTCTCCTGCTTGTGCTCAACGTTTAAACTTGAATTCGGAGAAATTAGACTTTGATTTATCTGTGAAGACTCCGTTAGGGGAAACTTTCATCACATCCACTGTTTATAAATCTTGTTTGATCCAAGTTGGCACCATCACCTTACCTGTTGACCTTATCTCTTTAAAGATACTTGCATTTGACGTGATTTTAGGAATTGATTGGTTAACTACTCATCATGCCAAAATTGATTGCTTTCGTAAGGTTGTTAGTTTTCATTTTCCTAAGCAACCTGTTATTCGAATTCAAGCAACCAAACTATTGAAGTCAAACTCTTTCATATCAAGCCGTAAAGTCATTCGTTTATTGAAAAACGGATGTCAAGCTTTCTTAGCTATGTCATGGACTTGAACAAAAATACGTCAGATTTGAGTGATATTTCTGTTGTTTGTTTCCTGACGTATTTCTTGAAGAATTTCTTGGCTTACTCCCAAAGCGTGATATTGAATTTTGTATCATCTTTGAATCTGGTACAAAACGCATTTCTAAAATCTCATATCGAATGACTCCTATTGAACTTCAGGAGTTAAAAACCCAACTATAGAAGTTGATAACCGAGCCTTTATCTGGTGACTTCCTTTGTGGAATGCACTGAATCCAGACTCTCCGTAGGAGACGCCATATTCGTGCGGTAGTAAACTGATAGGTGTCATTGTGACGTGCTATCAAAGATTGGGATATGAGTCACAATTGAGAGAAAACCTAAGTCAGTAATCAAAATACGTAGCTTTCTAGGCTTAGCTGGTTACTATCGGAGATTCGTGGAAGGATTTCTTGAATCGCTACTCCGTTAACTCAGCTGACTCGAAAAGATACAAACTTCGAATGGACCGAGGAATGCGAGAAGAGCTTCCAAGAATTCAATATGCGACACCGACGTTGGCTCGAGCTGTTGAAAGATTTCGATCATACCATCCAATACCATCCTGAAAAAGTGAACGCGGTAGCTGACGCATTGAGTAGAAGATCATATGCAGGAATGAGTACGATGATGTCAAGTATACGCGTAGAATCAACTTTAATCGATAAAGTTAAAGTTGCTTAAGCCACAGACCGGGAGCTGATGCGTATGAAGAAGAAAGTGCAAGAATATGCTATTCCAGAAGCAAGAATCGATGAAGAAGGAATACTTCGAGTCCACTCCAGATTTTGTGTTTCTATCGATTCTGATTTGAAGTACAAGATCATGATGGAGGCACACAATACACCATTTGCAATCCATTCTGGAAGTACTAAAATGTATCGTGATCTTCGACATACATTTTGGTGGAACAATATGAAGAGAGAGATTGCAAAGTTTATCTCGAGGTGTTTAACTTGTCAACGTGTAAAGGCGGAGCATCAAGTACCAAAGGGTCCATTGCAACCACTTGAGATTCCGAAATGGAAGTGGGAACACATTACCATGGATTTCGTTACGGGTATTCCCAAGGTTTCTCAAGGCATAGATGCGATTTGGGTTATTGTTGATAGATTAACCAAGTCCGCTCATTTCTTTCCGATACGGGAGACTTATTCCCTTGAACGTCTTGCTAGTATGTACGTGAATGTGATTGATAGATTGCATGGCATGCCAGTATCCATAGTTTCGGATCGTGACCCAAGATTCACTTCAAGATTTTGGGTTAGCTTGCAAAAAAAAAAAGCTATAGGCACGAATTTACGATTTAGTTCAGCTTACCATCCTCAAACGGACGGACAATCAGAAAGGACTATTCAAACTCTTGAAGATCTATTAAGACTTTGTGTCCTAGATTTCAAAGGGAGTTGGGATAAGTACCTACCATTGGTGAAATTCTCCTACAATAACAGTTGTCAGGCAAGTATAGGTGTGGCTCCATTTGAAGCATTGTATGGACGAAAGTGTCGCTCTCCAGTATGTTGGGATGAGGTGGGAGAAGCAACGTTGTTGGGACCAGAGTTGGTACGAATGACTTCAGAGAAGATCCAAACGATTCGACAACGTATACAAACGGCACAGGATCGACAAAAGGGTTATGCGGATCTTCATCGAAAGGACGTAGAATTTGACATTGGGGATCATGTATTATTACGTGTAGCTCCATGGAAAAGAGTTACAAGATTTGGGAAGAGAGGAAAGCTCAATTCATGATTTATTGGTCCATTTCAGATTCTTGACCGAGTAAGAAATGTGGCCTATAGACTCGCGTTACCTCCAAGCATGTCTCGTGTTCATAACGTTTTTCACATATCTATGCTTCGTAAATATGTGAAAGACCCGAACCACGTTATTGAGTTAGAACCGGACGAGATAGCCGAAGACTTAACGTACGAGGAGGTATCTATCAAGATCTTGGATAGGAAGGAGCATGTCCTACGCACGAAGGTCATACCACAATTTAAAGTTTTGTGGAGGAACCATACTATTGAAGAAATGACCTGGGTGTTGGAAACGGAAATGAAAGCGAGGTATCCTCATCTTTTCGAAACACCAGGTACGTATGTCAATTTCGAGGACGAAATTTCATAAGGAGGGGAGGTTGTAAGACCCCAAATTATTAGTAAATGAAATTTAAATTCCTCTATTTATTATTTTGAAATAGTAAGGGTTGATTTGATTAATATGGTTAGTTATGGGTAAAATGCGCAAATATTTCAAATAAGCAAGTGGTCCTAAAATATTCATTGTTGTCGGGAAATATTTGTTTGGTCGTGGAATATTCTTGTTGTCGGGGAATATTCGTACGACGGCGCAGCCTTGTGTGGGCCCCATAATAGAAAGCGATTGGATGAAGAAAACGACAAAAATAAGTTGTTTATAAATAACGGCGTAGTTGTTACCGTTAATACTGTTGAAATACCCGATGGTTAAAACACAGTAATACGCGTTGTTGCACACTAGCACACGGTATTGCACCAATTATTGATTCTTACGTAAGAAGGCACTACTCAATAATTGTTACAGTAATTATTGTTCAATATTGTATTTTATTGATTCAATAATTGCTGCGTTGATATTTTATATTACTGTTGTTTTAATAATTGTCACTACACAGTATTTTCTATTATCGGAACAATAATTCATATTATCTGAATAATATTATTAGATAACATTATTGGCAATGTCTAGAAAGTTCTGTCTAAGGAGAGGTTTGGTCATCTAATTGCGCGCCAGTAAGGAGAGATCCTTATTGGAAAGCTCCCTCTTTCCTGGGAACGGCCTGGTTGCCAGTACTGTGATTCTGTAATATTATTTGTGTATAATTAATTATTGATGAGGAAAATATTGATTTTTTGTGGATATAGATGGAGAAAATTTTTAATGTGACAATTGTTGAAAATTAATATTTTATCTTTTTCTGATAAAATAATTCATTTAAATATATTATTTTAATAATATATTGATGGTGATATTTTTACAATGAATGTGAAATATATGAGTATATGAGGAGGAAGAGTATTTTTGTGGTATTAAATGATTAACACATGTTTTGTGTGTTGGTGGACACAATTCTTGACCGAAAATTTATTATTAATTGTAAAATCGCCCGTTTGTGAATTTCGGTCAATTTCTGCTTGGAATTTGGAAAAAACTTTCTTCTGCAAAGTTGTAGAGAATTGAATTTCCTATAAAAACTCGCGAGATTCGAATTTTTTGATCAAAGGGCTATTTATTATGAATTATTGAAGTTCCAAAGTTCCGAAATAATTGAATTTTAGAAGTTTTAATTATTATTTTAAAGAAAAATATTTTTTGTATTTTGTTGGACATCATTAACATGTGTGGCTGGTGTTTTTGACCAAGGGTGGGCTAAGGAAAATTTGTATAATTATATTAATATTATATTCAATTTTCTGCTTTGGTGTTCTAAGCATTTTCCTATAAATAGGGTGCTTAGGTTAGAATTAAAAATCACACCAGAAACACAAGTTTCTCTCTCTTTCTCTCTCTACATTAGTGAGCGTATTCTTGTGAGTATTCTAATACTTTGAGTATTGCTATACGGTGCAAGTTCAAGTCATAACCTATATCCGGTGTTTCAACTAGAAGTACTATTTTTGCTGAGGTAAGGGATGTTATTTCTTCTTAAATGATATTATTTTCTTCAATATCATTATGCCGAAGTATTGATTTGAACTTTTTATCAAATTTGGAACTTTTCATGTCGGGGTTACTATTCATGAGTTACTATTCACGAGTTACTATTCACCGAAAAATAAAAAATTTTTCTTTTCTTCCAAATATCTATTCTGGATACTAGCTTTGATTGTATCCATGTCTTGATCATTCTTGAATTTTACTCCACTATGATTATTTATGAGGTATTTTTGGACATGGAATAGCTGAAATACGAATCCTTAATATTTATTATTTTGTTTCACTGGATTCGTTTCCTTTAAAATATTTTTCATCATCCTCAGTCCTAAATGATGATATAATTGAATATCTTTGGCCTGTAGTGCAAAGATGAATGATTTCTGATGAATATCTTTGGCCTGTAGTGCAAAGATGAATGATTTCTGATGAATATCTTTGGCCCGTAGTGCAAAGATGAACAGGTGTTGAGGTGAACATGACCAACTGATGGATATCTTTGGCCTGTAGTGCAAAGATGACTATTTGATTCAAGATATTTATTGATTGATGTTACAGGGATAAAATGTTGATGATGGGCTTTTAAATTCATAGATAATCGTAGATTTCATTCTCTACGTAACTCTTATATGAATTATTATTTTCCGCTGCGAATATTGATTTAAAAGTTGTTGTCTATTGTATTCTATTAAATTTTTTCCTGTTGAAGACTAACGATAATTTGTTGTATATTATCTTAGTCATAATATTCTTTACTGGGCTAGTTGAGCTCACCTTTTTCCTTGTTGTTCCATTTTTTTCTCAGGAGGCGAGAATGTAGCGAGTACTAGTCGGGGTGTGGAATGATGGTTCAAGACAGTTGTTTTAGTAGTCCTCACTATTTTGTAAAATAGTGTATCAATAAGTATAATGAGTTCTTAGTTGAGTATGAATACTGTCTAGATGACAATATTTGTATTTAAACTCACAGTATATGTGTTGTCGTATTTTGCACGACAATTGTAATAATAAATTTGTAGTTATTTTCTGTACCATGTATTTGGCGACTCAGAATGGGTTGGATGGATTGGACCTATTTTGGGGGCGTCACAGTTGGTATCAGAGCTTAGGGATATGATCTCTGGCGGAGATCGGGGAATAGAACTAGGAGGGGAGAGACGAGTAAATCCTTCGCTAGTGTGTCCTACCTAAGCTTATTTGTTGGTTGGTCATAATATAGGAATATTATGTGATTTGTTAATTTGTTAAATTAACCCTTGTTTTATGGCAGTATTTGAGAATGTCGACTGAGAATGCTAACAGTGGAGTAAATGAAATCGTGGAGACACCTGTACTCACCAACGAGGAGAACATGCAACAGGCTGGTAATGTTCCTCCTGTGAACAACACCACTGAGCAGACGATGAACGATGAGATGATTAGAAGTTTTTTGCGATTCATGCAAAACCAGACGAAGGAGATTCCTGTTCAAAATATAGGAAGAAACAATGGCAACGCACAGCTGGTCACAGCCAAGCAGTTCAAAGAGTTGGGACCACCAGAATTCTGGGGAAAGCCAGATCCGATTAAGGCGGAGACATGGGTCAAGCAAATTACCAAGATATTTGATGTCTTGGGATGCACGGAGGAACAGAAGGTTCCATTCGCCACCTTTATGTTCCGTGGCGAGGCAGACTACTGGTGAGAAATCCTTATTGGAAAGCCCCCTCTTTCTTGGGAACGGCCTGGTTGCCAGTACTGTGATTCTGTAATATTATTTGTGAATAATTAATTATTGATTTATATGATGAGGAAAATATTCATTTTATGTGGATATAGATGGAGAAAATTTTTAAAGTGACAATTGTTAAAAATCGATATTTTATCTTTTCTGATAAAATAATATTTTATTATATTATTATAATATAATAATGATGATATTTTTACAATGAATATGAGATATATGAGTATATGAGGAGAAAGAGTATTTTTGTTGTAAAAGTTGTTTAAAACATGTTAAACATGTTTATGGTCCCATTTCTTGACTGAAATTTGATTATAGCCTGTAAAATCGCCCGTTTATGAATTTTGGTCAATTTCTGTTTGGAATTTAAAAAAAAATTCTTCTGCAAAGTTGTAGAGAATTGAATTTCCTATAAAAACTCGCGTGATTCGAATTTTCTGATAAAAGGCTATTTATTATGAATTATTGAAATTTCAAAGTTCCGAAATAATTGATTTTTGGGAGTTTTAGTTAATTATTTTGAGAAAAACATTTTTTGTATTTTTTTTTGGACATCATTAACATGTGTGGCTGGTGTTTTTGACCAAAAGGTGGGCTAAAGAAAATTTGTATAATTAAATTAATATTTTATTAAATTTTCTACTTTAGTGTTCTAAGCATTTTCCTATAAATAGGGTGCTTAGGTTAGAATTGAAAATCACACCAGAAACTGAAATCTTCTCTCTCTTTCTCTCTCTATATTAGTGAGCGTATTCTTGTGAGTATTTTAATACTTTGAGTATTGCTATACGGTTCAGGTTCAAGTTCAAGTCATAGCCTATATCCGGTGTTTCAACTAGAAGTACTGTCTTTACGAGGTAAAGGATGTTATTTTCTTCGTAAATAATATTATTTCTTCAATATCATTATGTCGAAATATTGGTTGGAACTTTTTATCAAATTTAAAACCTTTTCATGTCGGGGTTACTATTCATGAGTTACTATTCATGAGTTACTATTCACGAGTTACTATTCACGAGTACTATTCATGAAGCATGATGATGTTTTTTATGAAATTTCCATCTTTTGGTGTCAGAGTTACTATTCACGTATACGGCACTATTCACGTATACGTTACTATTCACGAATACGACACTATTCACCGAAAAATAAAATTTTCTTCTTTTTTTCTAAAATATCTATTCTGGATACTAGCTTTGATTGTATCCATGTTTTGATCATTCTTGAATTTTACTCCACTATGATTATTTATGAGGTATTTTTGGACATGGAATAACTGAAATACGAATCCTTAATATCTACTCTTTTGTTTCACTGGATTCGTTTTCTTTAAAATATTTTTCATCATTCTCAGTCCTAAATGATGATATAACTGAATATCTTTGGCCTGTAGTGCAAAGATGAATGATTGCTGATGAATATCTTTGGCCCGTAGTGCAAAGATGAACAGGTGTTTAGATGAACATGACCAACTGATGAATATCTTTGGCCTGTAGTGCAAAGATGAATATTTGATTCTAGATATATATTGATTGATGTCACAGGGGTAAAATATCGACGATGAACTTTTAAATTCATATATAGAAGATAGTAGTTTGCATTCTCTACTTAACTCTTCTAATGAATTATTATTTCCGCTGCGAAGTTTGATTTAAAAATAGTTGTCTATTGTATTCTATTAGATTTTACCCTGTTGAAGACTAACGATAATTTGTTCTATGTTATTTTAGTCATAATATTATTTACTGGGCTAGTTGAGCTCACCCTTTTCCTTGTTGTTCTATTTTTCTTCTCAGGAGGCGAGAATGTAGCGAGTACTAGTCGGGGTGTGGAATGATGGTTCTAGAAGTGGTTCTAGTAGTCCTCACTATTCTATAAAATAGTGTATTAATAATTGTAATGAGGACTTATTTGAGTGTGAATATTGTCTAGATGACAATATTTGTATTTAAACTCACAGTTTAAGTGTTGTTGTATTTTGCATGACAATTATTTTAATAAAGTTGTAGTTGTTTCTGTACGATGTATTTTGGCGACTCAGAATGGGTTGTGGATGGGACCTGTTTTGGGGGCGTCACATTATCCATGCACTACGGGCCAAGGATATTCGTGTATTCATCAATGGTCATGATAATGCCAACAATTGTCCATCAATGCACTACGGGCCAATGAAGACTTTTACCACATCATTTATAATATTACGGTCATGATTACACCGAATAATCCCTGATCATAATCATACCAAGTCCATCTATGCACTACAGGCCACAGATGACTTTCAACAAAATATAAACATGAGGATGATGACAATGATATAAGAATTCAATAAAACAAGTTCAAGAATTAATTTATCCAGGAACTAATAACGTCCAAATTGTCAACATGATACTTCTTTGTAGAGTAAAATTCAAGAATGCTCAAAAGAATATTTTCATGAAAAGATACTGGATAAAGCACAAATATCAAGGATATTCTACTAATTTCATGGAGTATAGAAGCCAAAACTTTAACCAACTGAGTATAATAAAGAATGGAATAACAAAAAAAATCACCAGGCATGCGATAGACCGCACAGGCAGGTTATTCCAACAGAATAATAAATAATGGAACCAAGTTCGGCGTAAAATGCACAGGTAGGATATTCCAACAGAATAATAAATACGGAACCAGGTCCGACGTAAAATGTACAGACAGAATATTCCAACAGAATAATAAAGACGGAACTAGGTCCAGCATAAAACGCACATACATGATATTTCAACAGAATAATAAATAATGGAATAACAGAAGTTCTCCTCATGAATACAAAAGAAATAATACCCCTTACCTTAAGAAGAAGAGTACTGGATATATGAGTAGTGCAGGAGCAGAATACTTTTCTTCTTTCCCTCTATAGTTTCTCTCTCTAGAGTTTAAGTGATTTCGTAAGAAATAATGAAGGAATGAGCTTTTATTTATAGAAGAATGGACTGCATAGTAACTAATTCATGAACGGTCCAGATTGATTTACTTTTAATCAGACGGTCCATATTTAAAACAAAATCTTTTAAATAAAATATAATATATTCTATTTATAATCTAATAAAACGAATAACTTTATAAAAGTATTCTGTTTTATATTAAAAGATTTTACTATACAAAATACTATGCAGGCACTATGCAACATTATGCATAATAAAATATAATATATTCTATTTATAGAATAACTTTATAAAAGTATTCTGTTTTATATAAAAAGATTTTACTATGCAAAATAATATGCATCATAGAATATAATATATTCTATTTATAGAATAACTTTATAAAAGTATTCTATTTTATATAAAAAGTTTTTCTGTTTTATTACATTAATAATATCAATAAAATAAAACTGAGTGACTTATCACGTAAGCATTAATAATCAATACCGTGTGCTACTATGCAACCACGCTTATTACTGTACTTTTATTACCGAGTAGTTCAATAGTTTTAACGGTAAAACTTCCGCCGTTATTTTCATAAAAATATTTTTGTCGTTTTCTCAATCCGACAATAATTCTGTTGTGGGGTCCACTAATGATTGTACCATCGTACGGACATTCCCCGACAAAAAGAATATTCCCGACCAATCGAATATAATATGACAACTTGCATACTTTGCAAAATTTATAAATACTACCCACAACTATAACATTATATCAAATCCACACCATAATATTAAAAAATTTTATTTCGAGAAAATTAAATCTTATTCGTAAAATTTGGGGTTTTACAATCTCCACTCCTTATGAAAGTTTGCCCTCAAAATTTACGTACGTACCTAGTATGCCGAATAGGTGAGGAAACTTTGATTTCATTTCAGATTCTAACTCTTGATGTATAACCTTTGAGTGTCGAATATAATCCTTCTTATCCAAGATTTTAACACGTATCTCCACATACGTTAAATCATCCGCTATCTCGTCCGGTTCTAAATTAATAATGTGGTTCGGGTCGTCCACATATTTACGTAATGTCGATACGTTAAAAATGTTATGAACACGCGACATACTTAGCGGTAAAACGAGTCTATAAGCCACAGTTCCTACTCGATCGAGAATTTCAAATAGGACAATTAAATCGAGGGTTGAGATTTCCTCTCTTCATCGATTCTTGCTTTTAGAATAACGCCCTCTTGAACCTTCTTCTTCACATTCATCAGCTCTGAGTATGTAGCTTGAACGGCTTTAACTTTATCGATTAAAGTCGATTCTAATCGTATATTCGTTATCTTCACGTGGGTTCCTAGAGTCTTTAACTCTATATTCATCATTTGTAAGTTATACGAAATGGGTCTTTGTGTTAACAACATCTCACTCGCATATAATCTTCTACTCAACGCGTCAGCTACCACGTTCGCACTTCCACGATGATATTGAATGGTACGATCGTAATCTTCAACAGCTCGAGCCAACGTCTTTAGCGCATAATACGTTCGTTTTAGTTGAAGAAATATTTGAGGGTTAAAGAAATGGGTTTTGTACTGGGATCAATACAAAATTCAATTTCACGCTCTGGGGTAGGCTAAGAAGTCTTCAAGAATACGTAAGAAAATTTATTAACAATAGAAATATCGTTCAAAACTGTGACCCTCATCCAAGACTTGGATAGCACGTCACATTGATAACTATCAACTTGCCATCGTCATTCACGACGTCGCCTACAGAAAGTCTGGCTTCGGTGCATTCCACACAAGGAAGTCACCAGATAAAGGCTTAGGGCTATTTACTTATGGTTTGATATGACAATGACTGACTTTAGTGGTTTGGTTACTCTGAATTAGCATAACAGTTTGGTTAGGAGTATGAAAGCTAACAACCTTAAAAAAAACATGATGAGTAGTTAACCAATCGATTCCTAAAATCACATCAAAGGCAAGTATTTTCAAAGAGATACGATCGACATGTAACGTGAAAGTGTTTATTTGAATCAAACAAGATTTATAAATAGTGGAGGTAACGAAGGTTTCTCCCAACAGAATTTCAACAGATAAATCAAAGTCTAACTTCTCCAGAGTTAAGTTCAAACATTGAACACAACTAGGTGAAATAAAAGAGTGAGTAGAACCGGCATCTAACATGATATAGACTTTAAAAGAGTTTATGACTAACATACCCGTGATAATTTTATTCAGGTTCCTCGTCACGAAAAAAAAACGCTCTCTCTTAAACTACCGGCTTTGGCTTGTCTGGGATATCCTTTGGCATCACTATCCCAGCTGGACTTGACTTCACCAAACGACAAAATCAAGCTAGGTGACGTTCTCTTCCGCAATTAAAACACGCTTTGGATTGCTGCGTACAGTTTGGACGGATGTGTCCCTCCTGTCTGCATTTGAAACATACGACCGGCGGTCGTTCTTCTTCCTTTGAAACGGGTGCTGGTGCCGACATCTTCACGTCATTGTTGAACCTTCTCTTCTTGAAATGTCCATTCTTATTGTTTTGGTCATGATTACCACCGAAGTGGTTACCATTTCTGGCATGTTGATTCCCTCCGTGCTTATTGTCACCTCTTTGATGACTGTTATCACCGGTATTATCATTTTGTCGGCTGCTCTCTTTTGGTTAGGTTGACTAGTTATCGCGCTCCAATAACTGAGCCCTATTAACAACATCTGAATACAAACACAGTTTATGAGAGATAAGATATTAACGTATCTCAGGTTTTAAACCTCTTAGAAACATTCGCGTCATTCTCTCTTCATTATCAACCAAATGGGACGCAAATCGGGATAACTCGGCAAACTTGGCTTCGTACTGCGACACGGTCATGTTGTTTTGCTCTAACTTGATAAATTCCACCTCCTTCATAAGACGAATACTTTCGGGAAAGTACTTGTCATTGAACAGCTCTTAAAATTTCTCCCAAGATATCTTGAGTGCGTTAGGCTGGGTACGTTTTACAGATTTCCACCAGTAATCTGCCTCTTCACGCAACATAAAGGTGGCAAAGGGAACCTTTTACTCCTCTGAGCATCCCAAGACATCAAATATCTTGGTGATCTGCTTTAACCATGTCTCTGCCTTAAGTGGTTCTGGCTTTCCCAAAAACTCCGGTGGTCCCAACTCCTTGAACTGCTTATCGGTGACCAACCATGGGTTGCCTTTATTTTTACCTACATTATGAACAGGAGCCGCCTTCGCCTGATGTTGCATGAATTCTAAAAAAATCCTAAACGTATCGTCGTTCATCAATTGATCAGTGTTGTTATTTACAGGAGGATTATCGCCATCCTGTTGCACATTGTCCTGATTATTGATCTGTGGAGACTCAACGGTCTCCTGTGCTCCATTGCTCATCTCAACATTTTCAGATGCAATTTTCAAATACTGCCACAAAATAAGGGTTAATTAACATATCACATATTATCTCTATACTATGACCGACCAATTAAATAACAAGTAAACTTAGGTAGGTCATACTAGCGAAGGAATTCTCCGTCTCTCTCCTCCTAGTTCTTATCTCACATCTCAGCCAGGGATCATATCCCTAAGCTTTGATACCAACTGTGACGCCCCCAAAAATAGGTATACATCACCCATCTTGGGTCGCCAGATACATGGTACAAAATACAAATACAAACTAATTATACAACAATCGCGTAAAATACGACAAAACATATGCTATGAGTTTTAATTCAAATATTGTCATCTAGACAATATCCACACTCAATGGAGTACTCATTACATTTATTATTACACTATTTCACAAAATAGTGAGGACTACTAATGCACCATCTAGGACCATCACTCTGTTCCCCGACTAGCCCCAGCTACGTTCTCATTTCCTGAAGAGAACAATGAAAGAAAGAGTAAGCTCAACTAGCCCAGTAAGAAATATTATGACTAAGATAATGTAGAATAAATTATCGTTAGCCTTCAACAGTATTAAACTGATACAATATAACAAACATCAAGTTTAACTGCAGCGGAACAAACAATCCATTAGAAGAGTCAAGTAGAGAATAAAATTTACTATCTTATATGATTTAAAAGGTTTTTCATCACTTTTATCGCTGTGACTCTGCTCAATAAATAATCCACATCATTAAATCATCCCTGCACTACAGGCCAAGGTAATTCTTTAGTATCATGACCACGAATTATCCATGCACTACGGGCCAAAGATAATTGTGTTTTCATCAACGGTCCTGATCATGCCATAAAACAATTCATCTTTGCACCCTTGGCCGAAGAGAATCCATAGCCATAATCATACCAAAAACTGTTCATCAATGCATTACAGACTAATGAGGACTTTTTCCACATCATTTGTAACATTACGGTCATGATTATACCGAATAATCCCTGGTCATAATCATACCAAGTCCATCTATGCACTACATGCACTACAGGCCACATATGACTTTTAACATAATACAAACATGAGGATGATGACAATGACATAATAATTCAATAAAACAAGTTCAATAATTAATTTATCCAGGAACCAATAATGTCCAAATTGTCAACATGATACTTCTTTGTAGAGTAAAATTTAAGAATGCTCAGAAGAATATTTCCATGAAAAGATACTAGATGAAGCGCAAATATCAAGGATATTCCACTAATTTCATGGAGTATAGAAGCCAAAACTTTAGCCAACTGAGTATAATAGAATATATGAAACTGCAAATGGATTTTCGCTGCCATGCGGTAATCCACTTAGACAGATCATGTCCACAATTTAATAAGGAATGAATATAAAGGATCATTCACCATGCATGTGGTAATCCACATAGACAGGTTATTCCAACAGAATAATAAAGAATGGAATAATAGAAGGATTCACCATGTGTGCGATAGACTGCACAAACAGGTTATTCCTAATAGAATAATAAAGAATGGAACCAGGTCATGCGTAAACGCACAGACAGGATATTCTGACAGAATAATAAAGAACGGAACCAGGTCAGGTAAAATTTGCACCGACAGGATATTCCAACAAAATATTAAAGAATGGAATAACAACAGAAATTACCATGCATGCGATAGACTGCACAGACAGGTTACTCTAATAGAATAATAATTAATGGAACCAAGTAGTACGCACCAACAAGATATTCCGACAGAATAATAAAGAACGAAATAATAGAAGAATTTCACCATGTATGCGGTACTTCGCATAAACAGGTTATTCCAACATAATAACAAAGAATGGAATAACAGAAGAATTTCACCACGTATAGGGTAGTCCGTGTATACAGGTTATTCTAACAGAATAATAAAGAATGAAATAACAGAAGTTCTCTTCATGAATACAAAAGAAATAATACCCCTTACGGATACAAAAAAATAATATTCCTTACCTTTGAAAGAAGAGTACTCCGACTGGTAGGGCGAGGGTATACTCGAAAAAAACTTGCACTAGGCTCAAAGCTTTCTTAAACTCTAAAAAAATACGCTCAAGATTATAGAAGAACTCTCTCTATAGTTTCTCTTTCTAGAGTTTCAGTGAATTCGTAAGAAATAATAAAGGAATGAGCTTCTATTTATAGAAGAATGGACTGCATAGTAACTAATTCATGAACGGTCCAGATTGATTTACTTTTAATCGGACGGTCCATATTTAAAGTAAAATCTTTTAAATAAAATATAATATATTCTATTTATAATCTAATAAAACGAATAACTTTATAAAAGTATTATGTTTTATATAAAAAGATTTTACTATGCAAAATACTATGCAGGCACTATGCAACACTATGCATAATAAAATATAATATATTCTATTTATAGAATAACTTTATAAAAGTATTCTGTTTTATATAAAAATATTTTAGTATGTAAAATACTATGCATAATAGAATATAATATATTCTATTTATAGAATAACTTTATAAAAGTATTCTGTTTTATATAAAAAGTTTTTCTATTTTATTACATTAATAATATCAATAAAACAAAACTGAGTGACTTATCACGTAAGCATTAATAATCAATACCGTGTGCTACTATGCAACCACGCGTATTACTATATTTTTACTACTGAGTAGTTCAACAGTTTTAACGGTAAAACTTCTACCGTTATTTTCATAAAAATATTTTTGTCATTTTCTCAATCCGATAATAATTCTGTTGTGGGGTCCACTAATGATTGTACCGTCGTACGGACATTCCCCGACAAAAAGAATATAATATGACAACTTGCATACTTTGCAAAATTTATAAATATTACCCACAACTATAACATTATATCAAATCCACACCATAATATTAAAAAATTTTATTTCGAGAAAATTAAATCTTATTCGTAAAATTTAGGGTTTTACAATCTGATTGTTAATATTGTGAGTTATAATATTAATGATGAATAATTATTGAAAGATTAAAACTGTGTTATATATATTTATTAGCGATAAGTGATGAGATTTAATTTAATAGTTGGTCAAGACTAATTAAATAGTTTGAACTAACTAAGAAAGCAAAAGTATGTATAAAACACAAAAAAAATGAAATTAAAACTTGAATTTGAGTTCGTAGTTGAATTTGGAGACACGGGCGAGATATTTGAGTTCGGGACGATGAAGTTAGTCAAAATAGACTATAAACACAAAATTTGTCGGGATTGACTTTTTGGTAAAAAAGTCAACAGTTGACTTTTTCAGAAAAAGTCATATTTTGAAAATTTAAACATAAAATTGTTGATAAAAATATTTCCATTGTGTTGGAAATATTACTGTTAGTGAAAATTGACATTTATTTCGATAATAGCTGATTTCTGGATGTTAAACTGACCAAACGGGTAATTAATCGGATAAATAAAAAATTAATTGCTATTAGTTCACATGCAAGGAACTATTGGTTCTCATGCAAGTACTATTAGGGGAGGTTATGCAAGATTCATAATACTTGAGGGACTAAATTAAAAATAGAGGCAAAGATGAAGGTACTAAAGTATAATTAACTTTGTAATTTATCACCTTTTTCTAGCCTATAAATACTCCTTCATCCATTCATTATTTCCTACCAACTTTGAAGAGCAAAGTTATAATCACAAGTTATAGTGAGAGAAACTATAGAGAGAGAATAAGAGAGAAAGAAGAGAAATATTCTGCTACTACACTATTGTAGTATCCAATCTCCTAAGGTAAGGGATATTATTTTTCGTATTCGTAAGGGATATTATTTTTTGTATTCATAACGGGTATTATTTCTTTCGTATTCGTAAAGGATATTATTTTCTTCATACTCATAAGGGTTGTCATTCTATTCCTTATTAATATGTGGGAATAACTTGTCTACGCGAATTACCGCATGCCTGGTGAATAATCCTTCGTATTCATTCTTTATTAATTACAGGAGTAACCTGTTTATGCGAATTACTGCATGCATGGTGAATGACCCTTCGTATTCATTTTTTATTAATCTGCGGGAGTAACCTGACTACGCGGATTACCGCATGCATGGTGTGACGCCCCCAAAATAGGTATACATCACCCATTCTGAGTCGCCAAATACATAGTACAGAATACAAATACAAACTTAATTTATACAACTGTTAAGTATCGTGTAGAATACGACATAACATAAGCTGAGAGTTTTAATACAAATATTATTTTCTAGACAGTATTCAAACTCAAAATAAGTCCTCATTACATTTATTATCACACTATTTCACAGAATAGTGACGACTACTTATGCAAACATTTGGACCGTCACTCCGTTCTCCGACTAGTCCCAACTATATTCTCATTTTCTGAAGAGAACAATGAAAGCAAAGGGTGAGCTCAACTAGCCCAGTAAGAAATATTATGACTAAGATAATGCAGAATAAATTATCGTTAGCCTTCAACAGTGTTAAACTGATAAAATATAATAAACATCAAGTTTAACTGCAGCGGAACACACAATCTATTAGAAGAGTCAAGTAGAGCATGATATCTACTATCTTCTATGATTTAAAAAGTTTATCAACAGTTTTATCGCTGAAACTCAGCTTAATAAATAATCCATATCATCGAATCATCCCTGCACTACGAGCCAAGGATATTCATTAGTATCACCAATGGTCATGATCATGCCAACAACTGTCCATCAATGCACTACGGGCCAATGAGGACTTTTATCACATCATTTGTAACATTACAGGACATGATTATAACGAATGGTCCCTGGTCATAATCATACCAATCAACAGTTCATCTATGCACTACGGGCCAAAGATGACTTTCATCACAGTATAAGTACGAGGATGATGACAATGATATAAGAATTTAATTAAATAAAAGTAAAGGATAAATTCTAAAGATTTATAATTTAATTTATCCAGAATTCAATAATGTCCAAATTGTCAACATGATACTGCTTTGTGGAGTAAAATTCAAGAATAATATTGTATCAAAAATGATTTAGACCGAAAAAAAATTAATTTTTGTCATGAATAGTACCCTGGGTGAATAGTATCCCGTGAATAGTACTCCAGCAGGAAAAAGTTAAAACTTATCATGAATGCTCAAAATAATATTTCCATAAAAAGATACTGGATGAAGCGCAAATTTCAAGGATATTCTACTAATTTCATGGAGTATAGAAGCAATACTTATCAACATAAGTGTAGAATTAGGAATATGAAACGAAATAATATTACTTACATACTACAAAGTATGGAAGAAAATTTCTTACGAATATTGAACAAGAATAATATCACTTACGAATACGAAAGAAATAATACCCCTTACCTTAGTAGGAGATTGGATACTGCAATAGTATAACAACAAAATACTCTTCTTTTTTCACTCTTATTCTCTCTATACTTTCTCTCTCTATAGCTTGAATGAATTGGTGAAAAATAATGAAGAAATGAACTTTTATTTATAAGCTTGGCAGAGTAAGGGTAAAATAGTCTTTTTGCCATAATTTATGACATCATCGCTTACATCATTGATCATATTACATCATTGCTTACCTCATCGTCCGATGGCATCATCGCTTACCTCATCGTCTGATGACATCATCGCTTACATCATAGGAATTCAGATTCAATTTGTTCTCTTCCACCTCCTTTTACTTTTATACCATGAATTTACTATAATAATGTTACCATTCAAATTATAAAAAATATACTATTATATAATCACATCATACTACTATAATGTAATATTATAATAATATATTTGAATGAATTATTTTATCGAAAAAGATAAAATACCAACTTTCAACAAATATCACATGCTAAAAATTCCTCAGTTTAAATCCACATTAAAAAAATATTTTCTTATCATATATATCAACAATTAATTATTCACAAATAATATTATAAAAATTCAATATTGACAACCAGGTCGTTCCCAGGAAAGAGGGGGCTTTTCGATAAGGATTTCTCCCGATTGACGCGCAATTAGGTGACCAAACTCCTTTTCTCGACAGAACTTTCTAGACATTGTCAATAATGTAAATAATAATATTATTCAAATAATATAAATTATTGATTTAATAATTTGAAATACTGTGCAATGACAAATATTGAATCAATAATGTAAAATATCAACGTAGCAATTATTGAATCAATTAAATAAAATATTGAACAGTAATTACTGTAACAATTATTGAGTAGTGACTTCTTACATAAGCATCAATAATCAAAGATACTGTACAATACCGTGTGCTACTATGCAACCACGCGTATTACTGTACTTATATTACCGGGTATTTCAACAATTAACGGTAAAACTTTTGTCGTTATTTTATAAAAATGATATTTTTGTCGCTTCCTATATCCGACCGTTATTCCGTTGTGGGGTCCACCAATGATCGTGCCGTCGTACGGATATTCTCCGATAAAAAGAATATTCTCCGACTAATCAAATATTTTATAACCACTTGCTTACTTTACAAAATTTATAAATATTACCCACAATTATAACATTATATCAAACTTCACACCATAATATTCAAAAATATATTTCGAGAAAATTAATCTTTATTCATAAAAGTTGGGGCCTTACAACCTCCCCTTCTTATGAAATTTCGTCCTCAAAATTAGGGTGCGTACCTGGTATGTCGAAGAGGTAAGGATACCTTGACTTCATTTTAGATTCTAACTCCCAGGTCATTTTCTCAACATCGTGGTTTCTCCACAAAACTTTGACTTGAGGTATAACCTTGGAGCGTAGAATATAACAGGTACCTCTTCATACATTAAATCTTCTGCTATTTCGTCTAGTTCTAACTCAATAATGTGGTTCAGGTCTTCCACTTATTTACGTAACATGGATATGTAAAAAACGTTATGAACACGAGACATACTTAGCGATAAGGCAAGTCTATAATCCACAGTTCCTACTCGATCGAGGATTTTGAAAAGGCCAATGAATCGAGGATTGAGCTTTCCTCTCTTTCTAAATCTCGTAACTCCTTTCCATGGAGCAATCCGTTACAACACATGATCTCCAACATTAAACTCTACGTCCTTTCGATGAAGATTAACATAACTCTTTTGTCTATGAGATTTTTATACGTTGTCGGATCATTTGAATCTTTTTTATTGTCATGCGCATCAATTCTGGTCCCAACAACATTGCTTCACCCACCTTGTCCGAGCATACTGGAAAACCACACTTGCGTCCATACAACGCCTCAAATGGAGACATGCCAATACTTGCTTGATAACTGTTGTTGTAGGAGAATTCCACTAATGACAAGAACTTGTCCCAACTTCCTTTGAAGTTAAGGACACAAAGTCTTAATAGATCTTCAAGAGTTTGAATAGTCCTCTCCGACTGCCTGTCCGTTTGAGGATGATATGCCGAACTAAATCGTAAATCCGTGCCCATAGCTTTTTACAAACTAACCCAAAATCGTGAAGTGAATCTTGGGTCTCGATCAAAAATTATGGATACTGACATACCATGCAGTCTTACAATCTCATTTATGTACATATGAGTTCAAGTGAATAAGTTTCTCATATAGGTAAGAAATGAGCAGACTTGGTCAATCTATCAACAATGATCCAAATCGCATCTATGCCTTGAGAACCCTTGGGAAGACCAGTAACGAAATTCATGGTAATGTGCTCCCACTTCCATTCTGAAATTTCAAGTGGTTGCAATAGACCTTTTGAGATAAACTCCGTTATCTCTCTCTTCATATTGTTCCACCAAAATGTATGTCGAAGATCACGATACATTTTGGTACTTCCTTCCAGGATGGATTGCAAACGATGTGTTGTGCGCCTCCATCATGATTTTATACTTCAAATCAGAGACGTTAAGAACACAAAGTCTGGAGTTGACTCTAAGTATTCCTTCTTCATCGATTCTTGCTTCCGGAATAGCACATTCTTTCACTTTCTACTTCATACGTATCAGCTCCAGGTCTGTAATTTGAGTAACTTTAACTTTATCGATTAAAGTCGATTCTACTCGTATATTTGTCATCATCACGTGGGTCCCTGAAGTCTTTTTCTCTATCTCCATCCTTTGCAAGTCATACACAATAGGCATTTACGTTGACAATATCGCACTCATACCCGCATATGATCTTTTATTCAATGCGTCAGCTACTACGTTCACTTTTTCAGGATGGTATTGAATAGTATGATCATAATCTTTCAATAGTTCAAGCCAACATCATTGCCGCATGTCGATTTCCTTTTAAGTGAAGAAATATTTGAGGCTTTTATGATCCGTAAAGATCTCCACCTTCTCCCCATACAGGTAATGCCTCTAGATTTTAAGTGCAAAAACTACAGCTGCCAACTCTAGATCATGAGTAGGATAATTCCTCTCATATTCTTTGAGTTGTCGGGAGGCATAGGCTATGACTTTTCCATGTTGTATGAGAATACATCCTAAACCTCTGCCTGAAGCATCATTGTAGATGACATATCCCTCCGAACCAGATGGTATTGTCAGAACAGGTGCTAAAATGAGTCTCCTCTTGAGTTCTTGAAAACTCTTCTCACATTCCTCGCTCGAACCGAATTTTATATCTTTTCGAGTCAGCTGAGTTAATGGAGTAGGGATTCGAGAAAATCCTTCCACGAATCTCCGATAATAACCAACTAAGCCCAGAAAACTACGTACTTCGATCACTAACTTAGGTTGCTCCCAACTTTGAATTGTTTCAATCTTCACTGGGTCAACAGAAATATTCCGTGATTTGATATCACGTGCTCAAGGAATGCTACTTTCTCAAGCCAGAACTCATATTTCTTTAACTTGGCATATAGCTTGTTTTCACGAAGCTTTTGGAGTATCAGTCTCAAGTGTTGCTCATGATCTTCATGGATTTTGGAGTATATGAGGATGCCATCAATAAAGACAACGACAAAATGATCTAAATATTCCTTGAATACTCGGTTCATCATATCCATGAAGGCAGCAGGAGCATTAGTCAATCTAAAAGATATGACTAGGAATTCGTAATGCCCGTACCGAGTTCTAAAAGCAGTCTTTGGAATGTCATCAGTTTTATTCTTCAACTGATGATATCCGGATCGAAGATCGATCTTTGAATAGAATTTGGCACCTTGCAACTGGTCAAACAAGTCATCAATACGAGGCAACGGGTACCTATTTTTGACGGTGACATGATTCAACTCTCGATAGTCAATACAAAGTTGCATACTTTCATCTTTCTTCTTTACGAATAGAACAGGAGCACCCCAAGGAGATGTACTAAGACGAATGAAACCGATGTCTAATAATTTTTGCAGTTGGGTTTTTAACTCCTGAAGTTCAATAGGAGCCATTCGATATGGGTATTTGAAAATGGATTTTGTATCAGGTTCAAGGTCGATACAAAATTCAATTTCTCGCTCTGGGGGTAGGCCAGGAAGTTCTTCAGGAAATACGTCATGAAATTTATTAACAATAAAAATATCATTCAAATTTGACGTATTTTTATTTAAATCCGTGACATGGGTTATGAAAGCTTGACATCCGTTTTTTAATAAACGAATAGCTTTATGGCTTGATATGGCAGTGATTCACTTTAGTGGTTTGGTTGCTTGAATTCGCATAATAGGTTGGTTAGGAATATGAAAGCTAACAACCTTACGAAAATAATAGATTTTAGAATGATGAGTAGTTAACCAATCAATCCCTAAAATCACATCAAATGCAAGTATTTTCAAAGAGATAAGATCGACAGGTAACGTACGGTTACCGATTTGAATCAAACTAGACTTATAAACAGTAGATGTAATGAAGGTTTCTCCCAACGGAGTTTCAACAGATAAGTCAAAGTCTAATTTCTCCAGAGTTAAATTTAAACGTTGAGCGCAAGTAGAAGAAATAAAAGAATGGGTAGAATCGGTATCAAATAAGGTATAAACTTCGCTAGAGTTTATGATTAGCTTACCCATGATCACCTCGTTGGGATTCCTCGCTTTTTGGGAGGTTACGACAAACGCTCTCCCTTGAACTACCGATTTTATCTTGTTTGGGACGGCCTTTGATGCCTCCATCCCAGCTGGACTTGACTTTGGTGCACGACAAAATTGGGCTAAGTGACCTTCTCTTCCACAATTGTAACATGCTTTGGAATGATGCGTACAGTTTGGACTGATGTGTCCCTCCCTCCCACATTTGTAACATATGACCGGCGGTCGTTTTCCTTCCTTAACAACAGGTGCTGGTACTGACGTCTTTCTATCATTATTGAATTTTCTCTTCTTGAAATTTTCGCTTCTATTGTCTTGGCCATGATTACCACCGAAGTGGTTACCATTTCTGGCATGTTGATTTCCTCCACGTTTGTTGTCACCGCTTCGATGACTTCTACCACTGGTATTATCGCTTTGTCGACTGCTATCTCTTGGTTGTGTTGACTCATTATTACGTTCCAATAATTGAGCCCTATTTACAACATCTGAATACAAACACAGTTTGTGAAAAATTAGGTATTGATGTAAGACCCCAACTTTTATAAATAAAGATGAATTTTCTATAAATATCATTTTTGAATATTATGGAGTTAATTTGATATAATGTTATAGTTGTGGGTAATATTTATAAATTTTGCAAAGTACGCAAGTTGTTATATAATATTTGATTGGTCGGGGAATATTCGTTTTAACAAAGAATATTCGTACAACGACACAATTATTGGTGGACCCCACAACGAAATTATTGTCGGATTAAGAAAACGACAAAAATATTTTATTAAAAATAACGGCGGAAGTTTTACCATTGATACTGTTGAACTACTCGGTAGTAAAAGTACAATAATACGTGTGGTTGCATAGTAGCACACGGTATTGATTATTAATGCTTATGTGAGAAGTCACTCAGTTTGATTCAATTATTGTCAGTTAATAATATGAATTATTTAGCGATAATGACGTTTTGTTTTATTCGTATTACTAACGTAATAAAACAGAAACATCTTTTTATATAAAACAGAATACTTTATTAAAGTTATTCTATAAATAGAATATATTATATTTTATTTAAAAGATTTTTCTTTAAATATGGACCGTCAGATTAAAGTAATCAATCTGGGCCGTTTATGGATTAGTTACTATGCATTCTATTTTTCTATAAATAGCAGCTCATTCCTTCATTATTCTTACGAATTCACTGAACTCTAGAGAGAGAAACTATAGAGAGAAACTATAGAGAGAGAGAATAAGAGTATTCTTCTACTTAACTACTTCCTTATTTCAGCTCTTCTTTAAAACGGTAAGGGGTGTTATTCTTTCTTATTCATGAAAAGAACTGTTGTTATTCCATTTCTTATTATTCTGTTGGAATAACCTGTATACGCGGTCTACCCTATACTTAGTGACATTCTTCTATTATTCTGTTGGAACATCCTGTCTGTGTGTTTTACACCGGACCTGGTTCCGTTTTTATTATTATTCTGTTGGAACATCCTGTCTGTGTGTTTTACACCGGACCTGGTTCCGTCTTGTTATTATTCTGTTGGAACATCCTGTCTGTGTGTTTTATACCGGACCTGGTTCCATTATTTATTATTCTGTCAGAATATCCTGTCTGTGCGTTTACGCCGGACCTGGTTCCATTATTTATTATTCTGTCGGAATATCCTGTCTGTGCGTTTACGCCAGACTTGGTTCCATTATTTATTATTTTGTTGGAATAACCTGTCTGTGCGGTCTATCGCATGCATAGTGATTTCTTTTGTTATTCCATTTTTATTATACTCTGTTGGTTAAGTTTTGACTTCTATACTCCATGAAATTTGTCGAATATCCTTGATAATTGCGTTTCATCCAATATCTTTACATGAAAATATTCTTCTAAGCATTCTTGAATTTTACTCCACAAAGCAGTATCATGTTGACAATTTGGACGTTGTTAATTCTTGGATAAATTAATTCTTGAACTTGTTTTATTGAATTCTTATATCATTGTCATCATCCTCATGTTTATAAAATGTTAAAAGTCATCTGTGGCCTGTAGTGCATAGATGGACTTGGTATGATTATGACCAGTGATTATTCGGTATAATCATGACCGTAATGTTATAAATGATGTGGTGAAAGTCCTCATTGGCCCGTAGTGCGTTGATGGACAGTTGTTGGCATGATCATGACCATTAATGAATACACGAATATTCTTGGTCGTAGTGCAGGGGTGATTCGATGATGTGGATTATTTTATTAAGCTGAGTCCCAGCGATCACAGTGTTGAAAAACCTTTTAAATCATAAAAGATAGTAGAGTTTATTTTCTACTTGACTCTTTTAATGGATTGCTTGTTCCGCTATAGTTAAACTTGATGTCTATTATATTTTATCAGTTTAACATTGTTGAAGGCTAATGATAATTTTTTCTGCATTATCTTAGTCATAATATTTCTTACTGGGCTAATTGAGCTCACCCTTTCTTTCACTGTTCTCTTCAGGAAATGAGAACGTAGCTGGGGCAAGTCGAGGAACGGAGTGATGGTCCGAATGATAGTACTAGTTAGTAGTCCTCACTATTCTATGTAATGGTGTGTTAATAAATGTAATGAGGACTCCTTTTGAGTATGAATACTCTCTAGAAGATAATATTTGTATTCAAACTCACAGTTTATGTTTTGTCATATTATACACGACAGTTGTATTAGTAAGTTGTATTTGTATTCTGTACTATGTATCTGACGACCCAAGATGGGTGATGTATACCTAATTTTGGGGGCGTCACAGTTGGTATCAGAGCTTAGGGATATGATCCCTAGCTAAGATGTGAGAATAGAACTAGGAGGGGAGAGACGGGGAATTCCTTCGCTAATATGACCTACCTAAGTTTATTTGCATGGTATTTAATTGGTCGGTCATAATATAAGGATAATATATGACATATCAATTAACTTTTATTTTGTGGCAGTATCTGAAAATGGCATCTGAGAATGTTGAGAATAACAATGGAGCACAGACGACTGTTGATTCACCACATATCAATAATCAGGATAATGTGCATCAGGAAGGTGACAATCCTCATGCAAACAATAACACTGACCAGATGATGAATGATGGAATGTTCAGAAACTTTATGCAGTTCATGCAACAGCAGGCGAGAGCGGCTCCTGTCCAAAATATAGGTGGAAACACTGAAAACTCTCGGACGGTCACCGCTAAACAGTTCAAGGAGCTGGGACCACCAGAGTTTAAGGGAGAGCCAAAACCACTTATAGCGGAAACATGGATAAAGCAGATTACCAAGATATTTGATGTCTTGGGATGCTCCGAGGAGCAAAAGGTTCCCTTTGCCGCCTTTATGTTGCGAGGAGAGGCAGATTACTGGTGGGAATCGATTAAGCGTACTCAACCTGCCGCACTGAAGATGTCTTGAGAGAAGTTCCAAGAGCTGTTCAATGACAAATACTTTCCCGAAAGTGTTCGTCACATGAAGGAGGTGGAGTTCATCAAATTGGAGCAGAATAATATGACCGTGTCGCAGTATGAGGCTAAATTTGCTGAGTTGTCCCGGTTTGCGTCCCACTTGGTGGATAATGAAGAGCGAATGACGCAAATGTTTTTACGAGGTTTGAAACATGAGATATGTCAACATCTTATTTCTCATAAACTATGTTTGTATTCAGATGTTGTTAATAGGGCTCAGTTAGTGGAGCGCGATAACGAGTCAACGCAACCAAAAGAGAGCAGTCGGCAAAATGATAATACCAGTGAGAGCAGTCATCGAAGCGGTGACAACAAGCGTGGAGGGAATCAACAGGCCAGAAATGGTAACCACTTCGGTGGTAATCAGGGCCAAAACAATAAGAATGGTCATTTCAAGAAGAGGAGATTCAACAATGATGGAAAGACGTCAGCACCAGCGCCCGTTGTTAAGGAAGGAGAACGACCACCTATCATATGTTTCAAATGCGGAGGGGAGGGGCACATCAGTCCAAACTGCGCGATGCCGTCTAAAGCATGTTATAATTGTGGAAGAGAAGGTCATTTAGCTCGATTTTATCGTTTACCAAAAACAAGTTCAGCCAAGATGGAGATACCAAAGGCCGTTCCAGAAAAGTCAAAACTGGTAGTGCAAGGGAGAGCGTTTGTTGTGACCTCCCAGAAAGCAAGAAACCCGATTGAGGTCATCACGGGTAAGCTTATCATAAACTCTAACGAAGTCTATACTTTATTTGATACCGGTTCTACCCATTCTTTTATTTCTCCTACTTGCGCTCATCGATTAAATTTGACTCCGGAGGAATTAGACTTTGATTTATCTGTTGAAACTCCATTGGGAGAAACCTTCATTACATCCACGGTTTATAAGTCTTGTTTGGTTCAAGTTGGTACCCACACATTACCTGTCGATCTGATTTCATTAAAAATACTTGCATTTGACGTGATTCTAGGGATTGATTGGTTAACTACTCATCATGCAAAAATTGATTATTTTCGTAAGGTTGTTAGCTTTCATATTCCTAATCGACCTATTATGCGAATTCAAGCAACCAAACCATTAAAATCAATCGCTGTCATCTCAAGCCATAAAGCTATTCGTTTATTGAAAAACGGATGTCAAGCTTTCTTAGCTCATGTCACGGATCTAAACAAAAATACGTAAGTTTTGAATGATATTTCTATTGTTAATAAATTCCCTGACGTATTCCCTGAAGAACTTCCTGGCCTACCCCCAGAGTGTGAAATTGAATTTTGTATCGACCTTGAACCCGGTACAAAACTCATTTCCAAAGCCCCATATCGAATGGCTCCTATTGAACTTCAGGAGTTAAAGATCCAACTGCAGGAATTGTTAGACATTGGCTTTATTCGTCCTAGTACTTCTCCTTGGGGTGCTCCTGTGCTATTCGTGAAGAAGAAAGATAGAAGTATGCGACTTTGTATTGATTATCGGGAGTTGAATCATGTCACCATCAAAAAAGGTACCCGTTGCCACGTATTGATGACCTGTTTGACCAGTTGCAAGGAGCACAATTCTTTTCAAAGATTGATCTTCGTTCTGGATATCATCAGCTGAAGGTTAGAACTGAGGATATTCCAAAGACGGCTTTTAGAACTCGGTACGGGCATTATGAATTCCTAGTCATGTCCTTTGGATTGACTAATGCTCCTGCTGCCTTCATGGATATGATGAACCGGGTATTCAAGGAATATTTGGATCATTTTGTAGTCGTCTTTATTGATGACATCCTTATTTATTCCAAAAGCCGTGAAGATCATGAGCAACACTTGAGGCTGGTACTCCAAAAGCTTCGTGAATACAAGCTTTATGCCAAGTTGAAGAAATGCGAGTTCTGGCTGGAGGAGGTAGCATTCCTTGGGCACGTAGTATCAAGTCGTGGAATATCGGTTGACCCGGCAAAGATTGAAGCTATTCAAAGCTGGGAGCAACCTAAATCAGTGACCGAAGTACGTAGCTTTCTTGGTTTAGCTGGTTATTATCGAAGATTCGTGGAAGGATTTTCTCGAATCGCTACTCCATTAACTCAGCTGACTCGGAAAGATACAAAGTTCGGTTGGAGCGAAGAATGTGAGCAGAGTTTTCAAGAACTCAAGAGGAGACTCATTTCAGCACCTGTTCTAACAATACCATCTGGCTCGGAGGGATTTGTCATCTACAGTGATGCTTCGAGCAAAGGGTTGGGATGCGTTCTCATGCAACATGGAAAAGTCATAGCCTATGCATCAAGACAACTCAAGGAATATGAGAGGAATTATCCTACTCATGATCTAGAGTTGGCAGCTGTTGTCTTTGCACTTAAAATTTGGAGGCATTACTTGTATGGGGAGAAGGTGGAGATCTTTACGGATCATAAAAGCCTCAAATATTTCTTCACTCAAAAGGAACTCAACATGCGACAACGACGTTGGCTTGAACTGTTGAAAGATTATGATCATACCATTCAATACCATCCTGGAAAAGCGAACGTGGTAGCTGACGCATTGAGTAGAAGATCATATGCAAGTACGAGTGCAATATTGTCAACACAAAGGCCCATTTTGTGCGACTTGCAAAGGATGGAGATAGAGTTAAAGACTCCAGGGACCCATGTGATGATGACGAATATACGAGTAGAACCAACTTTAATCGATAAAGTTAAAGCTGCTCAAGCTACAGACCTGGAGCTGATGCGTATGAGGAAGAAAGTGCAAGAAGGTGCTATGCCGGAAGCAAGAATCGATGAAGAAGGAATACTTCGAGTCAACTCCAGACTTTGTGTTCCTAACAACCCTGATTTAAAGTATGAAATCATGATGGAGGCGCACAACACACCGTTTGCAATCCATCCTGGAAGAACCAAAATGTATCATGATCTTCGTCATACATTTTGGTGGAGCAATATGAAGAGAGAGATAGCGTTGTTTATCTCAAGGTGTCTAACTTGTCAACGAGTCAAAGCGGAGCATCAAGTACCAAAAGGTCCATTGCAACCACTTGAAATTCCAGAATGGAAGTGGGAGCACATTACCATGGATTTCGTTACCGGTCTTCCTAAGGTTTCTCAAGGTATAGATGCGATTTGGGTCATTGTTGATAGATTGACCAAGTCTGCTCATTTCTTACCGATACAAGAAACTTATACACTTGAACGTCTTGCTCGTATGTACATAAACGAGATTGTAAGACTGCATGGTATGCCAGTATCCATAGTTTCTGATCGAGACCCAAGATTCACTTCACGATTTTGGGTTAGTTTACAAAAAGCTATGGGCACAGATTTACGATTTAGTTCGGCATATCATCCTCAGATGGACGGACAATCAGAGAGGACTATTCAAACTCTAGAAGATTTATTAAGACTCTGTGACTTTGACTTCAAGGGAAGTTGGGACAAATTCTTACCATTGGTGGAGTTTTCCTACAACAACAGTTATCAAGCAAGTATTGGCATGGCTCCATTAGAAGCATTGTATGGAAGAAAATGCTGTTCTCCAGTATGTTGGGATAAGGTGGGTGAAGCAACGTTGTTGGGACCGGAGTTGGTACGTATGACTACAGAAAAGATTCAAACGATCCGACAACGTATAAAAACCTCACAAGATCGACAAAAGAGTTATGCTGATCTTCATCGAAAGGACGTGGAATTTGATATAGGAGATCATGTGTTCTTACGTGTTGCTCCATGGAAAGGAGTTACGAGATTTGGAAAAAGAGGAAAGCTTAATCCTCGATTCATCGGTTCATTTTTAATCCTCGATCGAGTAGGAACTGTGGCTTATAGACTCGCTTTACCGCCAAGTATGTCTCGTATTCATAACGTTTTTCACATATCCATGTTACGCAAATATGTGGAAGACCCGAACCACATTATTGAGTTAGAACCGGACGAAATAGCGGAGGATTTGACGTATGAAGAAGTTCATGTTCAAATCTTGGATAAGAAGGATCATATTCTACGCTCCAAGGATATACCTCAAGTCAAAGTTTTGTGGAGAAACCACGATGTTGAGGAAATGACTTGGGAGTTAGAATCTGAAATGAAATCAAGGTATCCTTACCTCTTCGACATACCAGGTACGTACCCTAATTTCGAGGGCGAAATTTCATAAGAAGGGGAGGTTGTAAGACCCCAACTTTTATAAATAAAGATGAATTTTCTATAAATATCATTTTTGAATATTATGGAGTTAATTTGATATAATGTTATAGTTGTGGGTAATATTTATAAATTTTGCAAAGTACGCAAGTTGTTATATAATATTTGATTGGTCGGGGAATATTCGTTTTAACAAGAATATTCGTACAACGACACAATTATTGGTGGACCCCACAACGAAATTATTGTCGGATTGAGAAAACGACAAAAATATTTTATTAAAAATAACGGCGGAAGTTTTACCATTGATACTGTTGAACTACTCGGTAGTAAAAGTACAATAATACGTGTGGTTGCATAGTAGCACACGGTATTGATTATTAATGCTTATGTGAGAAGTCACTCAGTTTGATTCAATTATTGTCAGTTAATAATATGAATTATTTAGCGATAATGACGTTTTGTTTTATTCGTATTATTAACGTAATAAAACAGAAACATCTTTTTATATAAAACAGAATACTTTATTAAAGTTATTCTATAAATAGAATATATTATATTTTATTTAAAAGATTTTTCTTTAAATATGGACCGTCAGATTAAAGTAATCAATCTGGACCGTTTATGGATTAGTTACTATGCATTCTATTTTTCTATAAATAGCAGCTCATTCCTTCATTATTTCTTACGAATTCACTGAACTCTAGAGAGAGAAACTATAGAGAGAAACTATAGAGAGAGAGAAGAAGAGTATTCTGCTACTTAACTACTTCCTTATTTCAGCTCTTCTTTAAAACGGTAAGGGGTGTTATTCTTTCTTATTCATGAAGAGAACTGTTGTTATTCCATTTCTTATTATTCTGTTGGAATAACCTGTATACGCGGTCTACCCTATACTTGGTGACATTCTTCTATTATTCTGTTGGAACATCCTGTCTGTGTGTTTTACACCGGACCTGGTTCCATTTTTATTATTATTCTGTTGGAACATCTTGTCTGTGTGTTTTACACCGGACCTGGTTGCGTCTTGTTATTATTCTGTTGGAACATCCTGTCTGTGTGTTTTACACCTGACCTGGTTCCATTATTTATTATTCTGTAGGAATATCCTGTCTGTGAGTTTACGCCGGACCTGGTTCCATTATTTATTATTCTGTCAGAATATCCTGTCTGTGCGTTTACGTCGGACCTGGTTCCATTATTTATTATTCTGTTGGAATAACCTTTCTGTGCGGTCTATCGCATGCATGGTGATTTCTTTTGTTATTCCATTCTTTATTATACTCAGTTGGTTAAGTTTTGACTTCTATACTCTATGAAATTTGTGGAATATCCTTGATAATTGCGTTTCATCCAGTATCTTTACATGAAAATATTCTTCTAAGCATTCTTGAATTTTACTCCACAAAGCAGTATCATGTTGACAATTTGGACGTTGTTAATTCTTGAATAAATTAATTCTTGAACTTGTTTTATTGAATTCTTATATCATTGTCATCATCCTCATGTTTATAAAATGTTAAAAGTCATCTGTGGCCTGTAGTGCATAGATGGACTTGGTATGATTATGACCAGGGATTATTCGGTATAATCATGACCGTAATGTTACAAATGATGTGATGAAAGTCTTCATTGGCCCGTAGTGCGTTGATGGACAGTTGTTGGAATGATCATGACCATTAATGAATACACGAATATTCTTGGCCGTAGTGCAGGGGTGATTCGATGATGTGGATTATTTTATTAAGTTGAGTCCCAGCGATCACAGTGTTGAAAAACCTTTTAAATCATAAAAGATAGTAGAGTTTATTTTCTACTTGACTCTTTTAATGGATTGCTTGTTCCGCTATAGTTAAACTTGATGTCTATTATATTTTATCAGTTTAACATTGTTGAAGGCTAATGATAATTTTTTCTGCATTATCTTAGTCATAATATTTCTTACTGGGCTAGTTGAGCTCACCCTTTCTTTCACTGTTCTCTTCAGGAAATGAGAACGTAGCTGGGGCAAGTCGGGGAACGGAGTGATGGTCCGAATGATAGTACTAGTTAGTAGTCCTCACTATTCTATGTAATGGTGTGTTAATAAATGTAATGAGGACTCCTTTTGAGTATGAATACTCTCTAGAAGATAATATTTGTATTCAAACTCACAGTTTATGTTTTGTCGTATTATACACGACAGTTGTATTAGTAAGTTGTATTTGTATTCTGTACTATGTATCTGACGACCCAAGATGGGTGATGTATACCTAATTTTGGGGGCGTCACAATTGACGTATCTCAAGTTTCAAACCTCTTAGAAATATCTGCACCATTCTCTCCTCATTATCAACCAAGTGGGGCGCAAACCGAGATAACTCGGCAAACTTAGCTTCGTATTGTGACACAGTCATATTGTTTTGCTCTAGCTTGATAAACTCTATCTCCTTCATGTGACGAATACTTTCGGAAAAGTACTTGTCGTTGAACAGTTCTTGGAACTTTTCCCAAGACATCTTCAGTGCGGCAGGTTGAGTTCGCTTTATAGATTTCCACAAGTAATCTGCCTCTCCTCGCAACATGAAGGTGGCAAAGGGAACCTTTTGCTCCTCAGAGCATCCCAAGACATCAAATATCTTGGTGATCTATTTTATCCACGCCTCCGGTGGTCCCAGCTCATTGAACTGCTTAGCGGTGACCATCCGAGAGTTGCCAGTGTTTCCACCTATTTTTTGAAAAGGAGTTTCTCTTGCCTGATGTTGCACGAATTGCAGAAAGCTCCTAAACATTTTGTCGTTTGCCAATTCGTCAGTGTTGTTGTTCACTTGAGGATTATTGCCTTCCTGATGCACATTATCCTAGGTATTGATCAGTGGTGACTCAACAGTCTCATGTGGTTCATTGCTTAATTCGACATTTTCGAATGCCATTTTCAAACACTGCCACAAAACAAGGGTTAATTGACATGCCGCATATTATCCCTATATTATGACCGACTAATTAAATAACAAATAAACTTAGGTAGGTCATACTAGCTAAGAATTTTTCTGTCTCTCCCCTAGTTCTAGTCTCACATCTTAGCCAAGGATCATATCCCTAAGCTTTGATACCAACTGTGACGCCCCTAAAATAGGTATACAACACCCATTCTGAGTCGCCAAATACATGGTACAGAATACAAATACAAACTTAATTTATACAACTGTTAAGTGTCGTGTAGAATACGACACAACATAAGCTGTGAGTTTTAATACAAATATTATCTTCTAGACAGTATTCAAACTCAGAATAAGTCCTCATTACATTTATTATCACACTATTTCACAGAATAGTGAGGACTACTAATACAAATATCTGGACCGTCACTCCGTTCCCCGACTAGTCCCAGCTATATTCTCATTTCCTAAAGAGAACAATGAAAGTAAAGGGTGAGCTCAACTAGCCCGGTAAGAAATATTATGACTAAGATAATGCAGAATAAGTTATCGTTAGCCTTCAACAGTGTTAAACTGATAAAATATAATAAATATCATGTTTAACTGTAGCGGAACAAGAAATCCATTAGAAGAGTCAAGTAGAGCATAATATCTACTATCTTCTATGATTTAAAAAGTTTATCAACAGTTTTATCGTTGAGACTCAGCTTAATAAATAATCCATATCATCGAATCATCCCTGCACTACGAGCCAAGGATATTCATTAGTATCACCAATGGTCATGATCATGCCAACAACTGTCCATCAATGCACTACGGGCCAATGAGGACTTTTATCACATCATTTGTAATATTACAGGACATGATTATAAACGAAGGGTCCCTGGTCATAATCATACCAATCAACAGTTCATCTATGCACTACGGGCCAAAGATGACTTTCATCACAATATAAGCATGAGGATGATGACAATGATATAAGAATTTAATTAAATAAAAGTAAAGGTTAAATTCTAAAGATTTATAATTTAATATATCCAGAATTCAATAATGTCCAAATTGTCAACATGATACTGCTTTGTGGAGTAAAATTCAAGAATAATATTGTATCAAAAATGATTTGGACCGAAAAAAAATTAATTTTTGTCATGAATAGTACCCCGGTGAATATTACCCGAGTGAATAATACCCCGTAAAAAGTACTTCAGGAATAGTATCCCGTGAATAGTACTCTGACATGAAAAAGTTAAAACTTATCAAGAATGCTCAAAATAATATTTTCATAAAAAGATATTGGATGAAGCGCAAATTTCAAGGATATTTTACTAATTTCATGGAGTATAGAAGCAATACTTATCAACATAAGTGTAGAATTATGAATATGAAACGAAATAATATTACTTACATACTACAGAGTATGGAAGAAAATATTATTTCTTACGAATATTGAACAAGAATAATATCACTTACGAATACGAAAGAAATAATACCACTTACCTTAGTAGGAGATTGGATAATGTAATAGTATAGTAACATAATACTCTTCTTCTTTCTCTCTATACTTTCTCTCTCTATAGCATGAATGAATTGATAAAAAATAATGAAGAAATGAGCTTTTATTTATAGGCTTGGCAGAGTAAGGGTAAAATAGTCTTTTTGCCATAATTTATGACATCATTGCTTACATCATCGATCATATTACATCATTGCTTACCTCATCGTCCGATGGCATCATCGCTTGCCTCATCGTCCAATGACATCATCGCTTACATCATAGGAATTCAGATTCAATTTGTTCTCTTCCACCTCCTTTTACTTTTATATCATGAATTTACTATAATAACGTTACCATTCAAATTATAAAAAACATACTATTATATAATCACATCATACTACTATAATGTAATATTATAATAATATATTTGAATGAATTATTTTATCGAAAAAGATAAAATACCAACTTTCAACAAATGTCACATGCTAAAAATTCCTCAGTTTAAATCCACATTGAATAAATATTTTCTTATCATATATATCAATAATTAATTATCCATAAATAATATTACAAAATTTTAATATTGACAATCAGGTCGTCCCCAGGAAAGAGAGGGCTTTCCGATAAGAATTTATCCCTATTGGCGCGCAATTAGGTGACCAGACCCCTTTGCTCGACAGAACTTTCTAGACATTGTCAATAATATAAATAATAATATTATTCAAATAATATGAATTATTGTGATAATTTAAAATGTTGTGCAATGACAATTATTGAATCAATAATATAAAATATCAACGTAGCAATTATTGAATCAATAAAATAAAATATTGTGCAGCAATTACTGTAACAATTGTTGAGTAGTGACTTCTTACGTAAGCATCAATAATCAAAGATACTGTACAATACCGTGTGCTACTATGCAACCACGCGTATTACTGTACTTTTATTACCGGATATTTCAACAGTTAACGATAAAACTTTTGCCGTTATTTTATAAAAATGATATTTTTGTCGCTTTCTATATCCGACAATTATTCCATTGTGGGGTCCACCAATGATCGTACCGTCGTACGGATATTTCTCGACAAAAAGAATATTTCCCGACCAATCGAATATTTTATAACCACTTGCTTATTTTATAAAATTTATAAATATTACCTACAATTATAACATTATATCAAACTCCACAGCATAATATTCAAAAATATATTTCGAGAAAATTAATCTTTATTCATAAAAGTTGGGACCTTACACATGGTGAATAATCCTTCGTATTCATTCTTTATTAAATTGTGAAAATGATCTGTCTACGCGGATTACTGCATAACGAGTGAAAATCTATTTGCAGCTTCGTATATTCTTTTATACTTCTATGAGATATCATTTCTTTTGTATTCATCAAGGGATATCGTCTTCTTTCATATTTCTCCATTTATGGTACGAATTTATTGTTTGTTTCCATAACCTTATTATTAAATGGTGAAAACTCTTGAAATTAGTGGAATATTCTTAATAGTTGTGCTTCTTCTATTATCATTTCACTATTGGTCTGAACTTTTTTATTAAAATTATAATATTTTCATGGCGGGATACTATTTATGTCGGGGTATTATTCATTTGGAATATTATTCATTCGAGTACTATTCATTCAGGGTACTATTCACGACAAAATTGATTTATTTTATGTCCAAATTATTTTTGATACATGAATATCAATCTTGAATTTTACTCTACAATTAGTTATCATGTTGATAATTTAGACATTTTTGAACTCTGGATAAATTAAATTATAAATATTTAATATTTATCCTTGATCTCACTTGATTGCTTCGTTATATCATTGTTATAATCCTCAGACTTAAATTTGTGTTGAAAAGTTATCTTTGGCCTGTAGTGCAAAGATAAACTGTTGATTGGTATAATTGTGACAACCCGAAAATTTAAAAAATATTAAATGATTAAATTAAAGATTAAAGCTTAAATTTTAAAACCTAGAGTGAAAATATATGATTTATTTAAAAATTTATACGATTTAATAATTGAAAGAAATTATGTAATAATAACTATGGCAAGCCATTTGAAGAAGGTTTATTGACTGCAGCAAACCGTATTAAGAGGTTTAATAGACATTAAATTAAATGTCTAGTCTAATTTATGAGTTTATAAATTATTTTATGATTTATAAAGGATATGTATGTTTACGTGAGATGGTAAATATATTAAATTATATTTGTTATATGTAAATAAATTTATATAAACAATTTATAATGTGAGAAAATAAAGTTATAAATTATTTTCTATATGTGATGTGTACATGTTTGGTGTAACTTGTAATGAAGAGTTAATATATATATATATATATATATATATATATTACGCAGGGAAATAAAATTATTGGGAACAATTTGTGTAATGAAGCAAAAAGAGGCGGATTAAGCATATAATATTTATATATACTTTACCCAATAGTATTAGAATAAATTCTTAGTTGAATTTATGATAATGAGTTAAGGATATTATATTAAAATATCTTGGGTATGTAAATAATTGTATTTACATAAGAAATTATGTGTAACATATTTATTTTATAATTATAAAATAAATATGTAATTTGAGTATGTTATGTTATATTTTATATAATTTATATATCAAATATGGGTTATGTAAATTATATGATTCTAAGAGGGTAAAATAAATTAAGAAGATTTATGTAGTAACTTATTTGATTAAATTAAGTTATTAAGATTGGGTAATTAAATAACTTAACAAAAGCAAGCTAAAGATAAGAGAGGGAGAATTGTGCGAGTTACGAACACTTAGGGTTGAAAACCTAATATTTAAAACTTAAGAAAATATCTTAAGGAATATGCTAAGTAATAAAGAATATTCCGAGAATATGCTAAGAATATGTCAAGGGGTGATTTCCAAGCTTTTAAAGACGAAGGGAGAAACTAGAGAAGACTTAAGTGGTGACCAACTTATAAGAAATTGAAAATAGCTTTTATATAAGCTTTCATCTGAGTAATAGGAGAGCTATTGAATATTGGGTAAAGGTCCAAAAATACCCTTGACTTTTATCTCGAAATCCCACTTACACCCTAAACTATTTTTTTTCTTCAAAAGTACCTCTAACGTTATAAAACGTGGCTCAAATATGCCCCTCCCGTTAAAAAAATGACAGCTAGACAAACGGATGTTAATTTATTTATGATGTGGTTGCCACGTGGCAAGATTGATACTTATGTGTAAAAAGTGAGTTATTTTATAAATTTTCTTTTATCATTTATGTGAGTGAAAAAGCAAAAATAATACCAATAAATTATAATAAAAATAAATTAATAGTTAAATTAAACAATTAACCAAAAAAGAAGAAGAAGAAAATAAACTACCCTCCTCCCCTGCCCTTTCCCCTTCCTAGTTCCCCGCTTCCCCAGTTTCTCCCTTCCCCGTCATCCCCGTACCCCTATTCCCTTTACCCGACATCCCTTTCCCCCATTCCCTTTAGCAGATATTTCATTCCCCTTTCCTGTCATCTCTTATTCCTGTTCCTTTCATCCATACTAGATAACAATAAAAGGAAAAAAATAGAAAGATTAGCACAAAATAAATCATCTGTACCATCGGCAACGAGTGAAGATGTCGATGATTTAATCTGCAACAAGTGAAGACACCCTCGACCTCGAGCATATCTACAAACATACTTTCATTTTCACTATTCTCCCTTTTGTTATTTTTCATCTTTATTTCCTTTTTCTTTTTGCTTTCGTTTGGGCTTGTTGGTGACAATAAATTTGTTGATTTAGGTGTTAGGGTTTTGCTGCAATTTGGGGCCCTTTTAAATTTGATTTATTTGAGTGGTTGATTTTACTTTATTTCATTTCTCTGCCTTGTTAAAATTGTTGCTATTGTGTTCTGGTTTATCTTATTGTGAGTGATGGTAGTGATGAAATTTTTCGGTGGGTGATTTCTTTCCATCTTCTGTTCTTTTATTTTTTCGATTTGGGCTAGGGTGGTGTTGTGGTGGTGGTGTTAACGGTGGTGGGTTGTGATAATGTCTTAGCGGTGGTGGTGGGTTGTGCTAACGCCTTGGCGGCGGGTGGATCTCGTGGTGGTGGTGGATCTGTTGATGGCGTGACGGTGCATGGTGGTGGATGGTGATAGATATCTGAATTAATTAGATCCAAAAAAAACTTATTTCACTAAATATTCATGTGATAATTACTTATAAAAATATGTCTGGAAAGAAATAATTATTTACATAAAATATAATTATTTTAAAAAATAATTATTTACATAAAATATAGTTATTTAAAAAAGATAGTTCATTCTATCTAATCATTTTTACTTAATAAAATTAGTAATAAATAAAACTTATTAATAAAATATATATAAATTATAAATTATAAAATATATCTAAAATATTATTTTTATATCCATCAGATGTCACATTAGTAATTTTTGTTTTAATTATTTGCCAGTCAGTAAATCTTGTCACGTGGCAGCAACATCACAAATAAATTAACATCCGTTTGTCTAGTTGTTATTTTTTTAACGGGAGGGGCAAATTTGAGCCACATTTTGTAACGTTAGAGGTAATTTTGGAAAAAATAATAATTTAGGGTGTAAGTGAGATTTTAGGGTAAAAGTTAAGGGTATTTTTGTACCTTTTGCGCATTAAATAATTGTTGAGTACCATTCCATTCTTGGTTCTCTGCTCTCTTCCTCTTTCTTTCCAAAGATTATCCTAAACCCATTTCATGCTTAGTTCTTCATATTTCAACCTAAAATCGCAAGAATACATCAATTTTTGTTACAAATCTCACCAAATCTATTAAGAGCTGAAGCTATAAATTGAATTTGAAGGAGAAGTAAAGCAAAACACGGACCAAGAAGAATTCAATTCCTACATAAATAAGCTTGAAGCAAGAATTCAACTAATATATCAAACAATAAAGGTAAGTCACCTTGCTAAATTTATGAAAATTGAAGTAGATAATATCTGTTATTGCTGTGATTGGTTGTGGGAGTTTGGATTACGGAACCATAAAGGGTTCAAAAGATATAAGGAAGAATATATAAGGAGATGGCATGTTAATGTGTTCAGATTTTATGAAAACTAAGCTTTTGAAACTGTGCATGCTATGTGTTTGCTAAAATACCTCAATGAGGTTATTTTGCTAAAATATGAGAAATTACTTGGTTTCTCTGCAAATTGTTGAGGATATGTGAGTTATATATTAACTCAAGTAGTATGGATAATTGAAATTAAGTTCAAAATGGTTTTGAAGAATTTCTTACAATCTAGTGAAAACTAAAATTTTTGTTAAACGTAGATTTTCGAGCTCTTCCTTTTGTACCATAAAAATGTTTATAAAGACCCAACCTTGGTGTAATTGGTACCATGTAGTGTGGCCTAGAAGTGAACAAGTTTTAAGTTCTTTGAACTTGCAATGTGGAAGATATGATTGAGAAGGTAGCATGAGAAGCAAAAGAAATTTGCAAAAACAGAAACCTTGCCTATCTTGTGCCTAATTTGGACTGGTTCAGCCTTGCCCTGATCTCTATTCTCTAAGTTCACCATTTAGGTAACCTTTGATATCTAAAGGATAGCTAACAGGTTCTACACACGGAAGGAGGGAGGGGAAAGTATGAACCACATGTCACTTCAATATGGTTTTGGTCGGTGATTGTGGAGATTACTTCGGTTTATTTTTATAAATTCAATTTTGTTAGAGTTGTACTTCTTCGGAAATCGTTATAGGGTAAGGGAAGTAGGAAACACTGGGAGGCAGTAATGGTGGGTTGTGCTCCTACGAGTTCTGGAAATAATCCAATTGGAATGAATCAAAAAGGAGCTAAAACGAATTTATAGGGAAGGTTTTAGTAAAACATGTTAGAAACCGAAAAATTGTGAACTGTTGACCCTAAGGACAAATTCGGGGATAGCTAGAGTTTCCAGAAAACTCTGGCCTTTTGGGGTATTATAGTACATTGAATAAGCTTTCCATAGACTCCGGAAAGGAGTAATTCCGACTTCAGAGCAAAGAGTTATGACCATTCAAAGTAGTCGCGTCATAACTGTCCAACCAATTCTGACCAGTCCCCTTTGCACGAAATTCTGGAATTTTGTGTTAAGAATTTGAAAATGGTCAAAAAATAAAAGTTATAGCCCCAGAAGTTAGCTTCGCGTGGGCTCAAGAATCGCTCAAAAATGTTTTGAAACGAAAAATTTATGACTGTTTTAGCGAGAGAGGGTACAGTTGGGAAGAAATTGAAACTGTTATGAACGTCTACTTTTGACGCATTGTTTGGGTTACCTAATGAACCCGAATTGGGTGACTCGTATTTTTTAAAAATAGTCTTACATACCATGTATAAAATATTCGAAAATGGGCATGATGCGGCATGCGAGCTAGAAATGGAAAAAATTGCAAAGTAGCCGTGTCGCGAAGGGAGCTGCTGCCCACAGCAGCAGCGCACAGTAGCAATTGGCAGCGAGCAGCTGCAATAGCAGCGTTAGCGGCCTATTTTTGGCTTTGTGGTGTAAATTGATAATTTACCCATAAAGCATAGTTTTTAATTTCCTAAATAAATAAGTACAAGAGTTATAAAAAATATCTAATATTCTATATGAATGAATGAATACTTTAAAAGATAAAAGTTAGCAAATGTGAGCGTCCAAAAATTGGGGGGGCCGCAGGGCCAATTGAGGATACTTTCAATTAAACTAAGGGTGTTGGGTTTTTTTATAAAGAAAAAAATGTTGACTTTTCCAAAAGTTTTCGACAAAATACGTACCAAAATTTAAGAAATTAAATAAGGATCTCAATTTTACATAGTAATGAAATCGTAAGTATTAAATTTTGTTTATCTTCGTTCCCACTGAAATGATGGAGTTTTTTAATTTGATTTTGTAAGTTAATTGAGAAGTAACAAGACTAATAAAATTACATGCCAAATATGAGTTGGGAAGTTTTTTTCAACACCTTTTGTTAAAGTTTTTTTTTTTTTTAAATAAAAAATCATCGATGATTATATACAGTGTGATGCAGAAACATGGTGTTCCCGTGCTTATGACAGTCTGACAAATGTTTATAAGAATTTTTTTCTTCTTCGGTCCAAGAGAGAGTAACAATATCCTTCTTCTTCTTGTTGTGGTTGTTGAAGTTGTACAGTCGACTTGTAGTATCCTCCTTCCTTTCATCTTTATCTTCATCTTCATCTTCATCTTCACACACAACCTTAAGCCCTACCTCTTTTATCACTGAATTAACAGTAATTAACTCAATGGTAAGATGATCCCCAACTTCTAACAAATTCCCTAACCTCCAATGACTCAAAATTATTATTCCATCCTCATATTTGCCATCTTTTTTCCACCATATGTAATCATCTTTCCCAACTCCTTGTTTGTTCACCACAACGAAAGGACGCCAATAATAACTCCATCGGAGATCCTTGGTCCTATTACTAATTTTACATCCATCATGCCGATTAGAATTACTCTTATCATCTACATGATAAGCATAACACACATTCAAGCCTCGGATCCTCCTCTTCTTCGAGCTGCTGCAATTATCCGGAACAATAAAACATACTGAGCTTGACCCGCTCCTATCTATATAATCAAACCATGATTCTACCAGCTCTTTTCCTGGAATAATTGTGCTGAATATACCATAGTCACAACGTACCTGAACCACACCAAATCAAATAATATTAATAATAATGATGACGTAAATTTTGATAGATATATACAGCAAGATCAGAAACAAGGCCATATCCGAGAGTACCTTCATTTTTTCAACAACTTTATCCTCAACTTGAAACTCCAACAACCCCAGATTCTTTATAATTCTTTTGTCCACATTTTCAATGCCCACTGATTTGTAATATCCTTCAACTTCACCCAGATTCTCACAATCCCAACTATTAATGCAGAATAAATTAGATGTACTTTTTATTATTTCCAAGGACTCGTTGTGGGTGACAGACAAAACTTGTACAGTACTTGGCAGATCTTCAACAGATTGCAGCAACGGGCAGTACGTCAAGCTGAGTTCCTTAAGCCTGTTAAGAGTTCCGATGCAATCTGGAAGGCTTCGAATTAAATTCCCATCTAAATTCAAATACTCCAGGAAGGGTAGGTTACAAAAGTCCATGGGGAAAGAAGCATCAGATAACTTCTCACATCCAAGACTTAACTTAACTAAACAGCCCGGCAAATCCCACTGTTGGACCTCTCTGCTAAGAGGAATTAATGCAATATTTCTAGTTCTATCAGCACAAATCTCTTTCAGTGACTCCATACTCCTCATCCCCGTTGGAAACTCACAAAGACTTGAGCAACCGGAAATCATCAGTTTTTCAAGACTTCTTAGCCTGCCTATGTTTCTTGGAAGCTCTTTTAAACTTGTGCAATCACTTAGATCTAGTAAAGCAAGTCCCTCGACAAATCCAATAGATTCACAAACAACAACCAAACTCGCACATCCTTTCAGGATCAACCTCTCAAGATTTGGGACTCTTGAGAAGTTAGGAGTTCTGGAAATCCATTTAGAATGACTGAGATTAAGGATCTTCAGGGATGGAAGGAACTGTTAATCAAAAAGAAAATAAATTACAAGTGTATTTTTCAAGAACTTGGATGACAAAACGAAGGGAAAAAAATTGAACCGAGTATTACATACCTTGTTTCCTTTCCAGACTTGTTTCAAGCTGCTGTATTGCATGTCAAGAATAATCAACCTTTCCAATGATAAATCATTGGGAATAAATCCTAAATGGAATCCATGCCAATACAAACATCTTAATTGTTTAGGAAATTCTTTGTAGCTTCCCTCGAGTCTGACATAATTGAGCTTTAATAGCCTTAGTTGTCTCATCCTTGTGAAGGCATTAGTTTCAAAGTCCCCTTCGTATAAATTATTTTCCATCGGATGCCACGAGAGGAACTTGGAAGCATGACGTTTTAGTGACTTGAACCACTCAAATGTGTTGTCATGAACGTCTTCAAAGCAATGTTGTTTTCCAATATAGTTTAATTTTACCGGGTTATCTTTCTTAAACATTCGCACGTCAAATCCCAGAGCTTTGATTGCTTCCGTACCCTATTGAATATAGATAACCAAGATGAATTGGATAAGAAAGAGAATGCAAATACACACTAAAAAAACATCCCCAACACACATATACATGAATGAGATGAGCATGTTTCTTACAATTTTGTCACTCAAAACGCTAGAGCAATCTTTTGGATGCCACAATCTACTACGTTTTTCAGGCTCATCAGGTGCTTCCTGCTTAACGATATCTCTTCCCATGTCTTTAATTAGTTGATGCATCATCAACTTGTTATTGTAATGATCAATATGTAAGAGACATCGACCAACAAGATGCTCAATTGCCACCGTTGTTTGTAAGTCACATGAGTCTAGTACCTTGATTGTCCAATCCTTATCCTCTCCGACAAAGAAACAAGCAACATGAAGGAAAACATTCTTGGTGTCAATATCTGGTAAGCCATCAAAAGTTATTTTGAGTTTCTTGACAATATTGCCATCACCAACTCTTTCTAATTTCTCCAATTGACTCACCCATATATCTATATCTTTTCCAAACAAAAATGAACCTATAACCTCAAGAGCTAATGGAACCCCTCCACAATGTTGAAGTATACCTTTACAGTGCTCCACATAACCTTCATTGGGGTGTTCTTGTCCAAAGGCATGCCAACTGAATAGCTGAAGTGACTCATCACCATTTAGCTCATTAACTTCGTACATCTTACAAACATCATTAGATTTTATCAAATGCTTGTGTCTGGTTGTTAATATAATTTTACTCCTAGGATGAAACCAATCTCGCATCCCAAGTACTGCATTTAATTGTTCCAACTGATCCACATCATCAAGAACGAGAAGTATTCTTTTACATGATACCACATCTCGAATCTTAATGGCGCCTTCATCAACATTGTATATCTTCTCCTTTCTTCCACTAAGAATATCCGAAAGAAGTTGTCTCTGTAAACGAACCAAACCATTGGGTTGTTCAGAAGCATCTCTAATGTTTGCAAGAAAGCTGCTTCCTTCAAACGAGTCGAAATTCAGGTTATAAATAGTTTTGGCAACGGTTGTCTTACCTATGCCCCCCATTCCATAGATCACCAGTATGTCAACATCATTTGACCCATTTTGTACCCAATAATTGATGTCGCTCACATGAAACTTCATTCCAATGAGGTGGTCGGGAACTCTTAAGACTGAACGTTTCAATTTTTTAAGAATCTCTTTAACAATCTCTTGGATAAATTTAGCTTCTTGTCTGCAAAATCGTGAAAGAAAAATATATCATTGCGAGTATCAAATGAATATTATTTTCGAAATATGCAATAAAGAAGAGAATTCAAGAATATTTCTAAACTTAAATTAACGAGCAGTTTCTTGACAAGAGCACTTACCCTCACAATTTTAACATTTCTTATAGTTCAATAATTATCATTTTTTTGTAATCAACTTTTTGTTTAGTAATTCCTTCCATAATCTACACAAGTATATGCACTTATATAAACATAATTCTTCAGTATTAAACTTTTTGTATTTATCCTTGATATGTATGTTTAGCTGCTTGCTAAAATATAATGAGAATGTTGAATAATGTAGTTATAAAAAATACAAAATCATATTCTAAGTATATGTTCTGGACAAGATTTAGAGGAGAAGAGAAGGCAAGCTTTGTAGTTTACACCAGTTTATATGCAGAAGGTAAAGAAAGAGGAAGGAAAGAAAAAAAAATACAGGGACATGCTTATCAAATTAATTTCATCTCTATAAACACATAACTTATTGTGACTACTTATACTTTTTTATTATGAATGTCGTCGATTGTAAGAATAAAACTCTAAGAAAAGGGTGAACAAAGTTCATTACCCGTCCTGTAATTCCATTCCCGACAGATCTGCAACTTTGCTAAGGGCTGCCTTCCACCTCTCCACCTTCTCCATTCCTTCCCTTTTCTTCTCATCATTCTTCGACTTTAATCCCTCCACATGTTTGAAAAATGCATCTGCAAAACTCCCTGTTTGATGCCTAATTTGGGTTGGAACTACATGATAGAAAACTGGCAGAATCATATGATTGGTGGAATTCTTCTTGTGTTCAAGGATTTTCACAAGCTCATCAAGACACCATCTTGAAGAAGCATAGTTTTTTGAGAATACCACTATTGAAATCTTCGATTCTTGAATTGCCTTTTGCAGTTTTGACTCAATATTCTCTCCCCTCGGAAGTTCATCATCATCTCTAAAAGTGCGAATTCCTGCATTTGTCAAAGCTGTGTAGAGGTGATCGGTGAAGGTCTTACGAGTGTCTTCACCTCTAAAACTCAAGTACACATGATAAGAATACTGGAATGTAGTAGATGAGGCTTCTCGGGGGCTCGCAGCAGCCATTGATCACTAAGTGATTGATGACTAGTGATCTATAAATTACACGATCACTGAATGTGCCATAGGTAGATGTCAATGAAAAATAAAATAACAGCGCAAAGGAATGAACTCTAGCACAAAAACCAGAAAAAGGTAGCCAAATATTAGGAAACACATGAATAAAAAATATTAATTCTAACAACTTTCAACTTCATTAATACGCAACTTCACAACTTTAATAGTATAAATTGAATAAAAAAATATTTAATTATTCACATTTTTAATTTCATGTAAGTGCATATTTTTCTCTGTACTAACTACTTGTACATATATTCACTACAAAAAAATACATCTAATTAATATTGTTTATCAACATACTCACACGAACATGTTATATATATATATATATATATATATATATATATATATATATATATATATATATATATATATATATTAATGGATAAAAGATATAAGTAATTCTTGACTTTCCTTAATTCCTTTCTTTTCATATAGCTAATTTGTCATTGCGATGTAGCTTAGCACCACCACTTTGTATGTGTAAGATAGAATTCTACAAAAATAATAAATATAAATTATTCACTTTTTTTTAATACTTACGAGTTTAATTTTTTCAATTTTTGAGAAATATAGTTGATATATAGCTTATAGGATTAACAAAAGTACCTCAAAAATGTTGACATTTAATAGAACATAGTACAAATAAAATCTTTTTAAAACTATTTTAGAAACTAGGTTGTGCCTCGTACGGGTTGTAATCTTTTATATATAACAAGAAAATTGAATATCTTATCCAAATTAATTTGGTTGGCCATTTTAAGGGTAATTTGGTCATCAACTTATAATTTTTCAAATACAAATTATACAATAATAATAATAATAATAATAATAATAATAATACATGTTCAAATACAATAAATATAGTTATTATTTCATATCTATATATACATGCATGCACGAATCTCACAATAAAACAAAAGAAAAATCATAAAAAAACATTAATGTATATCACAACATATCTATATATATTATGCTCCAAGGAGCCATAAACCTAATAACTTAACCTTTTGACCAAATTGATTTAAGATAAGCATATACGGATGGGTATCCGATTTCGCCAACAACTAACAAGTTTTTGGATCAAAATGCAGATTTAGATAAGTGTATATCACAACAATACAATCGAAAGTCAGAAAACATTCAACTAATCAAGAACATGAAATGGATACCCATTTTAACTAATCAAGACTGTAACTTAATTAATTACTTGCATAGTGTTTTTTCTTTTAAATTGGTAATTAATTTAGGAATAATTATGAAATGTGTAAGTACGTACCTTTAATTAGTTGCCAGTGAAAATCCCGCCCTACTGGATACTCCTCTTGAAGAAATAAAGAAGAAGAAGAGTATGAAAAAGGATGAAAACTGGGAGGAGAAGATATAATAAATGAATGATCAAAGAATGATAATTCTGAACATCAAGCCCATTACATTTTTATTTAATTAAGGGAATAATATTTTCAGTGCAATATTAATTGTTTACGTTACAACACAAATGATGCTCACCCTTTGTCAGAGGTTAGTGTTTATTTTCAGTGCAATATTAATCTCCAAAGCAAAGTAGTTTTAATAAAGAAGTAGTATTATTTAAGAGGAGTATTTTAGATCTGTCCTATATATATACACGGTCCGAATCTTAAGCGCACCTCTTATTTAACATACTTTCTCACTCCCCTTTAGTGACGGATCGGACGACGATTCGGTCCGTCGCTATATGTTGTCCGTCCTTAAAAGCTAAGACGACGGTTTTATATATAGCGCCGGACCGGGCGATGGTCCGTCGCTAAATGTGGTAAACAAGGTATGTTGAATAAGGGGTGAGTTTAAGATCCGAACTATATATATATATATATATATATATATATATATATATATATATATATATATATATATATATATACATACTAGTAAAAAATTAAAAACGTGCACATAAACTGTGCCTTTGACATTTGGCACATTTAACATTATAATTATAATAATTTATGGCAATCGAAGCACGTTTTTATAATTAAAGTTAATAGTTTGGAGTCATTGAAATTTCGTCATCAGTGATGAAATATGCAGGGAAAAATAATAAATATAAGGATAGCCAAATAAACCAATTATATATAAAAAATGTACGTATTTTTTTATGCATAATATGTTTGTTTATAATGTATATATATATAGACATATTTTGTTTGATGATTTTTATTTTTTTAATATTATTTTTCTTATAGAAAAAATTTGTTATTTTAAAAATATTTTTTCTTATAAAGATTACATGAAAAAAAAAGGTTCTTTTTTAAATGTACGTTTTTTTGTTTTCTTCAGTTTTTTCGCCTATGAAGCTAGATCTTAGGATTTAAAAACGAATAATAAACACACATATTAAATGAAAAATAAAAAAATAAGAATACACATTTTATAATAATTCATATATCAAACAAAATTTAAATTATAGCTAAAAAATCATAACCCCTATATCATTATGAGGGCCAATATATTATTAGTCGAATTCACATAAATATGAACCAATCTCAAGACTGAATTTGACACTATCATCATTTTACTAGTACTACCTCCATCTCATAATAACTGTCGTTTTAGAAAGAAATTTTTTTTCTAATTTATTTGTCGTTTACAACTTTCTAGGGGAAACAATTATTTACTTTCCTATATCACCCCTACCATCTCTCATTGTCCCAATAAATTTTTTCCTTGTATTAATAGTTTTTAACTTTCCATAAAGGGGTAGTGATGAAATTTTACACTAATTTTAATTAATAAATGATAGCACTAAATGACTTTCTTAATTTATGTGCATCAAACTAAAACGACAGTTATTATAGGATGGAGGGAATATTATTTATTTATTATGTGACTCGAGCCCCTTATCTAAGGTCAATGTTTACCTGCTAGTACGTAGTATATGTTTGCCTAAATAATTTTCTTGCACAATAAATATGTGGGCCTTAAGGAAAAAGAGAAAACGGCGTTAATGTTGACCAGACTTTGTCCACTCATTGTACAGTTTCCATATTAGTATAAGGTTATAGGGCAGAAGAAAATGGTTTTAAATTTGATATACTGTCGTACACGACACGACAGGTGTTTGAACTTAGAATCGTGACAAATTAAACGATATACACGACAAATTGATAAAATAACACTAATTTTGCAAAAATATTGAATTTGGTACGTCTTCTTCGGATTCGATTATTTGGTCAATTAATTAATACAATACTTATATGTAGGGAGAAATTATCTTTTACCTGCGTATTGATACTGTATTGATCAATTGACCAAAGTTTAGTTCATGGTAGTCATTCTCCCCTCTCCTTCTACTATAAATAGGAGTGAAGGCATGTGAACAGTGTACCTATCCTGTTTAGTATTCCACTTGTTAGAAGTGGTTAACATAAAATTTATTTTGGGATAAGTTGGTCAACTAGTTAATAGAATACTAACACGCAGGCGAGACTTTATGTGTGTCAGCATTCTATTGGCCAATCAATAAGTTTAGGGGGACCGGTGGGTTCCGACCGGAGTAGTGACTGACCGAATTTTATTTTATTTTTTACTTTTAACTACCAAATAATTAATGTGATTTATTAGAATTGAAATTTTTATAAAATGCAGATATTTAGGTGTCATTTGGATACATGTAGAAAATAGAGTTATACAGTCTGTGCAACCCTGTTTTTTACATGTATCCAAATGACACCTAAATCACTGTATTTTATAAAAATTTCAGTTCTAATAAATTACATTAATTATTTTTCACCAGTCTCTTTTATTCAATTAATGCAGTATTTGACTTAAAATAATAATAATTGATAACGTTTGAAATAATTAATAACATTCATTTTTTAAAATGAGTTATACATTAAATTCATCAAGTAAAATAAATATTTTTAACCTTTTTCAAGTGATTTTGATGATTGAAGGGCAGTGAAAATTTCTAATAAATCAAACATTAGTTATGGCCACATTAAGTACACTTATTTTTTCCCCCTTCAAATCACTTCCTCATACTTAAATTAACTTTTTAAATCATGTTCTCAATTCATATTCTGTTGACCCTTCCGAATTATGCCACTGAAAATAATATCTTTTACTTTTCTTCTAAATATTTAGTCATTATAATTTGTATTAGGCTAATAACTCACTGAGTTTTTTCTTTTCTCCCCAGGGCTCTATCTTGGTTTGTTGTTGGTTGCTATTATTATTGTATAAAAAAATACGATCAATCAAGGTGCTATTTCAGATGATATTCTTACATTTTATGAATACATTAGAATACGAACACATTGACACAATGCTCTCACTCTGTGGGTTGATATAATATCACATTGGTTATTTTATATGATATCAAGGCTACGAGTTTAGATGGAACATTTCCTCCGACTTGGATAGGTTTTGGAAATGCTTATGCTGCTCAAGAATAGGGGGATCAAGCAATGTCAGCTTATCACGCTGTTGCCCGTTTGTTTCTTGAGTAATTTAGTGTTTTTTGGTCTTTGGTTTGTTTAGTGTTTCAACAATTAAGTTTGGTTTTATTGGTCCATTATTTTGTTCTATCTTGAATGTTATTTTTATAAAATTATGTGTTTTCATTTTTATGCAGATCTTTACAGAAAAAAATAAAAGTGCAGAACAAATGCCAAATTATTGAAATAAACGATGATAATAGTACGGACAGTGGCCGATTTGAAGGTTATGGAGATGGCGAGAATTCAAGGATTGGAAAAATATTACTAACTCAAAAATAGAAATCAAAGCAATGAAAGAGAAGATTCAAAAACTAGAACAACAACTGAATGCCGTTTAATACAATATTTTTAGCTGAATGTGTTTCGCATTAAAGGCGAAAGTAATATTATAGCAATATCAATGTAATTGATGTGTTACATAAAAATGTGTTGGAGAGGTTATATGAAAAGAAATTATTATTAAAAAAATATCTTTCTACTTGCAATTTTATTAAATTATACAACTCATTAATCAAATTAGCCCGTGCATATCACATATCACATGTAGAGCTATATCACATGTATTGTAATAATAATAATTAAAATATTTTGTATTGAATGTAAGTTTGTTAGACCATATATATACTAATTAAATTGAAGAGGCTATCGGATTAAATTAAAATTAAAAAAAAAAAAAAATCAAACCGTCAATGACCATTTGAATTACTGATGCATGCATGTGCTGAAGGACAAATGCTTTCATTTTATTCTTATATTCAAAACACAATTAAGTTGACTAGTAAATTAATTATTTGATGCCCCAGCTTATATTCATTTGAAGTGGCCTTAGGAAGTTATTTGATGCCCCAGCTTAATACCTTTTATACGAAATATATATATATATATATATATATATATATAACAAAATATAACTGATTTTAAATTTTCCGCTCACTCTAATAAATCATCTGAGCCGTCCAAAGTTTAGAATAAATCTCACCGTCCATGTAATGTCGGAGGCACGGGACACAGCTAGTATATATATATATATGGCATAATCCAAAATCAACAGCTACTGTCAGAATATTTCCAGTCTAATCATTTTGGACCGTTCAAATAATAAGCAACAATCAAGATTAAAAAGTATTTAAACTATTCATGGGAAGTTCTTGCAGAATGTTTTATCTATCCGTGACCATCATGCAAGAGAAAATATCAGTCGTTAACTCTATTATTTTGTATTCTTCAGGATGAACCGACTGAAAATATATTAATGAAATCACATAAAACAATAGAACACACACACAAAAACTTCACAAGACTTGAAAATAAAAATGCCCAGAATGAATAAACACTACTGTACAAATAAAATCAAGATTAATTTCCAAATAAAAAATTCAACCGACACCATGAATTCCTACACAATTGAGCATTAATACAACAATTCGCATAGGTTACAAGAAGTAATGCGAATCGCTGCTCGTTGATAATAAAACCTGATCAACAATACAACAATTCTGTGCTCATTTTAATTCACTTATTTTAGGGGTCGTAAATCTCATAAAAATGAAAGATTAAATAGAAATGAAAAGGGCACCTATGTGTTTTTCAACTTACTCAAATACTCTCAGTTGGTGTATCTGGCTGCTTTTCTGGCATAGCGTCCTGAAAAGCAGGTAGCTCTTTGTATGCCTCATTCAGCCTTGATAGAAGAGGGTATTCGGTCTGCATAAACATTTGAGCGTATAAACCTTTTATAGTAGAGCTCATTCAAATTAAAGTACATGACTACATGAGAATGAAGGAATGAACTACAAGTACAACGCAGTAAATGAAAAAACTATAAAAGGAAGGACAAGGCAGATAATAGGTAAAACCTCTGCTCGCTCAGAGAGAACTATACACCAAAATTACCACCACGGAACTGAACTAGCAACCAATCAGAGAAGCAGTGCCAACACTGATGATTGTATATGTATATACATATATATACGTTATTAAGAATTTTTTCTAATGTATATAATACATGCATGTGCGTTCGGCAAAAGATACAAAAGATATAGAGGTGTTCAAAGTTCAAATGAAAGGCAAAAGTTTTGCTTTGGATTTGGTGAAAAAGGAGCAGGCTGCTATACATAAAGAAGATAGCAATACAGTGCTTTGGCATAAGAGATTGGGACATTTCCATCATGCCGCTCTACTCTTCATGAAGAACAACAATCCGGTGAAAGACTTGCCTGAATTAGAGGAGGAGCCTCCTAAATGTGTTGCCTGTCAATATGGGAAGCAAACCAGGCTTCCTTTTCAACAAAAACAAGTCCTGGAGGGCTACACAAAGGCTGGAATTAATACACACAGATGTGGGAGGACCAATAAAAACACCATCATTGAATAGCAGTAAGTATTATATTGCTTTCATTGATGATTACTCAAGAATGTGCTGGATTTATTTTATGAAATTTAAATATGAGATTGCTGATATCTTCTGGAAGTTTAAAGCTTGGGTTAAACTCAAAGCAGATGCAAAATGCAGGTGATCAAGTCTGATAATGGAACTGAATATACCTCCAAAAAATTTAACAAGTTTTGTGAAGATGCATGCATTGAACATCATTTGACATCACCTTACACTCCTCAACAGAATGGAGTTGTGGAGAGGAAAAACCGAACAATTATGTAGATGACAAGGTGCTTGCTTCATGACAAAGGGCAGCCAAATAAATTTTGGGCCGAAGCTGCTAACACATCAATTTTTTTGCTAAACAAATTGCCAACAAAAGCTTTGCAGAAAAGGACTCCATTTGAAGTATGGCATGGCTACAAACCAAAGTTACTTAACCTGAAGACATTTGGTTGTCTATGTTTCTCTTACAACCCTAAAGTTAAGAGAGACAAATTGGACAAAAAAGCGGAATCTGGAATTTTTGTAGGCTATAGCTCAATTTCAAAGGCCTACAGGATCTACTTAGCACAAAGCAACAAAGTAATTGTTAGCAGGGATGTTCAATTCTTTGAGTTAGATAATTGGACTTGGGAGAATGACAAAAAGCTTGAAGTTCAAGAGGAGAATGATGATGTGGATGATGAACCTGTTAGAGGAACCACATCACTCTCTGATATTTTTCAGAGGTGCAATATTGCTGTAACGGAGCCTGCAGGGTATGAAGTAGCTGCAACTGATCAGAAGTGGATAACTGCAATGAAGGAGGAGCTAAAGATGATTGAAAAGAACCAGACATGGGAATTGGTGGACAGACCTAAACACAAGAAAGCTATAGGAGTCAAGTGGGTTTACAGGACCAAGCTCAATTCTGACGGTTCTGTAAACAAGTACAAGGCAAGACTTGTTGTCAAGGGTTATGCTCAGACATTTGGGGTAGATTTTTCTGAAACTTTTGCCCCAGTTGCTAGGTTGGATACCATAAGGATGTTGTTGGCTCTTGCTGCACAAAAGGGCTGGGTTATATACCAAATGGATATCAAATCAGTTTTTTGGAATGGATACTTGGAGGAAGAAATTTTTATAAGCAACCTGAAGGGTTCATTTTTGAAGGACACGAGGATAGGGTATATCGACTAAAGAAGGCCCTATATGGTTTAAAACAAGCACCAAGGTACTGGTATAGCAGAACTGATGAACACTTAGTGAACTTGGGCTTTGAAAAAAGTCTGAGTGAATCTACTTTATATATTAAGAAGGCTGATGATGAAATACTTGTGGTATCTCTATATGTTGATGATCTTCTTGTTACAGGAACTAGCAAGGAGTTGACTGACAAGTTTAAAGAAGAAATATAAGATGTTTTTTAAATGACAGACCTTGGGAGGATGATATTCTTCCTTGGTATGTAGGTACATCAAAAACAAAATGAAATATTTTTATGCCAACATAAATATGCAAAGGAAGTCCTTAAGAAGTTCAACATGGAAGAGTGCAAACCAACTACAACTCCAATGAATCAAAAGGATAAGTTTTGTAAGGATGATGGAGCTGAAAAGGTGGATGAAAGGTTGTACAGGCGTCTAATAGGCTGCCTAATGTATTTAACTGCAACCAGGCCAGATATCATGCATGCAGTGAGTTTGCTATCAAGGTATATGCATTGTGCTAGAGAAATTCATTTTCAATCAGCAAAAAGAATTCTTCGATATGTTAAAGGCACAATTGATTATGGAGTAAGGTTCAAACAAGTTAAGAACTTTAGTCTCCATGGTTATTCTGATAGTGATTGGGATGGATGCGTTGATGACATGAGAAGCACCTCAAGTTACTGTTTTAGTTTTGGTTCTGGAATTTTTTCATATTGTTCTAAGAAGCAAGAAATCATAGCTCAATCCACAGCAGAAGCAGAATATGTGGCTGCTGTTGCTGCTGTGAATCAAGCTAGTTGGATTAGGAAACTCATGACAGAATTGCATATGGAACAAAAAAGAAGGCACACAGATATTTGTAGACAACCAAGCTGCAATTTCAATTGCTAATAATCCAGTGTTCCATGACAAAACAAAACACTTCAAGATAAAGCTTTATTATCTAAGAGAGGTACAAAGAGAAGGAGAAGTGCAGCTAATCCATTGCAAAACAGAAAATTAAAGTGCTGACATCCTAACAAAGGCACTTCCAAAGATTAGATATGAATTCTTGAGGCAGAAATTAGGTGTTTGCAGCTCCAGAGTCCAGGAGGAGTGTTGACTGGAATGACTCATGTAGCTGAATCAGTTTTAGTTGGTGCTATTCTTTAGGATTATGACTATTTCTTTATGCTATTTTTTAGGCAGTTGGCTATTATGCTTACCATGTAGCAGATTTTCTGCAATTCAATTTTCATTATGCTGTATAAATAGATGGTTTGTTGCTCAATAAAACATGCCTCTAAACAGTCCCTAAATTAACTCTCTCATTATCTTTAGTCTTTGGTGAACATCACCAAATTTTATCCTTGCAATTCACAGCCGAGGTAGCATGGTTACTCCTCTCTTTAAAAATAATTGTTTCTTTTATTTTAGATGATATTTTATTAATTTTGTGGGATGGTACTTATTAACGTTGAAAGCTTATAGTACGAGGCCAATCATGGAGCCTAACTTTGCTATGATTATGCATCCATCATGTGATCCATTAATGTCGACTAGTATTTAGTGTTGAGATGCATGGACGCAGTAATACCCATCTATATCAATATATATAATAAATAGCACAAAACCGTCTTTCAACACTAAAATTTAAGAATTGTCGTTCTACTCAAAATTTTAAGAAATAATTTAAAATCCTACCTGTAAGTAGATAATAAAACTCCAAATAGAACTCTACCAATTAAAAGTTCAACTAAAATAAACTTCTTCATCCCATTCAACAAATACATTCCTTCATGACCATTAGAATTTAGGGTTTTACTCTCTTTCTCTCTGTATTATTCCAACTACTCTGTCTAATAAAATTAAAAATATATACTTTTCAATCTTTACCAATTTGAAAGATCAAGAAGTTGGTTATTGATACCATACCAGTAATGCCGCTTTCCTCAAAGTAATTCCCATTAATTCTTTATATATGCTCATTTGTTGTTATGCTCTATTTATATAGCTGTTTGTTTCTAATGTTTTTGTGAGTTATATTTTAGGAGAAAGGGTAGTATTTTTTTTTCCAAAATTAAATACAGATTTTTAATTTTTAGAATTCTGCAAATTGACTTTAAAAAATCAAAATATATCTCTAATTTTGGAACCGAGATACTACTTATTAAGTTGTATTATTTTTTTGCAAACTTTTCTACATGCATATATAATTAACTTATTTTTTCCCGTTAAATTATTAGTTCTTGGTAAATATAATTAAATTCTAATTTTGAAGTAGCATAAACCATTTGAACATTCAGGGAGTGATACTTTTAGTAATTTTAGAAATAGCAAAACGTATATGCGGGACATGTTTAAACAGAGAACTAGATAACTTTGATGTGCATTTGCAAATCTGGTTTTATATCATATTTTGGGGCAAATATAAACCTTTTAAGTTTAGAAACGTCTCATATTATCTTTTAAAAAGTAAATATTAATTATGTTGGAACGGAGGAAATACATAATACGAAATATAAGATGACTAAATAATGTACAAAAATCATTATTGTCATTAAAAAAATATACAAACATAAAATATATGAAAATTCCAAATAAAAATAGAAATAAGATTATAAAAAAAATATTTCAAACATAACCCATGCTTTGCACGGAAGCACAGGCCGATGTGCTAGTTAATAGAAACATCAATAAAGTTCATGCACAGACAATAACATCAAACACCTTCCTAGAAAAAGGAAATTCTAGAACAGGCAATTAATATAGCCAACAATTTCAAACAAACATAGACTCAGAGATACAAAGCGTCAAGAATGCACAGGACCTACCATGTCAAGATTGAACCTTTTGATAGATGCATGAATCTGGGGTGCCAGAAACAAGTCAGCCTGCAGGTGAAGTAACAAGTGGGTTAATTATCGAAGATCACCAAAGCACTAAATTATAACAAACAAGACCTGTTTTACACCATTAATGAAGTGAGGTAGCTGATAACTTAATATTATCTGTAACTAAAGAATTTCATATCAGGTTATTAACTTCAACTATATATATACTCCCTCCACCCCAAAATGAGAGTTTTATTCGACTTCTCAACCTTTTTTGCACATTAAGGTTTGCCTTAACACAGTTGAGAATAATTTTTTTCTCACAACATATTTTAGTCTTATAATTTAATACTGAAAAATAAATTCTAACTGAATAGACACATTAATATGCATAAAAGGAATATTCAAAAATTGAGCCTCATTTTTCGAAATGATGAAGTTTCTTTATTGGGAATATCATAGCACTTCAACTAATATATTACCCGTGTTCCACAAAAAGAGTCCTATTTGACCTTTTGAAATCAATTCATGAAAACTTAAAATTTAAGATTCATGTAATACATGCTAGTGTTGAGAATTACAACAATTACAATTGTATAAAATATCAATTTTAAATTTTAGGATTCCGCACAATTAACTTCAAAAGGTCAAAATGGGACTCTTTTGGTGGACGGAGAGAGTAGATTATAATGAGTCATTATACATTATCTTAATCACAATTTCAATTAATTGGAATATATTTGGAGTCTTAAGCGAAAGCAGATACGAATATGATTTTTTGGATTTACCAGAGTTCAAATTTCTATTGGTACTTCTTCTTTTATGCTTGGTACTAATTTACATATGGTCACCCCCTCAGAATATAACGTATTTAGAGTTTAGTCCATCTGTAATCAATTGTTATATTGTCAGCTTTCATGCAGACCAGAAACATGAATCAGAGAGGAACAAACCAGGAAAACTTCATCTCCAGTGGCATACTTTCCAGCATATTTGTTTAATAGCTTCTCAAGAGCTGCAACAGTTCAATAAAAATCAGACAAACCCGATATGCTTGAATTAACAGAAATCATTTCATAAATGTCAACAGTCAGGATTGTTAAAATTTATTCAGGCGTTACCAATCAAACAAATTGAAACAATAGAACACTAAAACTTTGCACACTCTGTCACTGCTTTTTGGAGGATTACTTTCAGAGATATACTGAAATAGATTGCACTGTGCTTCTCATTCCAGTTGTTACAATGGACTTTATATCAATGATAGAATCAATCAAGAATTAAAGATTTCTTATTGGCCCAAATAAATGTTGTAGCAATCATCTAACTATGATTTGACAAATCAGATAAAGAATCTCGACTTATGGACTTGAGCAAGGTAATATATACTTCCTACATCCCAATTTAAGTGAGCTCCTTTCTATTCTGGATGTCCCAAACAAAGTGAGCTCACGCTATCCTAACAAATTAATCTTTCCATCCACTCATTGTAATCTCTTTAGCCGATGATTATAAGAAAAAAGGACCCCAAGGGGTGGGAGAAACGGCAGGAGCCTTGAGGAATTACCTCAAGATCGCTAGTTGCAATCCGCGAACGATGGCCAAATTTAGCTATTTAAAAAAAATGATTGTATGAAGGAGTAAAGAACTCATTATATTGGGATGGAAGGAGTCTCATTTAGGTCATGTTTGTTTGCAAAGATTATAATCCCAGAACCATATTCCCGTGGATTGTAATCCCAAGACTATTAATCCTATTAAATAGTCATCACAAATTTGTTTTTAATGGGATTATTCATGAGATAACTTAAAATAATCACATGTTATATTTGTTTTGTCCAAGATTATTTAAAGTATTGGATAAAAACTTACCGTTTGGATTATCACACCCTTACCACTAATAGCAAAGATATCATATTCTCATTAGTTTGAGTACAGATAGATATGATAAGATACATCGGTCTTTTTAAACAAAGTTAAAGGTTAATTTTGTCCACAAATTTTTAGTCCCAAATGGTATGAATTATAATACCCAGTTGGATATGGTATTAAATAGTCCTCCTTTCAAGTTGATAGGTCTCCAAGTTTTTAGTTTATTTTGATGATAACAATTATTGGTAATTAGATTAATTAAATATATAGAATCTTCTCTGTAGGTTTATAATTTAATTATTTTGTATTTTATGCTATTTACCTTAAACTATTTTCTATATTTGAATTGATTTTAATTGACCTTGATAATTTAAATATCAAGTGTTAAATAAATTGATTCATATAAAAATTTCCTAGGCAAGGAAATCTTATTTTCTTTCAAAATATAAAATTCACATAAAGGGGCAAATATATATATATATATATATATATATATATATATATAAACAGCAAGGATCAAGAGCATTCCTCTTAAATAGTATTCCTCCTTAAATAACACTCCTTTATTAAAATTACGTCGTTTTGGAGTGGCCGCGGGTGGCATTTTTATAAATAAAAAGAAAACAAGTGGGACCACTCTCTTTTAAGTCACTCCAAAACGACGTAGTTTTAATAAAAGAGTGTTATTTAAGGAGGAATGTTATTTAAGAGGAATGATTTTGATCCTTGCTTTATATATATATATATAAACCATGTATATAAACCGTGCATAAGGTGACCACCTATTTGGGACAAAATACTTGGCCATTTGGAGAATTGAATTTGCTGGATATCTAATATAATGACACTATTTATGGGACACGGTTTATAATTTCGAAGCATTAAAAGATTTAATATGCTTTGACCGAATTTTGAGATGTGTTGAATTTTCTTTTGGCTTTGATTTAGCATTAATTGCACTAAGTTAACAAAAAATTGCATGGGCTAAAACTTTAAAAAACCTCAGCATATGCATGCAGGCAATTCGCGTGATTCAAAGCATAAAATTTTCATCCGAATCATTAAAGTTAAATTGAAGCAATCTCAACCATTAATTTCAAAACAGATTTCTAAAATTACTCTTTTGCCCCTAACCTCAAAAATCTATAAATAGGTGGTACTTTCATTCATTTGGTTTTTGTCAATTCAAGTTAAAAGAAAAACTTACTTCTTTGCCTACATACTCTCTCTCTAAAGCTTTATATCTCTTTAAGAAGAGGAAATTGGTCCAAGTAATTGAGATAAGTCATTTGATTTAACTTGGTTGAATTCTTTCTTACTTGTTTTAAATTTATAGATATACGAATATAAATTGTTATACACACACACACACACATATATATATATACATATATATATATATATATATATATATATATATATATATATTTCATCTATTTATCAAATAAAAAGTTATACTTAGACGCCGAAAGGATACGGAGATATTCCTATAAGGAGAGGAAATCGAACAGTACGATTCCTTATAGTACTAAGTAACTTTTAATTGATATTATTTATATAAATATTATGAAATAGATATACACTTGATAGTTCAAAACGACACTGAGATATTCCTCCAAAAAGAGTGAATCATCCGAACCGGATTTGAAAATCTAAGTGATCTATCGAAAATATTTATATAAATATCAATTGTGAAATTATAAATTCTGTCATACTTAGACGCCGAAAGGCTACGGAGATATTTATCTTAAGTGAGGGAATCAAACCGTACGATTTCTTATAGTACTAAATGACTTTATTTATAAATCACATAATAGATTAAATATTATTATATATTATCTGAGTTAAACAAATATATTTGTTATATTAAGTAATGCTTAACTAATTAAATTGTTATACTTGATAATTATCGTTTAAACTGATTTATTCATTTAATCACAAGTATTTGAACACAAATTTATTCATATAATACTTGTTAGAGAATATCTGAAAAATAAATCTATTTTAATTCATAGAAAAACACTCTTTATTATAAAGAATAAATAAGTCTTTATAAAATCGCATTAAAATTATTTATCTGCTTATACAGAAACACCTTCTTAGTTACACTTAAATTAATCTATTTGCTTATTTAAGAAGATCTTTTCATACAAAATATAAAAGTTACTTAAACTTTTATAAAAGTGCATAATTTACATATTTGCTTACAAAGAAGCATATTTTCTCAAGTTTAAAAGTCTTTTAACCTTTATAAATATATTTGTTCTTTAATTGATATCTGCTTACTTGAGAAGCTTCAATCTGTACTAAATCTTATCTGCTTATTTAAGAAGCACATTGTTGTAAAATCTTTTGTAAAAAGGGAAAAGATTAGAGTTAGTTTATTTTATGTACCTGTGAGAAAGACGAGTAATTCTTCGACCAAGACCAGAATCTTAGAGAGGTCAGCTGGGAGTTGGGTCTCTAGTGAACTTGTAAGGTGAGGAAAAGACTGTTGTTTAAAGACCAGATCATAAAATAGAATTGAACTCAAAAAAGTACAACTAAGTTTGAGGAGAGAGCTGGGAGCTTGCTATCCAAGATAGATTAGTTGGGAATAGTTGGAAGTTTGTCTATAAAACTTTGTAAAGGCTTCTCCGCCTATTGAAGAAGTATTTATTACTGATAGTAATAAGATCTTAAGTTATGGATAGGAACTTGAGACTGGACGTAACATATCAGGGATGTATGTTGTGAACCAGATAAATAAATGTGCATTATGTGATTGAATTTTTAGCGTCTTACATATTAACTCTTAACACTACAACTTAATTATCTAAAAATTCAAAAAGGCCTAAGACAATTTTTTAAATCCGTAATAATCTATTCAACACCTCTTCTAGATTATTATTGGACTTTCAATTGGTATCAAAACAGTGCTCTTTAACTTGTTTGTTGAGTGAATACAAGCATACCTAGGCATACCTAAGAGTAAATCCATGGCCTACACAAGGACTATCAATGTCCAGACCTCCATTATTTGATGGTACGAACTTTGCCACCTGGAAAAACAGATTCAAAATCTATGCCAAATCACAAGTTATCAAAATTTGGTGTACAATAGAATGAGGTGTAAAAGTTCCAACAAAAATTCAAGGAGAAAAGATCGTTGAGAAAGATATCTATGAATTCACCACTGAAGAAGAAGAGACTGAATATAGCCTCACGAGCTGAACATGTGTTAACAAGTGCTTTAATTACAAAAGAGTTGGCAATTGTAAAAATGCAAAAGAAATTTGGGAAAAATTGATTGTAACCTATGAAGGGACCAATCATATTAAAGAAACCAGAAAAGATGCCCTAATCCAAGAATATGAAAGTTTCAAGCTTGAAGAAGGAGAAAAGATCATTGATATGGAAACACATTTTTCCAGAATCATTGATGAGCTGGAGTAATGGGGAAAGGCATACACTACAAATGAGAAAAACAGAAGAATTCTCAAAGCCCTTCCATCCATTTGGAAAATGAAGGATACAACAATCAAGAAAATGCAAGATCTAACCACATATCCTCTGGATAATCTCATTGAAAATCTTCGTGCTCATGAAGTTGACATGCTAGTCGAAAAAGCCGGATCAGACACAGATCTCCAAAAGGAAGGAATTGCTTTCAAAACCCTTATTGTAGACCAAGAAAGTGACGATGAAGAACTAAATGAAGAACTCCCAAGTCTAGAGAACAATGAAGTTGCTATACTATCCAGACAACTCAGGAAAGTAATTCAAAGCAAAACAAGAAAATATGGCAAAGGCTTTATGAAAACAAACAACAACTTCAAAAGCAAACAAATATTCAAGCCAAAAACACAAGTAGGAAACTTCAAAGCAAATAACAACTTCAGAAATACCAACTCAAATGAAAATTCAAGCACATGTTTCAAATGTAACCAGCCTGGACAATTCAAAAAGGATTGTCCAAAACTAGTAAACAACAAAGTTCTAGTAGATGAGGAAGGATGGAATCTAAGTGACGAGGAAAAAACTGCCGAACAAATCGAAGAAATTGCAAATCTTTGTTTAATTGCAGACAATGACTTATCACCAAGATCTAAAATAAATTCTGAACATCAATTACTTAGCACCTTATTTTCTGCATATACATTAAAAAATATAAATGAAGAACATTATGACTTACAAGAGGCTTACAGCTACTTATATGAAAATAATGAAATAATAAAAGAAGATTTCATGAGATTAAAAGAAGAATTAGAAAATTTAAGAAAAATAAACAAAAATCTTGAAATTGAAAATGTTAACTTAATTATAACCAATGAAAGTTTAAATGAAGTAAATTTGGAAAATAATTCATTAACAGAAGAATTAGAACAATTTAAAAGAATAAATAAAAATCTTGAAATCAATTGAAAATTCAACACTTGTTGTACTTAATGAAGATACTCAAATACAAGATCAAGAGATAACTGAAGAAATTAAAAATCTCAAAATTGAGAATTCACATCTAAAAATAGAATTAAAAAAACATAATTCTTTAATTAAAAATTTAACTAAAGAACGTGACGATTTAAATACTATAATTTATAAATTTACAAAAGAAAAAGAAAATTTTGATATCATGTTAAATCAACAAAAATGTAGTTTTAATAAAGAAGTTTTAGGGTATACTGGAGAAACAAGTAAGAAAGAATTCAACTAAGTTAAATTAAATAACTTATCTCAATTACTTGGACCAATTTCCTATTCTCAAATAATCAAAACTTTGGTAAGAAGAGATATAAAGCTTTAGAGAGAGTATGTAAGCAAGGAGAGTAAGCTTTTCTTTTCACTTGAATTGGCAAAAACCAAATGATTGAAAGTACATCCTATTTATAGATTTTTGAGGTTAGGGGCAAAAGAGTAATTTTAGAAATCTGTTTTGAAATAAATGGCCGAGATTGCTTCAATTTATCTTTAATGGTCCGGATGAAAATTTTATGCTTTGAATCACGCGGATTGCCAGCATGCATATGCTGAGGTTTTTTAAAGTTTTAGCCCATGCAATTCTTTGTTAACTTAGTGCAATTAATGTTAAATCAAAGCCAAAAGAAAATTCAACACATCTCATATTCGGTCAACGCATATTAGATCTTTTAATGCTTCGAAATTATAAACCATGTCCCATAAAGATCTTTTAAAGCATATTAGATATTTTAATTCAACACACTCTTTATGGGACACGGTTTATAATTTTGAAACATTAAAAGATCTAAAATGCTTTGACCGAATATGAGATGTGTTGAATTTTCTTTTGGCTTTGATTTAGAATTAATTGCACTAAGTTAACAAAGAATTGCATGGACTAAAACTTTAAAAAACCTCAGCATATGCATGCTGGCAATTCGCGTGATTCAAAGCATAAAATTTTCATCCGGACCATTAAAGATAAATTGAAGCAATCTCGGCCATTTATTTCAAAACAGATTTCTAAAATTACTCTTTTGACCCTAACCTCAAAAATCTATAAATAAGAGGTACTTTCATTCATGTGGTTTTTGCCAATTCAAGTGAAAAGAAAAGCTTACTCTCCTAAATTGGTCCAAGTAATTGAGATAAGTCATTTGATTTAACTTAGTTGAATTCTTTCTTACTTGTTTTAAATTTATAGATATACGAATATAAATTATTATACACATTTATATATATTTATATTTCATCTATTTATCAAATAAAAAGTTATACTTGGACGCCGAAAGGATACGGAGATATTACTTTAAGGAGAGGAAATCGAGCCCTACAATTCCTTATAGTACTAAATAACTTTTTATTGATATTATTTATATAAATATTATGAAATAGATACACATTTGATAGTTCAAAACGACACTGAGATATTCCTCCAAAAAGGGTGAATCATCCGAACCGGATTTGAAAATCTAAGTGATCTATCGAAAATATTAATATAAATATCAATTGTGAAATTATAAATTCTGTCATACTTAGATGCCGAAAGACTACGGAAATATTCTATTAAGTGAGGGAATCGAACCGTACGATTCCTTATAGTACTAAGTGACTATAAATCACATAATAGATAAAATATAATTATATATATTATCTGAGTTAAACAAATATATTTGTTATATCAAGTAATGCTTAACTAATTAAATTGTTATACTTGATAATTATCAATTAAATTGATTTATTCATTTAATCACAAGTATTTAAACACAAATTTATTCATATAATACTTGTTAGAGAATATCTGAAAAATAAATCTATTTTAATCCATAGAAAAACACTCTGTATTATAAAGAATAAATAAGTCGTTATAAAAGCGCATTAAAATTATTTATCTGCTTATACAGAAACACCTTCTTAGTTACACTTAAATTATTCTATTTGCTTATTTAAAATCTTTTCATACAAAATATAAAAGTTACTTAAACTTTTATAAAAGTGCATAATTTACATATTTACTTATAAAGAAGCATATTTTCTCAAGTTTAAAAGTCTTTGAACCTTTATAAATTTATTTGTTCTTTAATTGATATCTGCTTACTTGAAAAGGCTTCAATCTGTACTAAATCTTATCTGCTTATTTAAGAAGTACATTGTTGTAAAATCTTTTGTAAAAAGGGAAAAGGTTAGAGTTAGTTTATTTTATGTACCTGTGAGAAAGACGAGTAATTTTTCGACCAAGACCAGAGTCTTAGAGAGGTCAGCTGGGAGTTGGGTCTCTAGTGAACTTGTGAGGTGAGGAAAAGACTGTTGTTTCAAGACCAGATCATAAAATAGAATTGAACTCAAAAGAAGTACAACTAAGCTTGAGGAGGGAACTGGGAGTTTGCTGTCCAAGATAGATTAGTTGGGAATAGTTGGAAGTTTGTCTATAAAACTTTATAAAGGCTTCTCCGCCTGTTGAAGGTGTATTTATTACTGATAGTAATAGGATCTCAAGTTCTGGATAGGAACTTGAGACTGGACGTAGGAACATACCAGGGATGTATGTTGTGAACCAGATAAATTTATGTGCATTATGTGATTGAATTTTTAGCGTCTTGCATATTAACTCTTAACACTACAACTTAATTATCTAAAAATTTTATTCAAAAAGGCCTAAGACAATTTTTTAAATCTGTAATAATCTATTCAACCCCCCTTCTAGATTATTATTGACTTTCACAAGTTATTTTATTATCCCGGGATTAATAGTCTCAAGTCTATTTTTAAAAACAAACAAGAGACTTGGGATTAATAATCCAATCCTAAGTGTAATCAATGCAAACAAACATAGCCCTAGAATTTAGTCACAATGTTGTTGCTCTGGACTATGACACAACTACCTGGAAAGTGGATATTTAAGATCCAATGGAAAGGAGTAACAAACAAATGTAGATAACAGCTTGAGTCATTTAATATTCATTCACTGTGTCGTGAGAAAATTAAGTTTTCGGTTGTTTGATTAGTTGGTATTTTATTGTTAGATATAGATGGCTATAAACATATATGCAAAGCTAAGAGATAATCATTTATTGAATAGGATTAAGCATAAGGTCATGTAAAATCTTACATCACGCATCACAATGAAAAAAGGACATATTACTGGTTGGACTATTTACTTTTACAAATACTGTTTTTATTTTTGTTCCTCTGTTTTTTTTGGTTGGTTGAAGCTAATAAGTTGAGGAAGTCGAAGAATTGTAACTGTATTAAGACAAACTGGTAGATTCCTATAAATGTAATTTCCTGATCTAAGATCGATTATAGGTCATTCATATATTGCCTCTTTTTTTTCTTCGTGCGAGTACATTTTCTGGTGAGAAGTGAGTTGGGTAGTCAGGTGAAAACTTACCTGTGAAGCCCTTTCTGATATGAGATTGCATCCAAGGAAGACTCTCACCAGGACCAACTTTTTCATCAATATACTTCTGCAAACATAATTCAGGTGGAAAAAAGTGTGTAATATTCAGATGATGTCATCATCTGAATAAGCAATTCAAGGAGAATTAAGTACTCACCAGTATGCCAAAATTCTGAAGAGGCTGTATGCTTGATGAAACTATATTTGCAGCCTAAAAAGTTGATGATAAATCATTATAAGAAAAAATTCATAAGAGTAGGCAGAAAAGGACAGTGGTCTTGTAACAAAATATATGAATATATGTGTTTGTGTGTGTATTTGTGTATATATGTGCCTCAAAGAGATCGGGTAAAAAAAATCATGTCATTTTGTAATATACTTGGTGGAAGAAAACAACTACTTGAAGGTTCTCAAATCAAATTGACAACCATATAACCGGACAATCAGGTCATTCTCTCAAAATTTTCACCCCAATGGGCACAATGGTGTGGGGGGGAGGGGGTATTGTACCTATTCCATGAGGTATTGAAATCTGTTCCACTGTTCATTCTAGACTCAAAGTAATTGTACATCCAATTGAATAAGGCTTGTGTGGTACATTATTCATAATTTCTGACATAGGGACTAATGTCCAAGGATATAATATACTTTAACAACTAGGGATATAGGTGTTATTTTCAGCCAAAAATAATGCTTTATGACACTTTTGTCAAATTTCTTGTCGAAGATTAAATTTTAAACAATATTTCATTGTCTAAGGCTGTGTTTGTTTGGGTCTTAATGGCTTTGAATAAGTGTGCCTCTGATTCGGTCAGAGTCACAACTTGTTTGGTAAACATTTTTATGCCTCTTAATACCTCTTAATCGGTAAGATTCAAAAATAATGCTAAACCATTCAAAGCCTCTGAGCGAAATTTTGCTTTTTTTGGACAAAAATAATATGAACAATACTACAAAATTTCTTTTGTATCCCCATTTCTACCATCCCTAACCTCAGAGCTAAAACATTCAAATCGCCACCAGCCATAAAGCTCACCATCCTATCCAGTAAAAAGACCAAATTCATATATATATATACCCTTCAGATTTACAATTCCACCATTAATAAATTTACAAAAAAAAACAACCAAGCACAAATCCATGCCAATTGAAACCATCTGAAAATACAGAGCTCAGATCTGGACAGAGAAAGTAGATATAAAATTGTTCCTATAAGATTGGATCTAAATGGAATTGGAAGGCTATGAATGAAGGAAGTGTGAAGTGATAATTTGTTTGGTATATATATGATTTAGTGAGAGAAAATATGATCTAAAGGAAGGGGAGAGAGGGCGTCCGCGGCGGCAGCAGCGGCAAAGGAGGGCGACAGAAGGGAGGTGGAGCTAGGACAGGAGGGTGCAAAAGAGGAAGGGGAGAGAGAGTGAAGAGGGTGAAGAAATGAGGAAATTGAAGAGGGGAGAGAGAAAGTGACAAGGGTGAAGAAATGAGGAAAGTGAAGAGGGGAGAGAGAAAGTGAAGAGGGAGTAATCCTGTTTGTCTAAGGGTTAAAATAGTAAAATACTCTTACTCAGACATTATAAAAAAAAATTATCAAACAATAATTCTTCATTCAGATACAATTCTAAACAGATGTTCTATATTATTTAGACGTCTAAACTGTTCAGATTTTAATATTCAATTTTATCAAACACCGCCTAGTCTTTACCATGTCTGAACTCATTAGCTTTATAACGAATTGCTTTTATCTTACTGGTACGTGTATTGTTGTATCTTAAAAAAAGAATTAAGCACAATGTGAACCAAATGCATTTACCTGGTAATTTACTGCCCTTTTCTCAAGATCATTAGGCAACAATTGATGTTGAGGATACTTCTCGTCCAGATACTATACATCACAACACACTCATTGAATTTGAACAAAATATAGAAAATCAAGGGGTGAAATAACATTGATATTAAATAATTCATGAATTCAAAAGTTGAAGAGGGAAAGTATGCAATGACGCACCATTAAGATGGCCAAAGAGTCTGCAATTGTTATGTCACCATCCACCAGCACCGGTACATAACCAATAGGATTGAGCTTTAAGAGTTCTACGCTTTTCAAAATAAAATAAAAAGTTATCAAAATGACATCTTTGAAAAGGAAATAGTAACAGGTCTGGTTCCCATCAGATCTGGAGCCAGTACCAAAAGGGTTGGCCTAGTTTCCATGTGGTTTAAGACGCATTCTCAGAAACCAAAAATGGAGATATAAGAAAACTGAAACCAATGTGCGATAACCAAGTTAATAAATTTCAGAGAAATATTATATATGGAACAAATTAAATATCCCTGCAAAACAAATAAAAACACCCAATATATATATCAGGAATCAGGATACTTGAGCAAGAAAAGATGCCCTAAAGGACTGACCAGGGAACCTGAACAAGAAATTTAGTTATTTAAATTATTGCATTTGTGGCACTAACAAAGCCTGTGTTAGAAGGATGCTTGGTAAAAAAAGAAAACCTGGCTGGGTTATCACAAGAAAGCCAATGTTCATAGTCACCTGCCTTAATATATGATGATTTCTTTAGGGGATCACAACTTAGCAAACATCTTTAAGTATGCACAAAAAGATTATGATAGACAAAGCAACAGTACAAAAGAAGAAAATGAAAAATAAAGAAAGCGCTGTAGCGTAAAGACTAAGAATGATTTTGTGGACTAAGCTAGCCAAATGAAGATGTTCCAAAATGGAATAAGGTTCAGCCTTGCAGTCCATAGAGTTTATGCAAACTAGAGACTTAAAGGTGATAAAAACAGTTTTATAACGTAAATTAGATGATAAGACAAGGAGGATAGAGCCAGGCGCATTAAAATGATAATTATTTCAATTCCTGCATTTACTGAAAAGGGTTTGTCACATCAATGTAATATTCACCCTTTATGCCTGTGTTCAATGTCTTTACACCAAATTGTGCAAAACATAATGCAATATCCTTGCAGGACTTTAATTTGGGTTATAAGTTATAACATATTTAAGTAATACCGTACTCTCAATTTGCACAATTATCATATCTTACTAAGATAAGTTTAAGGGGATGTTTGTTTAGAACTAAATACATCTAAATGGTTGAATCGGTCAGCCATTAAGTACGTTTGTTTTTGAAAAAAATCGTCTGAATGGCTAAATTGGTCAGATGATTGAGCTGAATAGCTAAGTCAGCTTTTTTTTAGTTGTGAATGAGCAGCTGAATAAAGTTGACTATTATATTAAGTAATATTAAATAAATTTACAACAACTTTGAATTTTTTCAAAGGGTAAAATAATAAAATTTTGTCATTCAGATGTTTCAAACAACTTTTTTTCATTCAGATTCATTAAATTTTTATCAAACACTCCTTAAGTCTTATATTCCCCAAACGCCAACAAGTATCATCTTTGCATAAATGACACAATTACCAATAACTATTTACATACCCTCTCCATGCCAGAATGGTACAGCCATATCAAAAACCTCGCACTTTAAAAAGATTGACAATTGCCAATTTAACCTACTTGTCAATCTAAAATAATATTACTAATATGAAATGAAAGCTAATTAACCCCTTCTCAATTAAAGGCAAATTTAAAACATTACAGCAGTTTTTAGTCTATTTCTAAAAGGTAAACCTTTTTTGGGGGGGTCAAGCAAAAATTGAAAAAGAATCCCCATTTTGGGATGTATGGAAATCATTAGAAAAAAAATAAACAGAATCAGATTTTATGAACCCATACAAATCTACACACGTTATTGACAGGATACTAATAAAAATGGCTCCTTTTTTTCCTTTTGTTTTTTTTTTGGGTGGGGGGTGGGGGGTGGGGGGTGCGGGGTGGGGTAAGGAGGAAGATAATACACAGATAGTTACCTGGATTGAACTGCTCTCCTTTGAAACAATTAACTGCTTTATACTCATAATCAATCCCTGTTTCCATTACAGAGTATGAAAAAACAAATTTTGGTAATTTCAAGAAAACGGAAGCAACAAAATTAGTCAATTAATTTCCCAAAAAATACAAAACACAGCTACCTTTCAAGTTGAGAGCAATTCGAACGCGACAAGAACAAGTACTTCGATAGAAGGAATAGAGCTTTGGCTTCCTTGGTTCCTCGGCACCATTACTCCCCTGAAAACCCCCGAGAAAAAAAAATCAGTTCTTCAGTTGAAATTTTAGTAGTTTTGTTATAAAAAAAAACTTTCATTTTAGCTAGAGATAGAGAGGCACCATTATCAAACCAAAATGGCAGTGAAATTGAAAACTGGGTATTGGATATACTGAACTAATTTCTAGTGGGGTGAGCTTATACAGAACTACTAATTTTTAATGGGGGGTGAGAGTCACCTAATGATGACAAATGTTGTCAATTTCTTGGTTCGTATTAATACATAAAACAATTTCACTCGAATTGTCCACTTGCAAACAAGGACATGATTAAAATATTCCATCCGTACCACCAACATATATATATATATATGTATAAAATAAAATATAATTAATTTTGAATTTTTCGCTCAACTTAATTTTAAATTTTTTATTTACCTTAATAAATCCTTCTAAAATTTAAGATAAAATTATTCATAACATTTATTTGTTATGAATCAAAAATAGATAAATAACATCGTAATCTTTCTTTCCAAACAACAGCAGCTTTGATTTAAAAATTGGATCATGCGCCTGCTAGTTATTAAAACGGACAGATTAAAACATGATTTTGAACCATTATGCCCCAACTAGGCCAAAGCCAACTAATCAAACTTTAACACTATGAGTATTGAGTGGGACCAAAATTTTTAATGGTTCTTTGTATTCGGTGGTTCTTTGCATTCGGATATTGTTTATGAAGTATGAACCTACCCCCATCCTAGTCCTGCTCGAGTAGGTCTACTCATTTAAGGAGTGCCTAATTATTTACCCAATCCATTTACTCCTCGCTGGTTGCTGTTCTCATCTAAAGCGGAGGATGTTGGGGTTTTTGGCTCTGGTTCTTGCCGATGGAGTTACCGGTGGATTTGTTTGCGCGGATGGGACCTGTTTATCCGTGTGATTTTTTGATCTGAGTTTATGTTTATTGTTTTATCTTTTAAATGTTCAGATTGGATGTTCATTGCCGGTATTTGGGTTGTTTAGATTTTGGTGATTTTCTGACCTGGATTCTATGTTTTATTGCTTATCTTTTTAATGTTCAATTTGTTGTGGACACTTTGTGTTTGGGTGGGGGGGGGGGGTGTTGGTTTAGAATCTGGGGGACGTTTAAAAAAATGTTTCGTTCGCTTAGGCCTGATCCAAAATCATCTTTTAACCGGTCTACTAGAACAACTAGCGGATCAGTATGGATCATTTTATATATATATATATATATATATAAAATATATTTTATTTATTTTACTTTTTATTAATAATAATATAAAATATATTTAATACTTTTTACAAATTATAAGATTATTGGTGACTTTGTAAAAGTCAATTTCAAATATTTTTAAATTTAAAATTGACATGATTAACTTAAATTTTGAAAATAATAAATTTTATAGTTAGTAGTACTTTTTAGGTAGTTTATCACATTTATAATTATATTTACATAAACAAAATGATTTCACGTAAATTTTGAGTTTGAAAATATTTAAATTTGACGTTTAAAAAGTTAATAAAGATTATAAATTAGAACGGAATGAGTATTATAATTTCACTCATATTATAGTTATTAAATTAAAAACTTATTATGTTTGTGAGTAAATATGAAAGAACAATATATCTTTTAATTTAATAAATTATGTAAATAGAATTTATTTATTTATTGTTAAAAAGGTGGGAGCATCATAAACTCCACCCCTAATATATATATTTTTTTATAGGAAAACTCAATTTGAGACATGGTATATTTAGTGTATGTGTATGTATAGGTTGAATAGAGCGACGCAATGCATGACGAAACAAGGTTGGCTACTTTGCTTAAAAGGTGAGGAAAATGATGATGCGAATCAATAATTTTATGTAAAAATATAATATTTTTATATGTTTCTTTTCATATTAATAATGAATTAATTTCATGTAATATTGAGAGAGTTTATGTGAAAATATCAATTTTTATAATATATTTTTTTTCTAAATGAGATATACATTTTTCTTTTTAGTCCATTTTAAAATTAGATATACATTTTTATTTTAGAGTTATAAAATAACATGATAGATGTTCTTAATTTGTCATTATTATTATTATTATTATTTTGCTAGTTTTTGTCATTACTTTTTTACTATTAATTTTACTATCAAATCACCATAACTGAATTTCTAACTAATACTAAGATTATATTTAAGAACATAAAATTATTTTTAAAAGTCATCGTTTTACAAATGTATCTCTAATTTTAAAATTGAGGGAGTATATCTTAATCGTAAAATATTGAAATTTTTATTACAAGTAGATTTATTCATAAATTATTTATATATTTACATTTATTTATATGTTTAACAAAAATCGCAATATATTAAGGCAAAATTCATTTTTTGTGCAATGTGCATGACTTCACTTGTTCGACTATGGGAGCCCAAATTAAGGTCCACCATTGTTCCATAAATTGGGCTAAGGTCAACTCGAATCAGCAAGTTTCAATTTGAAATAAAGACACCAATACAAATTCCTAAGGAACAATTACATATTATAGTACATTTTTAAAAATAATTATAAAAATCATACATTAATAAAATAATTACAAAAATAATACGCCTTTTCATATTTATTTATAATTTTAGTACAACTAAAATTCCTTAATTTAGGGAAACGCGTGAATATCTGTTGTTAACCCTTCTTTTTCTCTAATTATTTTTCAGATCTATCTTTTTAAAACACTGTCCTCGTCAAAGGAGGGAGAGAGAAAATCCGAAAGTTGTCTTCCTCGATCGAAATCCTAAGAAGAAAAAAAGGAGAGGAAAATGCCGAAAGAAATTATAACACTGCAAGTGGGACAATGCGGGAACCAGATCGGAATGGAGTTTTGGAAGCAACTTTGCCTCGAGCACGGCATCAGCAAAGATGGCATTCTCGAATATTTTGCCACTCAGGTTTGAATTATTGTGCTACTTTATAAAGTTTATGCTTTTTCTTTTTTATTTTTGGGAGAAAAATTGAATCTCTAACCAAGGTATAGTTAGAGTTTTTGTAGTTTATTATTAATCTTTTGGTTGTTATATGTAAAAATTATTGTTATTTATGTTGATATTAGTTCATTAGAGCACATATTATAAATATTTTTTATGGAAATGTGGTGTTGTTATAATTAATATTATTTTGTTATTGTTACTATCATATAACTGTTTGGTTACTTCTGCATTATGTTTTGGTTACTGTTAGTTTGAGATTCGGATACCATGTTTGTTACCTTGATTTGGTATTTTGGTTACTTTTTTATGTTGTTATGGTTACCATGTATTTGCTGTGACGCCCCCAAAATAGGTATACAACACCCATTCTGAGTCGCCAAAATACATGGTACAGAAACAACTACATCTTTATTATTACAACACAAGAACTGTGAGTTTAAATACAAATATTGTCATTTAGACAATATCCACACTCAAATAAGTCCTCATTACAATTATTGATACATTATTTCGCAAAACTGGTGAGGACTACTAAAGTAACTTCTAGAACCATCATTCCATACCCCGACTAGTACTCGTTACATTCTCGCCTCCTGAGAAAAATGGAACAAAAAGAAAAAGGGTGAGCTCAACTAGCCCAGTAAAGAACATTATGACTAAGATAATACAGAACAAATTATCGTTAGTCTTCAACAGGGAAAAATCTAATAGAATACAATAGACAACAAGTTTTAAATCAATAACTGCAGCGGAAACAACAAACCATTAGAAGAGTCAAGTAGAGAATGAGTTCTACTATCTTCTAAGATTTAAAAGTCCATCATCAATATTTTATCCCTGTAACAACAATTAATAACCATCTTTAATCAAATATTCATCTTTGCACTACAGGCCAAATATATTCATTTGTATCACCAGTCGGTCATGTTCATCTCAACACATGTTCATCTTTGCACTACGGACCAAAGATATTCATCAGTTAATCATTCATCTTTGCACTACGGGCCAAAGATATTCAGTAATATCATCATTTAGGACTGAGGATGATGAAAAATATCTTAAAGAAAATGAATCCAGTGAAACAAAATAACAAATATTAAGGATTCGTATTTCGATTTATCCATGTCCAAAAATACCTTATAATTATTCATAGTGAAGTAGAATTCAAGAATGATCAAAACATGGATACAATCAAAGCTAGTACCCAGAATAGATATTTTGGACGAAAAGAAGAAAATTTTATTTTTCGGTGAATAGTAACTCGTGAATAGTAACTCATGAATAGTAACCCCGACGTGAAAAGTTCCAAATTTGATAAAAATTTCCAACCAATATTTCGGCATAATGATATTGAAGAAATAATATCATTTTTGAATAAAATAACATCCCTTACCTCGTAAAGACAGTACTTCTGGTCGGAATACCGGTATAAGGCTGAAAGACACTTGCTCTGATGAATAGAAACTCTCAAAGTATCTAAATACTCACAAAATACACTCAATAATCTAGAGAGAGAAAGAGAGAAAACTTGTTTCTGGTGTGATTTTCAATTCTAACTTAGCCATCTATTTATAGGAAAATGTTAGCACGCCGAAGCAGACTTAACCTGCAACCTGATGGCTTTACCTGCTACTATTCCCACCCACCACATTTGAATAAAAATCTCAGCACATTTCTTCACCAACCAAAAGTGGGGCCCACCAATTCTAGAATTTTCTACTAAAATGATTAACTCCGAAAATTCAACAATTTCTGAACTAGTCATCTCGTAAAATTCATAATAAATCATACATTCATTTTTAACGGTTCAAAATTTGTGGACATATACTCAACTTATATATGTATAACATATCCAAAAATTACCACGATCCAACGGTCGGATTAAAAATTATAACCCCCGCAAAATATCTCAAAAACCCTAATTTTTAATACCTCCTGTGACGCCCCCAAAATTAGGTATACATCACCCATCTTGGGTCGTCAGATACATAGTACAGAATACAAATACAACTTAATAATACAACTGTCGGGTACAATACGACAAAACATAAACTGTGAGTTTGAATACAAATATTATCTTCTAGAGAGTATTCATACTCAAAAAGAGTCCTCATTACATTTATTAACACACCATTACATAGAATAGTGAGGACTACTAACTAATACTATCATTCGGACCATCACTCCGTACCCCGACTTGTCCCAGCTACGTTCTCATTTCCTGAAGAGAACAGTGAAAGAAAGGGTGAGCTCAACTAGCCCAGTAAGAAATATTATGACTAAGATAATGCAGAATAAATTATCATTAGCCTTCAACAATGTTAAACTGATAAAATATAATAGACATCAAGTTTAACTGTAGCGGAACAAGCAATCCATTAAAAGAGTCAAGTAGAAAATAAACTCTACTATCTTTATGATTTAAAAGATTTTCCAACACTTTGATCGCTGAGACTCAGCTTAATAAAATAATCCACATCATCGAATCACCCCTGCACTACGGCCAAGGATATTCGTATATTCATTAATGGTCATGATCATGCCAACAACTGTCCATCAATGCACTACGGGCCAATGAGGACTTTTACCACATCATTTGTAACATTACGGTCATGATTACACCGAATAATCCCTGGTCATAATCATACCAAGTCCATCTATGCACTACAGGCCACAGATGACTTTCAACATTTTATAAACATGAGGATGATGACAATGATATAAGAATTCAATAAAACAAGTTCAAGAATTAATTTATCCAAGAATTAACAACGTCCAAATTGTCAACATGATACTGCTTTGTGGAGTAAAATTCAAGAATGATTAGGAGAATATTTTCATGAAAAGATACTGGATGAAACGCAATTATCAAGGATATTCCACAAATTTCATGGAGTATAGAAGTCAAAACTTAACCAACTGAGTACAATAAAGAATGGAATAACAAAAGAAATCACCATGCATGCGATAGACCGCACAGACAGGTTATTCCAATAGAATAATAAATAATGGAACCAGGTCCGGCGTAAACGCACAGACAGGATATTCCGACAGAATAATAAATAATGGAACCAGGTCCGGTGTAAAACACACAGACAGGATATTCCAACAGAATAATAATAAAACGGAACCAGGTCCGGTGTAAAACACACAGACAGGATGTTCCAACAGAATAATAAACGGAACCAGGTCCGGTGTAAAACACACAGACAGGATGTTCCAACAGAATAATAAACGGAACCAGGTCCAGTGTAAAACACACAGACAGGATGTTCCAACAGAATAATAGAAGAATGTCACCAAGTATAGGGTAGACCGCGTATACTGGTTATTCCAACAGAATAATAACAAATGGAATAACAGAAGTTCTCTTCATGAATATAAAAGAAATAATATTCCCTACCGTTTTAAAGAAGAGCTGAAGTAAGGAAGTAGTTAAGTAGCAGAATACTCTTCTTCTCTCTCTCTATAGTTTCTCTCTCTAGAGTTCAGTGAATTCGTAAGAAATAATGAAGGAATGAGCTGCTATTTATAGAAAAATAGAATGCATAGTAACTAATCCATGAACGGTCCAGATTGATTACTTTAATCTGACGGTCCATATTTAAAGAAAAATCTTTTAAATAAAATAAAATATATTCTATTTATAGAATAACTTTAATAAAGTATTTTGTTTTATATAAAAAGATGTTTCTGTTTTATTACGTTAATAATACGAATAAAACAAAACGTCATTATCGCTAAATAATTCATATTATTAACTGACAATAATTGAATCAAACTGAGTGACTTCTCACATAAGCATTAATAATCAATACCGTGTGCTACTATGCAACCACACGTATTACTGTACTTTTACTACCGAGTAGTTCAACAGTAACAATGGTAAAATTTCCGCCGTTATTTTTATAGAAAGATAATTCTGTCGTTTTCTCAATCCGACAATAATTCCGTTGTGGGGTCCACCAATGATTGTGCCGTCGTACGAATATTCCCCGACAAAAAGAATATTCTCCGACCAAACGAATATTTTATAACAACTTGCTTACTTTGCAAAATTTATAAATATTACCCACAACTATAACATTATATCAAATTAACTCCATAATATTCAAAAATGATATTTATAGAAAATTCATCTTTATTTATAAAAGTTGGGGTCTTACAACCTCCCCTTCTTATGAAATTTCGCCCTCGAAATTAGGGTACGTACCTGGTATGTCGAAGAGGTAAGGATACCTTGATTTCATTTCTGATTCTAACTCCCAAGTCATTTCCTCAACATCGTGGTTTCTCCACAAAACTTTGACTTGAGGTATAACCTTGGAGCGTAGAATATGTTCCTTCTTATCCAAGATTTGAACAGGAACTTCTTCATACGTCAAATCCTCCGCTATTTCGTCCGGTTCTAACTCAATAATGTGGTTCGGGTCTTCCACATATTTGCGTAACATGGATATGTGAAAAACGTTATGAACACGAGACATACTTGGCGGTAAAGCGAGTCTATAAGCCACAGTTCCTACTCGATCGAGGATTAAAAATGGACCGATGAATCGAGGATTTAGCTTTCCTCTCTTTCCAAATCTCGTAACTCCTTTCCATGGAGCAACACGTAAGAACACATGATCTCCTACATCAAATTCCACGTCCTTTCGATGAAGATCAGCATAACTCTTTTGTCGATCTTGTGAGGTTTTTATACGTTGTCGGATCGTTTGAATCTTTTCTGTAGTCATACGTACCAACTCCGGTCCCAACAACGTTGCTTCGCCCACCTCATCCCAGCATACTGGAGAACGACATTTTCTTCCATACAATGCTTCGAATGGAGCCATGCCAATACTTGCTTGATAACTGTTGTTGTAGGAAAACTCCACCAATGGTAAGAACTTGTCCCAACTTCCCTTGAAGTCAAAGACACAGAGTCTTAATAGATCTTCAAGAGTTTGAATAGTCCTCTCTGATTGTCCGTCCGTCTGAGGATGATATGCTGAACTAAATCGTAACTCCGTGCCCATAGCTTTTTGTAAACTAACCCAAAATCGTGAAGTGAATCTTGGGTCTCGATCAGAAACTATGGATACTGGCATACCATGCAGTCTTACAATCTCGTTTATGTACATACGAGCAAGACGTTCAAGTGTATAAGTTTCTCGTATCGGTAAGAAATGAGCAGACTTGGTCAATCTATCAACAATGACCCAAATCGCATCAATACCTTGAGAAACCCTAGGAAGACCGGTAACGAAATCCATGGTAATGTGCTCCCACTTCCATTCTGGAATTTCAAGTGGTTGCAATGGACCTTTTGGTACTTGATGCTCCGCTTTGACTCGTTGACAAGTTAGACACCTTGAGATAAACAACGCTATCTCTCTCTTCATATTGCTCCACCAAAATGTATGACGAAGATCATGATACATTTTGGTACTTCCAGGATGGATTGCAAACGGTGTGTTGTGCGCCTCCATCATGATTTCATACTTTAAATCAGGGTTGTTAGGAACACAAAGTCTGGAGTTGACTCGAAGTATTCCTTCTTCATCGATTCTTGCTTCCGGCATAGCACCTTCTTGCACTTTCTTCCTCATACGCATCAGCTCCAGGTCTGTAGCTTGAGCAGCTTTAACTTTATCGATTAAAGTCGGTTCTACTCGTATATTCGCCATCATCACATGGGTCCCTGGAGTCTTCAACTCTATCTCCATCCTTTGCAAGTCACACAAAATGGGCCTTTGCGTTGTTAATATTGCACTTGTACCCGCATATGATCTTCTACTCAATGCGTCAGCTACCACGTTCGCTTTTCCAGGATGGTATTGAATGGTATGATCATAATCTTTCAACAGTTCAAGCCAACGTCGTTGTCGCATGTTGAGTTCCTTTTGAGTGAAGAAATATTTGAGGCTTTTATGATCCGTAAAGATCTCCACTTTCTCCCCATACAAGTAATGCCTCCAAATTTTAAGTGCAAAGACAACAGCTGCCAACTCTAGATCATGAGTAGGATAATTCCTCTCATATTCCTTGAGTTGTCTTGATGCATAGGCTATGACTTTTCCATGTTGCATGAGAACGCATCCCAACCCTTTGCTCGAAGCATCACTGTAGATGACAAATCCCTCCGAGCCAGATGGTATTGTTAGAACAGGTGCTGAAATGAGTCTCCTCTTGAGTTCTTGAAAACTCTGCTCACATTCTTCGCTCCAACCAAACTTTGTATCTTTCCGAGTCAGCTGAGTTAATGGAGTAGCGATTCGAGAAAATCCTTCCACGAATCTCCGATAATAACCAGCTAAACCAAGAAAGCTACGTACCTCGGTCACTGATTTAGGTTGCTCCCAGCTTTGAATAGCTTCAATCTTTGCCGGGTCAACCGATATTCCACGACTTGATACTACGTGCCCAAGGAATGCTACCTCCTCCAGCCAGAACTCGCATTTCTTCAACTTGGCATAAAGCTTGTATTCACGAAGCTTTTGGAGTACCAGCCTCAAGTGTTGCTCATGATCTTCACGGCTTTTGGAATAAATAAGGATGTCATCAATAAAGACGACCACAAAGTGATCCAAATATTCCTTGAATACCCGGTTCATCATATCCATGAAGGCAGCAGGAGCATTAGTCAATCCAAAGGACATGACTAGGAATTCATAATGCCCGTACCGAGTTCTAAAAGCCGTCTTTGGAATATCCTCAGTTCTAACCTTCAGCTGATGATATCCAGAACGAAGATCGATCTTTGAAAAGAATTGTGCTCCTTGCAACTGGTCAAACAGGTCATCAATACGTGGCAATGGGTACCTGTTTTTGATGGTGACATGATTCAACTCCCGATAATCAATACAAAGTCGCATACTTCCATCTTTCTTCTTCACGAACAGAACAGGAGCACCCCAAGGAGAAGTACTAGGACGAATAAAACCAATGTCTAACAATTCCTGCAGTTGGGTCTTTAACTCCTGAAGTTCAATAGGAGCCATTCGATATGGGGCTTTGGAAATGGGTTTTGTACCGGGTTCAAGGTCGATACAAAATTCAATTTCACGCTCTGGGGGTAGGCCAGGAAGTTCTTCAGGGAATACGTCAGGGAATTTATTAACAATAGAAATATCATTCAAAACTGACGTATTTTTGTTTAGATCTGTGACATGAGCTAAGAAAGCTTGACATCCGTTTTTCAATAAACGAATAGCTTTATGGCTTGAGATGACAGCGATTGATTTTAATGGTTTGGTTGCTTGAATTCGCATAATAGGTCGATTAGGAATATGAAAGCTAACAACCTTACGAAAACAATCAATTTTTGCATGATGAGTAGTTAACCAATCAATCCCTAGAATCACGTCAAATGCAAGTATTTTTAATGAAATAAGATCGACAGGTAATGTGTGGGTACCAACTTGAACCAAACAAGACTTATAAACCGTGGATGTAATGAAGGTTTCTCCCAATGGAGTTTCAACTGCTAAGTCAAAGTCTAATTTCTCCGGAATCAAATTTAATCGATGAGCGCAAGTAGGAGAAATAAAAGAATGGGTTGAACCGGTATCAAATAAAGTATAGACTTCGTTAGAGTTTATGATAAGCTTACCCGTGATGACCTCATTCGGGTTCCTTGCGTTCTGGGAGGTCACAACAAACGCTCTCCCTTGCACAACCGGTTTTGACTTTTCTGGGACGGCCTTTGGTGCCTCCATCCTAGCTGAATTTGTCTTCGGTAAACGACAAAATCGGGCTAAATGACCTTCTCTTCCACAATTATAACATGCTTTGGACGGCATCGCGCAGTTTGGACTGATGTGCCCCTCCCCTCCGCATTTGAAACATATGATAGGTGGTCGTTCTCCTTCCTTAACGACAGGTGCTGGTGCTGACGTCTTTCCATCATTGTTGAATCTCCTCTTCTTGAAATGTCCATTCTTATTGTTTTGGCCCTGATTACCACCGAAGTGGTTACCATTTCTGGCCTGTTGATTCCCTCCACGCTTGTTGTCACCGCTTCGATGACTGCTCTCACTGGTATTATCATTTTGCCGGCTGCTCTCTTTTGGTTGCGTTGTCTCGTTATCGCGCTCCACCAACTGAGCCCTATTTACAACATCTGAATACAAACACAGTTTATGAGAAACAAGATGTTGACGTATCTCCGGCTTCAAACCTCTTAAAAACATCCGCGTCATTCTTTCTTCATTATCCACCAGGTGGGACGCAAACCGGGATAACTCCGCAAATTTTGCCTCGTACTGCGACACGGTCATATTATTCTGCTCCAATTTGATGAACTCCACCTCCTTCATGTGACGAATACTCTCGGGAAAGTATTTGTCGTTAAACAGCTCTTGGAACTTCTCCCAAGACATCTTCAGTGCGGCAGGTTGAGTACGCTTTATCGATTCCCACCAGTAATCTGCCTCTCCTCGCAACATAAAGGCGGCAAAGGGAACCTTTTGCTCCTCGGAGCAACCCAAGACATCAAATATCTTGGTGATCTGCTTTATCCATGTTTCAGCTACAAGTGGTTTGGGTTCTCCCTTAAACTCCGGTGGTCCCAGCTCCTTAAACTGTTTAGCGGTGACCGCCTGAGAGTTTCCAGTATTTCCACCTACGTTGTGGACAGGAGCCGCTTTCACCTGTTGTTGCATGAATTGCATAAAGCCTCTGAACATTTGATCATTCATCATTTGGTCAGTGTTGTTGTTTGCATGAGGATTGTCACCTTCCTGATGCACATTATCCTGATTATTGATATGTGGTGAATCAACAGTCGTCTGTGCTCCATTGCTATTCTCAACATTCTCAGATGCCATTTTCAGATACTGCCACAAAATAAAAATTAATTGATATGTCATATATTATCCTTATATTATGACCGACCAATTAAATACCATGCAAATAAACTTAGGTATGTCATACTAGCGAAGGAATTCCCCGTCTCTCCCCTCCTAGTTCTATTCTCACATCTTAGCCAGGGATCATATCCCTAAGCTCTGATACCAACTGTGACGCCCCCAAAATTAGGTATACATCACCCATCTTGGGTCGTCAGATACATAGTACAGAATACAAATACAACTTAATAATACAACTGTCGTGTACAATACGACAAAACATAAACTGTGAGTTTGAATACAAATATTATCTTCTAGAGAGTATTCATACTCAAAAGGAGTCCTCATTACATTTATTAACACACCATTACATAGAATAGTGAGGACTACTAACTAATACTATCATTCGGACCATCACTCCGTACCCCGACTTGTCCCAGCTACGTTCTCATTTCCTGAAGAGAACAGTGAAAGAAAGGGTGAGCTCAACTAGCCCAGTAAGAAATATTATGACTAAGATAATGCAGAATAAATTATCATTAGCCTTCAACAATGTTAAACTGATAAAATATAATAGACATCAAGTTTAACTGTAGCGGAACAAGCAATCCATTAAAAGAGTCAAGTAGAAAATAAACTCTACTATCTTTTATGATTTAAAAGATTTTCCAACACTTTGATCGCTGAGACTCAGCTTAATAAAATAATCCACATCATCGAATCACCCCTGCACTACGGCCAAGGATATTCGTATATTCATTAATGGTCATGATCATGCCAACAACTGTCCATCAATGCACTACGGGCCAATGAGGACTTTTACCACATCATTTGTAACATTACGGTCATGATTATACCGAATAATCCCTGGTCATAATCATACCAAGTCCATCTATGCACTACAGGCCACAGATGACTTTCAACATTTTATAAACATGAGGATGATGACAATGATATAAGAATTCAATAAAACAAGTTCAAGAATTAATTTATCCAAGAATTAACAACGTCCAAATTGTCAACATGATACTGCTTTGTGGAGTAAAATTCAAGAATGCTTAGAAGAATATTTTCATGAAAAGATACTGGATGAAACGCAATTATCAAGGATATTCCACAAATTTCATGGAGTATAGAAGTCAAAACTTAACCAACTGAGTACAATAAAGAATGGAATAACAAAAGAAATCACCATGCATGCGATAGACCGCACAGACAGGTTATTCCAATAGAATAATAAATAATGGAACCAGGTCCGGCGTAAACGCACAGACAGGATATTCCGACAGAATAATAAATAATGGAACCAGGTCCGGTGTAAAACACACAGACAGGATATTCCAACAGAATAATAATAAAACGGAACCAGGTCCGGTGTAAAACACACAGACAGGATGTTCCAACAGAATAATAAACGGAACCAGGTCCGGTGTAAAACACACAGACAGGATGTTCCAACAGAATAATAAACGGAACCAGGTCCGGTGTAAAACACACAGACAGGATGTTCCAACAGAATAATAGAAGAATGTCACCAAGTATAGGGTAGACCGCGTATACTGGTTATTCCAACAGAATAATAACAAATGGAATAACAGAAGTTCTCTTCATGAATATAAAAGAAATAATATTCCCTACCGTTTTAAAGAAGAGCTGAAGTAAGGAAGTAGTTAAGTAGCAGAATACTCTTCTTCTCTCTCTCTATAGTTTCTCTCTCTAGAGTTCAGTGAATTCGTAAGAAATAATGAAGGAATGAGCTGCTATTTATAGAAAAATAGAATGCATAGTAACTAATCCATGAACGGTCCAGATTGATTACTTTAATCTGACGGTCCATATTTAAAGAAAAATCTTTTAAATAAAATAAAATATATTCTATTTATAGAATAACTTTAATAAAGTATTTTGTTTTATATAAAAAGATGTTTCTGTTTTATTACGTTAATAATACGAATAAAACAAAACGTCATTATCGCTAAATAATTCATATTATTAACTGACAATAATAAAATCAAACTGAGTGACTTCTCACATAAGCATTAATAATCAATACCGTGTGCTACTATGCAACCACACGTATTACTGTACTTTTACTACCGAGTAGTTCAACAGTAACAATGGTAAAATTTCCGCCGTTATTTTTATAGAAAGATAATTCTGTCGTTTTCTCAATCCGACAATAATTCCGTTGTGGGGTCCACCAATGATTGTGCCGTCGTACGAATATTCCCCGACAAAAAGAATATTCTCCGACCAAACGAATATTTTATAACAACTTGCTTACTTTGCAAAATTTATAAATATTACCCACAACTATAACATTATATCAAATTAACTCCATAATATTCAAAAATGATATTTATAGAAAATTCATCTTTATTTATAAAAGTTGGGGTCTTACACCTCCATTCCGACAAAAATACTGATAAAAATCTCAACATTAACTCCTTCATTTTTAACCACAAAAATATATTCCTCATTTATATCCACAAAAAATAAATATTTCCTTATCATATGAATCAATAATTAATTATTCACAAATAATATTACAGAATCACATTTATGACAACCAGGCCGTTCCCATGAAAGAGGGGGCTTTCCAATAAGGATTTCTCCTTACTGGCGCGCAATTAGATGACCAAACCTCTCCTTAGACAGAATTTTCTAGACATTGCCAATAATGTTATCTAATAATATTATTCAAATAATATGAATTATTGATCTGATAATGGGAAATACTGTGTAGTGACAATTATTGAAACAACAGTAGTATAAAATATCAACGCAGCAATTATTGAATCAATAAAATAAAATACTGTACAGTAATTACTGTAACCATTATTGAGTAGTGCCTTCTTACGTAAGAATCAATAATTGGTGCAATACAGTGTGCTACTGTGTAACAACGCGTATTACTGTGTTTTAACCACCGGGTATTCCAACAGTATTAACGGTAACAACTACGCCGTTATTAATAAAAAAATATATACTTGTCGTTTTCTTCATCCAATCGCTTTCCGTTATGGGGCCCACAAAAGACTGCGCCGTCGTACGAATATTCCCCGACAGGAAGAATATTCCACGACCAAACGAATATTCCCCGACAACAATGAATATTTTATAACCACCTGCTTATTTGAAATATTTGCGCATTTTACCCATAACTAACCTCATTAATCAATTTAACACTTACTATTTCAAAATAATAAATAGAGGGAATTTAAATTTCATTTATTAATAATTTGGGGTCTTACATTTGCTTAGTATACATGGTTGACTAAACTTGTTTTGGTGTACATGTTGTTTATGTATTGTTTACCATTAAAATATATTTTGGTTACTATCATATAAATATTTGGTTACTTCTTTAGTATGTTTTTTGTTATTGTTAGTTTCTGATTTGGATTCCAATTTTGTTTCCTTCAGCTGAGATTTTGCTTATTATTTTTTGTTGTTCTGATTACCATATATTTGCTTAATATATGGGTTGACTAAACTTTATTTGGTCTATATGTTGTTTATGTATTGGTTACCATTAATATATGTTTTGGTTACTAACATATAACTGTTTGGTTACTTCATTAATATATTTTTTGTTACTGTTAGCTTATGATTTGGATACCATTCTTTTTCCCTCAAGTGAGATTTTGGTTACTTTTATATGTTGTTTTGGTTGCAATATATTTGTTTGGTAAACTGTTTATGATATAAATATTGTTTTTGTTACTAATGACTGTAAATCTAATTTTTTTTATTTGCAGTTATGGAATATTTACTATGAGGAATGTAATAGAAAATTCATTGAAAAAATTATACATTGATGTGACATGGAAGTCCCCGACATTATTACCAAGAAATTGAACCCAAGACAGTTGAAGAAGTTTAAGGCATCATTAGTTTGTGGATGTATTATTTTTGTAAATAATAAACCCAAGTCATAATAAATCATGTATTTGCTTAGTATACATTGATGTATTATTTTTGTAAATTCCTTCAAATATATTTTATAAGGTTTATGCTATTCTATTTCTACTTTTATTTTCACCAACACATCTTACATGTTCTGGTTACTTTCATATAACTATTTGCTTACTTTTTTATTATATTTTGGTTACTGTTACCTTATGGTTTGGCTACTATTATTGTGTCCTCAATGTGGGATTTCGGATACTTTTATTTTTTTTATTCTGGTTAATATGTAATTGTTTAGTATACATGGATTGCTTAAACTAGATTTCATTACATGATATTTCTGTTTTGGTTACCATTAAAACCTGTTCTGGTTACTATCATATAATTATATGTTTACTGTTTTATTATGTTACATTATGGTTACTGTTATTAGTAACCAGATAGTTACAAGCTTATATCACGACAAACATCAATTGTTACAAGCTTGTTAGTAGCATGATAATTATCATAGATAGTTACAAGCTTTTTAGTAACCAGATAATTATAAGCTTGTATCAAGACTATTATAAGCTTGAATCAAGACTGTTATAAAGCTTGTATATGTTTACTTTATATTGATAACTCATGATGGAATCAAAAATTAAAATATTAATCAACATCAATTTTGTTTAATGTGCACCATCAAAAATGTTACCAACCATGTGGTTAATAGTTACTAACATTAAATAATTATATATTACTGTAAATAACTAAATTTGTTGTATTTGTTACTGTCAGTCTCCATTGTCTAACAACTGAATAAACATTGTAAAGTAACCAAATCAATATTAGACAGTAACCAAATTGCATAATCTTAGTAACCAGAATATAAACCACATTTTTATATGCAATTTTGAAGGCCTAAATGATAGAATTTGATCAAAAAACCCTGCAGTTCACCAGTAAAGCTTGTGACTTTTGATCGTTGACCCGTTTCTAATGAAATTAGGCTCCGAAAATGCCAAAATTCGACACTCCAAACTTGACAAAAATTATCAAATTCTCACTGGATCAAATCTTTACATAAATTGACACGCCTGCTCTTCAACCGCATCAGTTTGTTACCACCTAAAGACTAACAGTTATACGAAGTTAAGCAATGTAGTCAATAAGTAATCATCAATATAAAACAAACCAGTATAAAACACACTAATATTATACAGTAATCATAACAACATTAAACAGTAACCAAATTTAGATTAGACAGTAACCAACATATGTCTATTTAGTAACCAGAACATAAACACATTTTTCATTGCATTTTACAGTAAAAAATAACCAGTATAATTTGTTTGTTACTAACTAAAGGCATACTTTTGTAAAAATGTAACCAATTTGGCTAACAAGTAACCATTAATTTAAAAAATATAAGTAGAAGTGTACATTAATATGCTTTAGCAACCAATAATACAGTAACCAATTAATCACTGCAGTAATTAAGTTTGCATTAGTCAGTAACCAAGTCAGCATGAGTCACTAAATAATATTTTTACACAGTAACCAAGTCAGCATTATAATTTTATACAGTAACCAATTCAAAATTAGTCAATAACCATTATAGTGTTACACTGTAAGCAAGTCAGCATTAGTCAGTAACTAATATAATATTACTTAATAACCAAATCAGCATTAGTCAGTAACCAAGTCAGCATTAATTAGTAATATTATGCAGTAACCAAGTCAGCATTAAGTCAGCATTAATTAGTAATATTATGCAGTAACCAAGACAGCATTAGTCAGTAACTAAGACAACATTAGACAGTATAATGTTACACAGTCAGTATACTGACTTTGTTATCAAAACAGTCAGTATACTGACTTTGTTAATCAACATCAATTTTGGTTACTGTACACCATCAAAAATGTTACCAACCATATGGTTAATGGTTACTAACATTAAACAATTATATATTCCTGTAAATAATTAAATTTGTTGTATTGATTACTGTCAGTCTCCATTGTCTGACAACTGAATAAACATTATAAAGTAACCAAATTAATATTAGACAGTAACTAAACTACATAATCTTAGTAACCAGAAAATAAACCAAATTTTTACATGCAGTTTTGAAGGCCTAAATGATAGAATTTGACCAAAAAATCATGTAGTTCACCAGCAAAGCTCGTGATTTTTGATCGTTGATCCGTTTCCAATGAAATTAGGCTCTGAAAATGCCAAAATCCGACACTCCAAACTTGACAACATTATACAGTAATATTCTTCAGCAACCAATATTACAGTAACCAATTAATCTCTGCAGTAATTAAGTTTGCATTAGTCAGTAACCAATTCAGCATTGGTCAGTAACCAATTAAGTAAGCATTAGTCACTAGATAATTTTACATAGTAACCAAGTCAGCAATATAATTTTACACAGTAACCAAGTCAACATTAATTAGTTAGTAACCATATAATGCTACACAGTATTTGTAGTAACCATTTTAAACGTAAAAAACTTAAGAAATGTTATCAATATAGGAATTCGTAGAAAACAGAGGTAACTATATGCATATGAATCACTTACCTCAGTATTCAGATTTTTATCAAAGTTGCTGCGATTTTGTTACTGAACTTCAACAATCACGGTAGTTCGATTGTTTTTGGTTACTGAACTTGAAGTTGCTGTTGATTTTGTATGCTATTTTGTGATCTCAGCGTGCCGTCGCGACGAAAAGTTCCGTCTTCTCCGATCTCAGTGCTATGTCGCGCCAGAAGATTTGGATTTCTCCGATATCAAAGTTGCATGTTTTGTTCAGTTGCTTGAATGTAGGAGAATAGGAGCGGTTTTTTGCGTATAAAAGAGTCTGTAACTGACGTATATACGTGATTTTAGCAACTTTATATTGTGTTGTTTTATTTTTGTAATTATTTTGTTTGTGTTTTATTTTTGTAAATACTTTCTAATTGTTGTATATTAGTGTTAAAGACCCAATTCCTAATAACTCGAGCCCATTAATGTACTTATTTTGGGCCCATATTGGTCTTACTCAAGGCCCTGAAAATGTGGGGCCCACAAACTATCAGTTCAACAAAAATCTTTATCAGGAATTCTTGTGTAAGTGCGACTAAAGATAATCCACATGTATTTTTGATATTTTTACATGATCATCTCTCGCATGAGTATACAGTGGGTCCTACCTTCATGAGAGAAGGAACCATGTAGAAATATCAAAAGCACTGGGACAACAGATGATATTTAGCACAAAAAAGAAAAAAGAAAATCAAAGAATTTAAATTGTATCGACAACTTTTATATTTATTATTTATCATGTTAAAATTGTTTAACTAATTATATTAAATTCTAAATCTCTTGATTTTTTCATAAATTTCTTACGTTATTGAAAGATGTAAAAATGTAATTTTACTAACCATCTATATATAATTTGTTCTGTATTGAGACATAGGTCTGGCTAAGAGATGAGTGACCACTCATTTTGGCAAATGATGCCATCAAAAGGAGTATTACAAGCATGATGCTTTTCAATGGCTATACCACTAATTTAGGTTTATTTTATTTTCTAATTATTTTTTGTACCTAACCAATGAGAAATTTTCAAATATATTTATCGACAAAGACAAACACACATACCGTGAACGCCAAAATTCGTCCACGCGCTCCAATTATTAAAGCGCGTCCAATCTTGCACAGAAACAGAATCACACTAATAGAGGTTTAATGCTCTAGTGCTGAAAAAATAATAATTATGTACCTTAAATCAGGGTAAAATATTATATTTATAATGATCTCACCAGAGTTCTTTTTCGTATAGAAGTGAAAATTTTCATTAGGTATAACTCCTTAATGAGATCAAATTTAATTCCTTAAAGAAAAAAAATCGGTTTAAAAGCAGACACTTTCCTTAGGGATTAGAAACCAAAAATAACTGAGAATTTTTTATTTCTTAAAATTCTCACCTGCCCAATTAAATTCCTACATAAATTAAAATAACTCAACGTGAAATTTAGTCCATCATATAATTCGGGCACAACTATTCATATCCCAACAATGCCTATGATTTCATTTCAAGTACTACATTTAATTGGATATGAATCATCTCACAATCAAATGGTTTATTTAAAAAGGCACTTACACATGAGACTTTTAATTTAGGAAGAAAGAGTGAAAATAAAATAAAATAAAATAAAATAAAGTCTTTATTTTCACTTTAAACAAGTCATTTTTTTTAATAAATAATCTCATTGATGAAATTTTAACATATTTTTCCTTTATTTATTTATTTATTTTTAAATTTTATCTTGTAGGAATCCTTTGGTAAATTGTAGACCATCCAAATTGTATGCATCGCCACTTATTTTTCAATATAATATACAAGTTCATTGGTCTTAGCTAGATAAGAGATGAGTGACCGTGGTTTGACCACACACCCCCATAACCATTTTGAGGCTAACATAATTTCACTTATGTTTTCTACTTGCAGTTGGACAATCAGAAATTTAATTTCCAGTCTCTTTGTCTATAAATAAAGAAAACTTATAAATTCACAAAAGAATATGTTATTTATTTATGAAAATTGTAGCTATAGATGTGACGCCCCCAGAATAGGTATACAACACCCATTCTGAGTCGCCAAATACATGGTACAGAAAGCAAACTACAACTTCAATAATACAATTGTCGTGCAAAATACGACAACACATACTGTGAGTTTAAATACAAATATTGTCTTCTAGACAATATCCACACTCAAATAAATCCTCATTACAATTATTCAAACACTATTTTACAGAAATAGTGAGGACTGCTAATACATCTCTCTAGAACCATCACTCCATACCCCGACTAGATCCTGCTATGTTCTCACCTCCTGAGAAGAAAAATGGAACAAAAAGGAAAAGGGTGAGCTCAACTAGCCCAGTAAAGAATATTATGACTAAGATAATATACAACAAATTATCGTTAGTCTTCAACAGGGAAAAATCTGATAAAATATAATCGACAACAAGTTTTAGATCAACAACTGCAGCGGAAACAGCAAACCATTAGAAGAGTCAAGTAGAGAAAGAATTCTACTATCTTCTAAGATTTAAAAGTCCATCATCAATATTTTATCCCTGTAACATCAATTAATAATCATCTTTAACCAAATATTCATCTTTGCACTACAGGCCAAAGATATTCATTTGTATCATCAGTCGGTCATGTTCATCTCAACACCTGTTCATCTTTGCACTACAGGCCAAAGATATTCATCAAGTAATTATACATCTTTGCACTACAGGCCAAAGATATTCAGTAATATCATCATTTAGGACTGAGGATGATGAAAAATATCTTAAAGAGAACGAATCCAATGAGACAGAAGGACAAATAGTAGGGATTCGTATAACAGTTTATCCAAGATCAATAATACTTCATAATAATCAATTGTGAAGCAGAATTCAAAAATAAAGATCAAAACATGGATACAATCAAAGATAGTAACCATAATAGACATCTTGGACAAAAAGGGAAAATTTTATTTTTCGGTGAATAGTGCCGTATTCGTGAATAGTGCCGTATACGTGAATAGTGCCGTATACGTGAATAGTAACCCCCGACACAAAAAGTTCCAAATTTGATAAAAACTCATATCAATATTTCAGCATAATGATATTGAAGAAAATAATATCATTAAGAAGAAAATAATATCCCTTACCTCAAAATATCAGTACTTCTGGTCGGAATACCGGTATAAGGCTGAAAGAAACTTGCTCTGATGAATAGAAACTCTCAAAGTATCTAAATACTCACAAAATACACTCAATAATCTAGAGAGAGAAAGAGAGAAAACTTGTTTCTGGTGTGATTTTCAATTCTAACTTAGCCCTCTATTTATAGGAAAATTTTGGTAGGTTTGACCTGCAACCTGATGGCTTTACCTGCTACTATTCCCACCCACCACATTTGAAATATAATTCAGCACATTTCTTCACCAACCACAAGTGGGGCCCACCAATTCTAGAATTTTCCACCAAAATGATAAACTCCGAAAATTCAACAATTTCTGAACCAGTCATCTTGTAAAATTCATAATAAATCATACGTTCATTTTTAACGGTTCAAAATTTGTGGACATATACTCAACTTATATATGTATAACATATCCAAAAATTACCACGATCCAACGGTCGGATTAAAAATTATAACCCCCGCAATATTTCTCAAAAACCCTGATTTGATTTTTAATACCTCCATTCCGACAAAAATACTGATAAAACACCTCATTAACTCCTTCATTTTTAACCACAAAAATATATCCCTCATTTATATCCACATAAAATAAATATTTCCTTATCATATGAATCAATAATTAATTATTCACAAATAATATTACAGAATCACATTTATGACAACCAGGCCGTTCCCAGGAAAGAGGGGGCTTTCCAATAAGGATTTCTCCTTACTGGCGCGCAATTAGATGACCAAACCTCTCCTTAGACAGAACTTTCTAGACATTGCCAATAATGTTATCTAATAATATTATTCAAATAATATGAATTATTGATCTGATAAATGAAAATACTGTGCAGCAACAATTATTGAAACAACAATAATATAAAATATCAACGCAGCAATTATTGAATCAATAAAATAAAATATTGAACAATAATACTGTAACAATTATTGAGTAGTGCCTTCTTACGTACGAATCAATAATCAATATACTGTGCAATCCGTGTGCTACTATGCAACCACGCGTTATTACTGTATTTTAACCACCGGGTATTCCAACAGTATTAACGGTAACAACTACGCCGTTATTTATAAACAACTTATACTTGTCGTTTTCTTCATCCAATCGCTTTCCGTTATGGGGCCCACACAAGGCTGCGTCGTCGTACGAATATTCCCCGACAGCAAGAATATTCCACGACCAACCGAATATTCACCGACCAAAAATAAATATTTTATAACCACTTGCTTATTTTGCAAAATTTGCACATTTCACCCATAACCAAAGTATTATATCAAATTAACCCCTTATTATTCACAATAATATTTAGAGAAAATTTGATTTTATTCATTAATAAGTTGGGGTCTTACAACCTCCCCTCCTTATGAAATTTCGTCCTCGAAATTGACGTACGTACCTGATGTTTCAAAAAGGTGAGGATACCTCGCTTTCATTTCTGATTCCAACTCCCAGGTCATTTCTTCAATAGCATGGTTTCTCCACAAAACCTTAACTTGTGGTATAACCTTCGTGCGTAGGACATGCTCTTTCCTATCCAAGATCTTAACAGGTACCTCCTCGTACGTTAAATCTTCAGCTATCTCGTCTGGTTCTAACTCAATAATGTGGTTCGGGTCTTTAACATATTTACGAAGCATAGATATGTGAAAAACATTATGAACACGAGACATGCTTGGAGGTAATGCGAGTCTATATGCCACATTTCCTATTCGCTCAAGAATCTCAAATGGACCAACAAATCTTGGATTGAGCTTTCCTCTCTTCCCAAATCTTGTAACTCCCTTCCATGGTGCAACACGTAACAATACATGATCCCCAATATTAAATTCCACGTCCTTCCGATGAAGATCCGCATAACTCTTTTGTCGATCCTGTGCCGTTTGTATACGTTGTCGAATCGTTTGGATCTTCTCTGTAGTAATGCGTACCAACTCTGGTCCCAACAATGTTGCTTCACCCACCTCGTCCCAGCATACTGGAGAACGACATTTTCTTCCATACAACGCCTCAAATGGAGCCATACCTATGCTCGCCTGATAACTGTTGTTGTAGGAGAATTCCACCAATGGTAGGTACTTATCCCAACTCCCTTTGAGATCTAAGACACAAAGTCTTAATAGATCTTCAAGAGTTTGAATAGTCCTCTCTGATTGTCCGTCCGTTTGAGGATGGTATGCTGAACTGAATCGTAAATCCGTGCCCATAGCTTTCTGCAAGCTAACCCAAAATCGTGAAGTGAATCTTGGGTCACGATCCGAAACTATGGATACTGGCATGCCATGCAATCTCACAATCTCGTTCACGTACATACTAGCAAGACGTTCAAGGGAATAAGTCTCACGTATCGGCAAGAAATGAGCGGACTTGGTTAATCTATCAACAATAACCCAAATCGCATCTATGCCTTGAGAAACCTTGGGAAGACCTGTAACAAAATCCATAGTAATGTGTTCCCACTTCCATTTCGGGATCTCAAGTGGTTGCAATGGACCCTTTGGCACTTGATGCTCCGCCTTTACACGTTGACAAGTTAAACACCTCGAGATAAACTCCGCGATCTCTCTTTTCATATTGCTCCACCAAAATGTATGTCGAAGATCGTGATACATTTTGGTACTCCCAGGATGGATTGCAAACGGTGTGTTGTGTGCCTCCATCATTATTCTATGCTTCAAGTCAAAATCGTTAGGAACACAAAGTCTGGAGTTGACTCGAAGTATTCCTTCTTCATCGATTCTTGCTTCTGGAATAGCACCTTCTTGCACTTTCTTCTTCATACGCATCAGCTCTATATCCGTAGCTTGAGCAGCTTTAACTTTATCGATTAAAGTCGGTTCTACTCGTATATTTGATATCATCATGTGGGTACTTGGAGCCTTCATCTCTATCTCCATCCTTTGCAAGTCATACAAAATGGGCCTTTGTGTTAAAAACATTGCACTCGTACCCGCATATGATCTTCTACTCAATGCGTCAGCTACTACGTTTGCTTTTCCAGGATGGTATTGGATGGTATGATCGTAATCTTTCAACAGCTCAAGCCAACGTCGTTGCCGCATGTTGAGTTCCTTTTGGGTGAAGAAATATTTGAGGCTTTTATGATCTGTATAGATCTCCACTTTCTCCCCATACAGGTAGTGTCTCCAGATCTTCAACGCAAAAACGACTGCTGCCAACTCCAAATCATGAGTAGGATAATTCCTCTCATATTCTTTGAGTTGTCGTGAGGCATAGGCTATGACTTTCCCATGTTGCATGAGAACACATCCTAACCCTTTGCCTGAAGCATCGCTGTAGATAACAAATCCATCCGAACCAGATGGTATTGTCAAAACAGGTGCCGAAATGAGTCTCCTCTTGAGTTCTTGGAAACTCTTCTCGCATTCCTCACTCCATACGAATTTTGTATCTTTCCGAGTCAGCTGAGTTAACGGAGTAGCGATTCGAGAAAATCCTTCCACAAATCTCCGATAATAACCAGCTAAGCCCAGAAAGCTACGTACTTCGGTTACCGACTTCGGTTGCTCCCAACTTTGTATGGCTTCAATCTTCGCCGGGTCGACAGATACTCCATGTTTTGACACCACGTGCCCAAGGAATGCTACTTCCTCAAGCCAGAACTCGCATTTCTTCAGTTTGGCATATAGCTTGTTTTCACGAAGCCTTTGCAGTACCAGCTTCAAATGGCGCTCATGATCTTCACGGCTTTTGGAATAGATGAGGATGTCATCAATAAAGACAACAACGAACTGATCCAAATATTCTTTGAATACACGGTTCATCATATCCATGAAGGCAGCAGGAGCATTAGTCAATCCAAAAGACATTACTAAGAATTCATAATGCCCGTACCGAGTTCTGAAGGCAGTCTTTGGAATATCCTCAGTTTTAATCTTCAGCTGATGATATCCAGAACGAAGATCGATCTTTGAAAAGAATTGTGCTCCTTGCAACTGGTCAAACAGGTCATCAATGCGAGGTAGCGGATACCTATTCTTGATGGTGACATGGTTCAATTCTCGATAGTCAATACAAAGTCGCATACTCCCGTCTTTCTTCTTTACGAATAAAACAGGAGCACCCCAAGGAGACGTACTAGGACGAATAAAACCGATGTCCAACAACTCCTGTAGTTGGACTTTTAACTCCTGAAGTTCAATAGGAGCCATTCGATATGGGGTTTTAGAAATGGGCTTTGTACCGGGTTCAAGGTCAATAAAGAATTCAATTTCTCGTTCCGGGGGTAGACCGGGAAGTTCTTCAGGAAATACATCGGAAAATTCTCTAACAATAGAAATATTATTCAAATCTGACTTGTCTTTGTTCAAATCCATAACATGGGCTAAGAAAGCTTGACATCCGTTTTTCAATAAACGAATAGCTTTGTGGCTTGATATGACAGTGACTGATTTTAGTGGTTTAGTAGTTTGAATTCGTATGACAGGTTGGTTAGGAATATGAAAACTAACAACCTTACGAAAACAATCAATTTTAGCATGATGAGTGGTTAACCAATCAATTCCTAAAATCACATCAAAAGCAAGTATCTTTAAAGAGATAAGATCAACAGGTAATGTGATAGTGCCAACTTGGATCATGCAAGATTTATAAACTGTAGATGTAACGAAGGTTTCACCCAACGGAGTTTCAACAGATAAGTTAAAGTCCAATTTCTCCGGAGTCAAGTTTAAACGTTGAGCACAAGCAGGAGAGATAAAAGAATGGGTAGAACCGGTATCTAGTAAAGTATAAACTTCGCAAGAATTCAAGATTAGCTTACCCGTGATCACCTCGTTCGGGTTTCTCACGTTTTGGCCAGTTACGACAAACGCTCTTCCAGGAACCGCTGATTTCGCCTTATCCGGGACAGCCCTTGGAATCACCACTCCCGCTGAACTTGGTTTCGCTATAGTACAATCTCGAGCGATGTGGCCTTCCTTCCCACAGTTGTAACACACCTTGGATTGTTGTGGACAGTTTGGGCTGATATGTCCCTCTTTCCCGCATTTGTAACATCTAACTGGCGGTCGTTCTCCTCCCCTAAAATTTGTTGTTGGTGCTGGTGCTGGTGCTGATGTCTTCCCGTCATTGTTGAATCTCCTCTTTCTGAAATTTCCACTTGACTCACCTCTCCTATTATCATGGCCACGATGACCACCCGAGTGGTTACCGCCTTTGTTCGTATTTTTCCCTCCTCGTTGGTTATCATCGCTCTGATGATTGCTGTCACCGGTATGACCCTGGTTGTGGTCCCTCGGTTGAGTATACTCATTATCTCTCTCTAATAATTGGGCCCTGTTGACAACGTCTGAATACAGAGAAAATTTATGAGAGATAAGGTATTGACGAATCTCAGGTTTTAAACCTCTCAGAAACATCCGCGTCATTCGTTCCTCATTTTCGACCAAATGAGGTGCAAACCTGGATAACTCTGCAAACTTCGCCTCGTACTGGGACACCGTCATGTTGTTTTGTTCCAGTCTAATAAACTCAACCTCCTTCATATGACGAATACTTTCAGGAAAGTACTTGTCATTGAACAGTTTTTGAAATGTTTCCCAGGACATGTTGAGTGCGTCAGGCTGGGTACGCTTCACAGACTCCCACCAGTAGTCTGCCTCACCGCGGAACATAAAGGTGGCGAATGGAACCTTCTGTTCCTCCGTGCATCCCAAGACATCGAATATCTTGGTAATTTGCTTGACCCACGTTTCCGCCATGATCGGATCCGGCTTTCCCTTAAATTCTGGTGGTCCCAATTCTTTGAACTGCTTAGCTGTGACAAACCGCGCGTTGTTATCATTTCCACCCGTATTCTGCACACGAGTCTCCCTCGTCTGATTTTGCATGAACTGCAAAAAGCTCCTAAACATTCCATCATTCATCGTTTGCTCGGTAACGTTGTTTACAGGAGGAATATTGCCTTCCTGTTGCACGTTCCCCTGGGTAGTGATCAAAGGTGTCTCCACGGTCTGATTTACTCCATTATTAACGTTCTCAGCTGCCATTCTTAAATACTGCCATAAAACAAGGGTTAATAGTCATGTCATATATTATCCCTATACTCTGACCGACCAAATAAACACCAAATAAACTTAGTCAGGTCATACTAGCGAAGGAATTCCCCGTCTCTCCCCTCCTAGTTCTTGTCTCACATCTCAGCCAGGGATCATATCCCTAAGCTCTGATACCAACTGTGACGCCCCCAGAATAGGTATACAACACCCATTCTGAGTCGCCAAATACATGGTACAGAAAGCAAACTACAACTTCAATAATACAATTGTCGTGCAAAATACGACAACACATACTGTGAGTTTAAATACAAATATTGTCTTCTAGACAATATCCACACTCAAATAAATCCTCATTACAATTATTCAAACACTATTTTACAGAAATAGTGAGGACTGCTAATACATCTTTCTAGAACCATCACTCCATACCCCGACTAGATCCTGCTATGTTCTCACCTCCTGAGAAGAAAAATGGAACAAAAAGGAAAAGGGTGAGCTCAACTAGCCCAGTAAAGAATATTATGACTAAGATAATATACAACAAATTATCGTTAGTCTTCAACAGGGAAAAATCTGATAAAATATAATCGACAACAAGTTTTAGATCAACAACTGCAGCGGAAACAGCAAACCATTAGAAGAGTCAAGTAGAGAAAGAATTCTACTATCTTCTAAGATTTAAAAGTCCATCATCAATATTTTATCCCTGTAACATCAATTAATAATCATCTTTAACCAAATATTCATCTTTGCACTACAGGCCAAAGATATTCATTTGTATCATCAGTCGGTCATGTTCATCTCAACACCTGTTCATCTTTGCACTACAGGCCAAAGATATTCATCAAGTAATTATACATCTTTGCACTACAGGCCAAAGATATTCAGTAATATCATCATTTAGGACTGAGGATGATGAAAAATATCTTAAAGAGAACGAATCCAATGAGACAGAAGGACAAATAGTAGGGATTCGTATAACAGTTTATCCAAGATCAATAATACTTCATAATAATCAATTGTGAAGCAGAATTCAAAAATAAAGATCAAAACATGGATACAATCAAAGATAGTAACCATAATAGACATCTTGGACAAAAAGGAAAAATTTTATTTTTCGGTGAATAGTGCCGTATTCGTGAATAGTGCCGTATACGTGAATAGTGCCGTATACGTGAATAGTAACCCCCGACACAAAAAGTTCCAAATTTGATAAAAACTCATATCAATATTTCAGCATAATGATATTGAAGAAAATAATATCATTAAGAAGAAAATAATATCCCTTACCTCAAAATATCAGTACTTCTGGTCGGAATACCGGTATAAGGCTGAAAGAAACTTGCTCTGATGAATAGAAACTCTCAAAGTATCTAAATACTCACAAAATACACTCAATAATCTAGAGAGAGAAAGAGAGAAAACTTGTTTCTGGTGTAATTTTCAATTCTAACTTAGCCCTCTATTTATAGGAAAATTTTGGTAGGTTTGACCTGCAACCTGATGGCTTTACCTGCTACTATTCCCACCTACCACATTTGAAATATAATTCAGCACATTTCTTCACCAACCACAAGTGGGGCCCACCAATTCTAGAATTTTCCACCAAAATGATAAACTCCGAAAATTCAACAATTTCTGAACCAGTCATCTTGTAAAATTCATAATAAATCATACGTTCATTTTTAACGGTTCAAAATTTGTGGACATATACTCAACTTATATATGTATAACATATCCAAAAATTACCACGATCCAACGGTCGGATTAAAAATTATAACACCCGCAATATTTCTCAAAAACCCTGATTTGATTTTTTAATACCTCCATTCCGATAAAAATACTGATAAAACACCTCATTAACTCCTTCATTTTTAACCACAAAAATATATCCCTCATTTATATCCACATAAAATAAATATTTCCTTATCATATGAATCAATAATTAATTATTCACAAATAATATTACAGAATCACATTTATGACAACCAGGCCGTTCCCAGGAAAGAGGGGGCTTTCCAATAAGGATTTCTCCTTACTGGCGCGCAATTAGATGACCAAACCTCTCCTTAGACAGAACTTTCTAGACATTGCCAATAATGTTATCTAATAATATTATTCAAATAATATGAATTATTGATCTGATAAATGAAAATACTGTGCAACAATAATTATTGAAACAACAATAATATAAAATATCAATGCAGCAATTATTGAATCAATAAAATAAAATATTGAACAGTAATCACTGTAACAATTATTGAGTAGTGCCTTCTTACGTACGAATCAATAATTCAACTATACTGTGCAATCCGTGTGCTACTATGCAACCACGCGTTATTACTGTATTTTTAACCACCGGGTATTTAAACAGTGTTAACGGTAACAACTACGCCATTATTAATAAACAACTTATACTTGTCGTTTTCTTCATCCAATCGCTTTCCGTTATGGGGCCCACACAAGGCTGCGTCGTCGTACGAATATTCCCCGACAGCAAGAATATTCCACGACCAACCGAATATTCACCGACCAAAAATAAATATTTTATAACTACATGCTTATTTTGCAAAATTTGCACATTTCACCCATAACCAAAGTATTATATCAAATTAACCCCCTTATTATTCACAATAATATTTAGAGAAAATTTGATTTTATTCATTAATAAGTTGGGGTCTTACAATAGATCCCATTTATAGCGACACTTTTTATATAAAAATATCAAAAAGTGTTGAAAATATCATTTTCCTAAATAAATACATAGATTGTGAATCACATACATATTATGATATTATAGGGATGGATCCAGGATTTAGGTTTAATGGGGCTCTAAAACAAAATATAAATACAAATTTAAACACTATATATATATATATATATATATATATATATATATATATATATATAGAGTCCGAAACTTAAGCTCACCCCTTATCCAACTCACCCGAGTTCACCCCCTTTAGCGACGGACCCGGCGACGGTTCGGTCATACAACCGTTGTCTATACTTTTAGCGACGGACAACATATAGTGTCGCTAAAAGTATAGACGACGGTTGTATGACCGAACCGTCGCCGGGTCCGTCGCTAAAGGGGGGTGAGCTCGGGTGAGTTAAATAAGAGGTGAGTTTAAGATCCAGACCGTATATATATATATATATATATATATATATATATATATATATATATATATATATATATATATATATATATATATATATATATATATAGTCTGGTTCCTATCCGGATTCCCGCATTTTCTTAAGTTACGGATTTTTTTTCTTTGTTTTTTTAAAAAAACAACTAAAAAAAAGTTTAATATTTTGTGGAACTGAAATTTTTACATAATACAATGTTTTGAGTATGATTTGGATACATATAACAAAACAGGTCTGTACATACATATTTTATTATATATATCCAAAGCACACACAAAATACTGTATTATGAAAAAATTCTAATTTCATAAAATATTTTAAAAAAAATTAGTTGTTTTAAAAAAAAACCAAAAAAAAAAAGATCCGAATTTTACTCCGGTACGGGAGTCCGGACCTGATCAGTTCTGTATATATATATATATATATATATATATATATTAGAGTAATTTTCTCTTATTTGTATATTTAATTCATTAACTATATATAAAAGATAAACAATTTTTTTTATCATAGTTTATAAGAAACGGGTAAATTAATTATCATAACTAGGGTAAATTTTATAAGAATTGCATGTAAATTAAAGTTCACATAACAACTTTACATTTTAAGAAAAAAATCAAAGAGTTTTGATAATGTTAAAATAATTAAATGGATTTAATTTGACATGATAAACAATATTACATATATAATTTGTTAAAAAAATAATCAAAATTAATTGATTTTCTCTAAAGATACACAGTTATCATATTGCGGTTGAGTGGTGTAAAAATACTAATTTACAATCCATATAGAATTGATTCTTGAGAATTGTTAAATTCACAACAGAAAATATTATTTTCACAACAAAAGTGTCGCTATAGATCCTATAACAACGGTTTTTACCGTCGCTAATCGCTATACATCTACAGCGACACATTTGTTATAGAAATAACAAAAAATGTTATGAATTTAACAATTCTCTTAATTTTTTATTAAATAATATAGAAATAATATTGATGATGAAAATTTATGCCTTTTTACATTATTTTCAAATATCGGCCTTAGGCCATAACATGACAATGACGAGAATAAACTATATCTTGATTTATTCGACGGTGGATCCAGGATTCGGTTTCAGTGTAGGCATAATTAATTTTTATAAATTGTTTTTTTTATTTATAAAAAATATATTAATAAATAAAGTATTAGAACGAAATAAATAAATTAAATACAATATTCCCCCACCCCCCATTTCTAAAAATGACTTGTTAGGATAATTTTAAATATTTAAATGTACAATAAATATTATGTAATATAATTTAGTAGTGGAAGTATGATGTTAGAAAAAAAGTAGTCCAAATTAAGAGAAAAAGGGAAAGAAAAAAAAAGAGAAAATAAAAGAGATATTCGAAAATGATTCGAGGGGCCCCATGGACTTAGGTAGGACATACATATCTGTGGTTTAAACTGATTCTCATGTTGTCAACTCAGCAATCAAACACTTCATTCACAAATGGAATAATTCTTAACTGTCACTATCCTATAATTAATACAGGCGAAATAATAAAATTAAATGGGATTTTCGATTCTTTGACAATGAAAGAGTTTGAATACAGTTGATTTTGAATTTATCGTTTATTATAATAAATTATTTAAATTATTTAAAGTTTAAGATAAATTATATCGTTTATGTAGTATCGGAGGCACGAGATACAACTAGTATAATATAAAAAATTATAAATAATATAATAATTTTATAATTAAATATTCAATAACACATGATTTAATACTAATTTAAATTTAAAAGTTTAAGCCCTTAATATTACCCTTTTAAATTCGTGTTTGGCATGCTCATTTGATAGTTCTAGAGACGACAGTTTAAATAGGAAATAAAAATAAAAATAAATTAAAGGAATGAGTAATTTTATTTTTTATTTTTAACTTAACTCTTTAATGGGACCCAATTCGGGAAGGCCAGATTCTTCTATTTCATCCACTTCTATTTGTTGATATTATTCTTGGCCTTTTATCTTTTTGCTAATAAATGCATAGTGTCCCAAAGCTTCTGGTATTATTTTTTCTATTTTTATTTTCCCAAAAATTTATAATCACACTTTATTTTGTGGCCAATTTTTTCTTAGCCGTGAAGATTTTATTGTTTTTTGTTGCTTGTTAATTAAAGGATTTAGCTATATGTCATTTGTCATATTCTCAATGATGAAGGCCATATTTTAATAAAAGAATAATGAGTTTCAAGAATTAACTATCTATCTTTATTATAAAAGTTTTTGTAATTTTGTGTCACGTACAGTCACTTTTTTTTAATCTTTTACAACTACAATTTTAAATATATTATTATTATATTTTTAATTTTTTTTTTGTTTTTGTATCTAGTCCTTCAAATTTTATAAAATTTTAATTTTATTCCAAATAATCTTGTATTGTTATACTCCCTCCGTCCCATGATAAAAGCCCTTATTATTATTTTGGGTAGTCCCATGTTAAATGTCAATTTTTCTTTAATAACCAAACTTTTACACATATTTTCCTATTATACCCGTAGCATTAAATATCTCATACTTTTCTTATTTTAATTCTCTCTCCATATTTAATGACATTATTATGGACAATTTTGCCATTTTATTCTTCTTAATATGCGTGAAAAGTTCACCATGACTTTTATCTTGAGACGGAGGGAGTATATATGAGGGAGCGATGCATACATTGTGTATAGGTTTATTTTTTTTAAAAAAAATTATTTATTAATTAGCTACTTGCACATGCTTACTAAATTAATTATTTTTCTAATTTTTATTTTCACTAATTTTAGCAAAAATAAAATATATAAAAGTAAAAAATAAAAGCAAATTAATGAAGTTATTATGCATGCCCTATATTATTGACCCTCAAAGTATTTTTTTTAAACCAATATTAGTTCACATAATTTTAAAAATGAGAATATTCTCAACTCATCTAAGGTTGTAAATGAATCGAGTCGAGCCGAGTATTGAGTTGTTCAGATTTGGTTTACAAAATTTATCGAGTATAAAATTAAATTTGATTGATACTCATTTAACTACAGAGTCGAATACGATTTCGAATCTAGCCCGAGCAGTTTGAATTTTTCGAATAAATAAAATTTTAGTATCAATAAAAAATTATAATTTAAAGATGTTCGAGTAATTTATCGAACTATAAAATTTATTTATATTTGAATCATTTATATTTCATTTCGAAATCGAATCAATCTTTTAATCAAATGAATACAAATTAAATCCAAACTATTTACTCATTTCTCCATCTCACCACAATGCCCAAGGCCAATTAAAGGGGCATATTATGCTTAGATATGCCGCCAAAATAACTAACCCTCTCTTTCTGATGTAAGATACGTACTAGCTAGTTACTACATACTTTATCCTTTTCTTCTGTCACGGAGGAGGGATAGACGTGGAGAATAATATCCTATGATTTTAATACGAGTTCTTTTACGACTTTTTTTTTTGATTTTTTTTAGTACCTTCTAAAAAATATATAATATTTATTTTAATTAAATTTTTTATAAAAAATAGTATTTTAAATATAATTTAAATACATATAAAAAATATAGTTTATACAGTCTGTACAACTCTATTTTTTGTATATATCCAAATTATACCTAAAATACTATTTTTTTAAAAAAATTTAGTTAGAATAAGTATTATACATTTTTTTAGAGTTACTAAAGAAAAGAAAAAAAACCACAAAAAAAAGGGTCACTAAAAATGTCACTAGAACAATGTCCTCTTAGACTTATTATTTTAATATTGTACACATAATATATTTTTGTCACTAATAATAGAGGAGGTCTTATATCCATTTATTATTATTATGACAAGTAATAATAGGGGCATCCACAATTATTACTAGTGAATTTATTAAAAATAATTAAATTCTTCTTTGTTTGTTTGTTTGTTGTTTAAATATCCACACCCGACCCCCAAAGTTTACATGAGTTCCTTTTACTTTAACTACGATAATGAATATTATAAATTATTTAAAAATTATTATTGATTATAAAATTTATTATTTTATAATTTTAATAAATTATCTTAATTTTGAATTTTAATTTTTTTGAAAATTAATTTTTAAATATCAACAATGATCTTATAATTGAAACAAAGACGTCTTTAAATATCTATAGGTCCATATACTTTTTTTTCTTCTTAATTCCTAATTCAGGGTTGCTAACCATAAAAAATTATAATAATCAATCTAAGTATTTAATTATTACTTCATCCGTTGTAAAATTAGATATACACTTTTGAAGTCAAACAACAACATATTAAACATCAAATTAATGTGAATTTATTTAATTTTAATTGATACAATTATTATAAGGAAATTGTTAAATCCACACTATTTTTTGTTATTTCCACAACAAAAGTGTCGCTGTATAGGATCTATAGCGACACTTTTATTGTGGAAATAACATTTTTTTGTGTGGATTTAACAATTCTCTTATTATAATTATATAAGATATAATAAAAACTATTAATCACAAAATTTATTTTATTCAAAAGTTTTATAAGTCATATAAATTTTAAAATTTAATATACAATCGGTTAATTTCGAAAGTAAAATTGAATGTCTAATCACGAACCAAAGAAGACAAACATTCCAAAAACCCAAAAAAAAAAGAAGGGTCACATATCAGGGAACAAGTCCCCCGTAAGTAAGTACTTTAAATATGCTATGCTGTAAAAGTTAGTTTCAAGTCATATAAGATGTACCAACTGCTCAGTAAAGCAATCACTTGATCAAACCAAAAGTCAAGGTTCAGATGAAATGTAAGCATGATAGGCTTTAATTTTTTGTGGCTTCCAAATTTCTGTTTTATAATTCTGAGTATTTCTGGTTAAATGTTGATGGGTTTGTTTTTTTCTGATATCTTTTTGTGTATAAATGCCTAGGATCATCTGGGTTCGTTCAGAAAAATAATGCACAACCAAGAATTTTAGAAAAAGTGCTTATTTTCTGCTTATAATCTGCTTCCCTTTTGTTTCTTCAAATGGCTCAACAGTCAATTTATGTGCCTCTTCTTTCTGGGAAAGGTGAGGGTTTTGATTCTGTTAAGAAAACACCCCTTTTGATATCATCTGCAAAATGGGTTCTCAAAATTGCAATGTGGGGGATTTTCATTTCTTGGGTTACATTTTTATTTCTTTACCCATCTGAATTTGGGAAGGAATTGAATGGGAAATGGAATCATGCTACTTCTGAAACTCTGTTTGGAGTAACAGGTTGGTTGGCAGCTTTAATTCTGTTTAGCATAATTTTATTATTTTGATTATATACTCAGTGATTTTAAATCCATAAAAATGCAGGAAGTGTATTTCTGTTATTCAGTGGTCCAATTCTCATAATTGCATTTCTGGCTATAATACATCTTATTATCTCTGGGGAAGAGGAAATTCACCAGTAAGTAATTTGTTTTGTTGTAGGGAGTTCTTTTTTTCACTCTTAGCACTATATATTTCATTAATTTTCTTAAGGCTATGCTTGTTTGTAAAAATGATGAATTGGATAGGACTATTTTTTACTAATTTAATACCATTAGGGACTATTGTATCCCATAATTAGTTCTTTTTTTAATCCAAGTCATGTTTTGTCATTTCTAAGGCCATTGATGATAATCCCAAGCGGAGATGTGGTATTATATAATCCCTTTTTGAGGTATCAAATGACAAATTATAACTAATAATCCAAGAGATAAAATAAAGGTCTGATCATGGGATAAAATAATAACTGTTAATGGTATGAAAATAGTACAAATAGTTTTGTGCTATACATCATTTTTGCAAACAAACATAGCCTAAGAGTGAGCTTAAGAGTTTATGTAGTAATTATGTATATAACATTTTGCCTATAGGAAAAAGAAACCGAAAAAGGCAAGCTTCCGCTTATGGACATTCCCTGTTATTATCGACGGACCATTTGGGGTTGTTTCGGCTGCAGAGTTGATTGGAATTATTCTGTTTTCTGTGTTTATCATCTGGATTATTTTTGCTTATACTTTACAAAGTATCAACGCAGTATCCAGGTTTCCGACTTTTAAAGAGAAAAGGTATGATTTTATGCCTTAATGATATTATCTTGGACTCTTTTTACCTTCAGCTAAGAGATTTTTCTAGTTTCTCTAGTTTTAGTACAAAGTTATCGTTTAGTTTGTGATATTTCATCCATTAACTTTTAAAATGTTAGCTTGAAATGTTGAAATTTAGTTAAGTTTACTTTTCATGGATGTTTCGTCCATATTTTAATAGTTCTACATGCTTTTTGATAAAATAAAATAAAATGATCCTTCTTCTAATTACTAAGAGGCTTTTCGTCTTTTACAGAAGAAAGCTAGCTTAAAGTTCATGTACGTCAAGCTACCTAAATACCCTTTTTAATGCAACTGATTGACAATTCATGTAATTATGAAAGTTCACTTGATTCATCATCTGGTTACAAGATTTGTAATGAGCTTGCCATGTATGATACTTACTTTTTGAAGCATATCTCCCTTCACCTCCAACCATATTAGTTAAACACGCAAAAAGACACATGCCTAGGTCCAAGGCGAGGCAAGGTGCACCTCTAGGGCCTTGTCTTGGGTAAGGCAAGGCACGTTCAAAGAGGTGCCCACCTTTTGGGCCTAGGTCATAGGCTCATGGCATAATTAAGGCGCATCTTGATGAAGTCTTCTAAAACAAGTCTCCAAGTAATATTTTGTTTCATCTTCTTTTCTTCCACTATTTTTCTTCTTTCTCCTCCCTTTTCATTCTTCTTCTTTCTTATGGAAAAAGTAATCTAAGGCATGACTTAAAGTATTGGGTGTTTTGATTTGGTGAGATTGTTTGGTTTAAGGTAATTGCCGATGGAAATTAAGGGTTGCCCTGCTCTGTTTTTGTTAGTCGATATGAGTAAAGACATCCTAGTTACTGAGACTTTTACCATCTTTAAGACCATTAATTTTTATTTGAAAATAAAATATTGGAGTATATAAATTTACAAAAATAAAATAAGTGCTACAATAGTGGAGTAGCTTTGCGATAGTAGAGTAGTTCTGCTATAGTACAGGCTGAAGTTACTCTAAACTCTACGATCTAAGTAATGACTCTACGATCGTTAAGTAACGACTCTACGATCGTTAAGTAACGACTCTACGATCTAAGTCATTACTTTACAATCGTTAAGTTATTATTTTATGATCGCTAAGTCATGACTCTACGATCTAAGTCATGACTCTACGATCTTAGTTAAGTCATTTTGCGATAGTAGAGTGACTTCAGCCTTTACTGTCCGAACTGGGATTCTACTCAACGATCTTAAAGTTCTCTTTGAGCACTTCACTTCTTTACTCTGCTAGACTTCAGCCTTTACAGTCCGCAGTTTAATTTTGTAGATTAGGGCTCAAAAAAAAAAAAAAATGGATTTAAAGCTATAAATCTTCCATTGCGTCGTTTTTACATATTTTTATTGCAGATTCATGAAAGATTTAATAGCTTTAAATCGAACTCTTCTAGTTTCAAATTGCTACTGCCACTAAATGAGATGAGATCCAAAAGTATTAAATTGCGGATTGACGAGAGGTATTTTGAACATCAACCAATTTTTAGAATATCCTTACTAGTAATTGGAGTAGATTAACCGGTTCAAAGTTGAATTTTGATGTGGATTAGTGTAAGTGTAGCTAGCAGTAGACGTCTCTTCCTTTCTCTTTCTGCAGCAACAAACGGACGATAGCAGCAACTAGCAGCAACCATATTAGATCTGGTTTTGTAACTCGGCTAGCTGCAGGTCCTTCCAGCAGGTAGCCACTTTGAAAATCTAAATAAACTCGAGGGCAACTTAGTCATTTCCCTGGCCAATAGTAGGAGTGGCATTGGCCGCTAGTCCTTTTAGCGGCCGGGCCCATGCTAAAGTCGATCTCGGCTATTAGATTTGCTATTGGACGGTGAGAGATCTGTTTGCTGGAATAGTGTCCATAACATCCGTTCGTGGATCATTCCCCTATATATATATATATATAGTATTTTTTTGAGGTTGTGTGTGCTCACTTTGATGGGGCGCACACCTCGCGTTGCACCTTGCTCCTAAGCTAATGGGAGATCTTGGCATCTTGGTCTGCCTTTTGCCTATAACAACTATGTGCCCAACTTTCTGTCACTGTTGTTTAGTTCCATTTTGAGTCATTAATTGATATCACTATATTGCTCAGCAATGTCAGTGGGTTAAAGGTTCCAGAGATCAGTTCAGAGCTGATTCATTTCATGGATTTATGAGAATTATCTATTGATTTTTTCCTTCATGTTCGTGTTCCGTATATTGCTGAAGTCTTAAACACTTGTAATTGTTCTGTTTTGCTAAGATTATCTGGTACTAATACATGTATTTTATTGTGGTGCATTTCATTGTGAAAAGTCCGTGTCCACTGAACTAGTCTATCTGATTCATCTCAAAAGATCATTGACCTATGAGGGACAGGGAAATATCATAATGCTCACCATGCACAATTTGGATCTTTAACTTAATTAATTTTGGTCCAGATAAAGGAATACCATTTACAATGCAAATTACTAAGCAAGTAGGACTCTTTTATTTAAAAAAATAAAAAAAGCAAATAAGTTCTGGATGGAGGGAGTACTATTTGTTCTTCTTAGAATTTCAACTTCAATTTTCCTTCTTTTCTTAATATCCTATCTGGTCATCGACTCATTGACATTGTAACTTAAAACTTTTTCCAGTATTGAGATGCTGGCACTGTCAGGACTTCGCTTTGGATTGCTTGGATTATTTTGCTTAGCATTTTTGTTTCTGCCAATTTCAAGGGGATCAGTTCTTCTCCGACTTATAGACATCCCTTTTGAGCATGCAACCAGATATCACGTATGGTTGGGACATCTCACAATGATGATCTTTACTCTTCATGGCCTATTCTTTGTGATTGTGTGGATAATAAAGGGCGAACTCATAAATAAAGTGAGTCCTAATTTAGTGATTCACTTTCCTTGATATATAGACTTGCATATTTTGTACATACATACAAGAACAGTTGTGATTTATATATTCATGCTTATATGCTGTATGTTTCTCAAATTCATCTTATTGTGCTGTTGACTGAGGACATCAACATATACCCAAATAATGCAAGCTTGCGCGGTACACTAGTCAAAACCATTAATTATTTTAGTTCTTTTTAAGTAAGACACCATTCACTATGTTGCGCTCTTAATAAAAACACAAGTAAGTTTAGGTGAAGAAGAGTATGAAGAATGGCTTTAAGGAGATGCTTGATCTGTTTGCATACACCTTCAAAGAAACTATATGAATTAGGGTTTAAATATTTATTATTAGAAGTGGATTGAAAACCATTGAAGAGTAAAGTTTTATACTTAGAACTATTGATAGTCCATCTTACTGGATGTCCCTCCTTTCTGAACTTATCTGCCATGATTTTGCCTCTTGGTGTCCAGGATTTTTTGTTAATCCCTTCATAGGCATATATTTCGTATCCAAGCATAAATTAGGTGCAAAATTTAGTTTGGTTTCTGGATGAGGGCAGTCTATCTTATACATTATATAATTATTTTCTATTCTCTTCTGTAGAACTGAAAAGTGTTGGGATCATTTGTGGAGCATGAATCGTTTTGAACATCAAAATATAAGCATGCAAAATTGTTTTGGTTTATCATTCCACTCCATACCTTCTAAATCTTTGTATACATTACATTCATTGTATACAGGGGTAACTGTGTCAGACATATGACAAACAACATTAAAAACTAGTTTGCTTCTCCAACTTTTTAGTAGAATACTAAAACAAGGTTTATTTCTCTTGCATCTGGTTAACTATTATCATAAAAGAGCATATGATGTCAACTGTGCACAGATTTCAAAATTCCTTTCATACCATTGTTGGAAAAGTTTTTATATGCCTTTTGAATTTAGTCTAAGGGCACTTTTAGTAATTTCAAGGAATGACAGACCACAATGTGGAGAAATTGTTGACGGAAGAAAAGTTTCTGTCAATTCTAATTTCCTCGATAAGATCTCTCCAATGGAATAAGATGTTAAAATTTTCTGCTATGTTATTTTATGCAGCTATTAGAGTGGAAAAATATTGGAGTTGCCATTCTTCCTGGAGTTATCAGTCTTTTATCTGGTCTGCTGATGTGGGTGACATCCCTTCCTCCAGTGAGGAAGGTAAATTTTGAATTGTTCTTCTACACTCATCAACTGTACGTAATCTTTGTCGTCTTCTTGGCCTTGCACATAGGGGATTTCATTTTCAGTATAGCTGCTGCAGGAATATTCCTCTTTATGCTCGATCGTTTTCTTCGATTCTGTCAATCCCGAAAGACTGTTGACATAGTTTCAGCCAGATGCCTTCCTTGTGGAACAGTTGAACTAGTTGTTTCAAAACCTGCAAGTAATTACACTTTTTCATGTATTAGATTTTTTTTTAAGTAGTTCTTCAAGGATTAATTGGATCCTTTTATATGTTTCATGACTATATAACTTCCCTTCCCAATTTAGGTCTGCGCTACAATGCCCTCAGTTGGACTTTCCTTCAAGTTCGAGAACTATCTTGGCTGCAGTGGCATCCATTCAGTGTTTCCTCTAGTCCTCTAGATGGTAAATACCATCTTGCTGTTCTCATAAAGGTTCTAGGTGACTGGACAGAGAAATTAAGAGGACGTATTGTGAAATCTGAAGAGGGAATTCGAAAAGAGCTTCTCCTGCAGCCTCATTCTAACATAAAGGCTTCTGTAGAGGGACCTTATGGGCATGAATCTCCATACCATTTGACGTGAGTACTCGACTCTTTGGATTAGATACATGTGCCTACCAGTTGGTGGATACCATGGCTTAGCTTTATCCTATATCAATTTAAGTAAAACTGATGCGGAGAGAAAAAGTATTAGAATTAGAGATATTTTAATGTTCCTAACTAATTCAAGACAAGTTTTACCTCCATTTGATACCTTTTTTTACTGGATATTTATGTAACTTATCTGACTGCACCATATATAGAAGTCGACAAAGTTACAAATGGTCATGCAGAGGGAGTAAAGAAGGAAGAAATAACCTTCACAGGAAAAATCAGCCTGAATTGCCTTTCAGCATGTTCTATTACAGTATGAAAAATGATGTATTGGATCATCTGTTTTACTTATATAAGTTAAAGTAAAATTTTCTAGTGGATTGACTTGGCTATTTTTTTTCCTTTAGGTATGAAAACCTCATATTAGTTGCAGGCGGCATTGGAATAACTCCATTCCTGGCTATCTTGAATGATATTCTCCACCGTATAAACGAGTGTAAACCTTGTCTACCAAGAAATATCCTGATAGTTTGGGCTGTGAAAAAATCGAATGAGCTTCCGCTTCTTCATTCAGTTGATATGGAGTCAATCTGTCCAAACTTCTCCAATAAACTGAACCTTGAGATTCAAACTTATGTCACTCGAGAATTGGAACCTTCACTGGTAGGTCTAGAAGTTTATACCAGGCTCTCCTAGCAAAATAAATATACTCAAAATCTGTTATTCATGTTCTGAGACACGACTTCTTAACTGCAGGAAGAGGGTGAAATTCACAAATCTGTTAGCTCTCCTGTCTTCCATGTCTCCAAGGAGTGTGGCATGTCTGTACTGGTCGGAACTGGAAATATCATATGGTCTGGAATTTATGTTATGTTGTCTACAATCGGCTTGGTGATTTTCCTGGGTTTGTTAGATATATATTACATTAATCCTTATAATATAACTCACTGGTGGTACAAAGGGCTTCTATTTATAGCTTGCATGGCTGCTAGTGTTCTTATCTTTGGTGGTCTCGTGGTCGGTTTATGGTATCTTTGGGAAAGAAAAGTTTCAGGAAGGGAGGAATCTGAGGAATCTGAGAAAACTGTAATCATGCAGCATAATGAGCCTTCAGTTGACAAGGATTCACACAAGGAACACTTTTCCAAAACTATTTGGTATGGTCAAAGACCAGACTTCAAAGGTATGTCTGCGGCATTTAGTTTCTTTTTCTTAAAGATAAACAAATAGAGAGGGAAAAAGGAATCTGAACTTCATCAACATAGTTGAAAAAAGTGAGTTTTTTTTTTATAATCTGCGATTGTTGACCAACTTTAAGAGCATGATGCATTCAAACATTATTTGAAGATTTCGCACTATATTTATTTTTTTGCTTTCCTTAATTTGATAGACGCTTGTTGCTTTAGATTCACCAAGGTCATTTTATTTGCATCTAGTATCCATTCGAACTATGCCTAGAAGCTATAAATAGAAAGGAGTACTACGGAAATGTAGAACTGTCTACACTTGAATACCTGTCCAACTAGTGCTAACTTTACCTTAACTCTACGGTCACTTGTTAATCATTTTCTGAAGTACTTGAAAAATCATTTGATTTACCTGTCTGGCCTGTTATTTATATCAAACCTCCTTTACTTTTATTAGGTAATTTTTACAGTACTACTTGCGTTTTTATACTCCCTCTGTACTGAAAAATGAACCCCTGATATAGTTTTTTCTTAGGAATTGATATTTTCCATGAGAATTTGATGGTTCTACATGAATAGTAAATGGACCCACATACATGTGAGTAAGATCTTGTGGAAATATTAGATTCCCGTTGTAGAAATAACAATTCCCTTTTTCTTTCTTTTTATGATCTTTTTTCTGTATTAAACTTAAAACTTTAAAGACTAAAATTTATTATTGAATAATATTTATGTCTAACTTTATCAGTTTATCCTGTTGAGCCCTTAATATTAGGAAAAAAGAAATCCGCAAATTAAGTAGGAATTTTTTTTCTCTGATGGAGGGATTATTCTACATATTGTAAAACAATTCACTTTATCATTATTTCAAATTTTACGTACTAGAGGCTAAAACTTAAAGTTTCCTTTGAGAAAATTTGAATATGACCCCCCCGAACTCAGCTTACAACTTTCATTGTGTTGTGCTCTCCAAAGAGCAACTCTTCTCAAAATGTGCTGTGTAACAATTAGCCAATATACCATGAGATGGTATAAACCCCTTGTCCTTTAGAAATACCCGATACTGAGGAATAAAAAATAATCAAATTTTCTTCTAGATCCTTTTCTTGAAGCTCAGTCTCTCCGCCGGATGAACCATATAACCCAGAGAAACCATGAACCAGAATAGAAGAGCTTTCCCCACTCTCTCTGAAAAATGGACAAATTCCTTTTCTTAGGAACAAATACAAGATCCATCACAAAAAGGATAATGGCCTTTTCAAATCTTTAAATAAACTGTGGTACCACTGTATTGAAAAGCTTTCATTTTATCTCCTTAGAACAATTAATACCTTACTTTCTTGCTTGATAATCCTTAACCTGAGCATCTGAGAGAAAACACCGAAAAGAATCAGTTGCATGTATTATCGTAAAGGTGGATGAAACATTAAGATTTAAGAGTAGAAGAAAGTAAACTACTAGTTTGTGTTGTATCCTTTTGCAGTTGCAAAATCCAAGAACCAACCCCATTCCCTTTATCGAGGCAGAGAATGAATAAATTTTCTGAACAAGTTGTTGTAGTTTGTTAGGTAGAACAAAAATGTCATCTTTAAATATAATTGAACTTCAATGTTGTAAATGTCAGTAAATAAAAAGCTTTTAGTCTTTTATCCGCTTTTCTTGACTCTGCTGTTCTCATCTGGCTGCAGAAATTTTTGGGTCCAAGGCAGAGAGGTGGGCAAATGTTGATGTTGGTGTCATTGTGTGTGGTCCTTCAACTCTTCAGACTAGTATTGCTAAAGAATGCAGGACACTTAATTTTGGGAGAAGAAGCAATCAACCGATCTTCCATTTTAATCGTCACAGTTTCGACCTATAGTTACCACCAGACGTATATCTTCCGAATGCAATGTGGCTCAGATAGGCAAGAATGTCCCTAATATGGACCTAGACTCGTGTTTTTGGCGATATACGCAAGCTCAAAATGTTATATAGTGGGTATATAAATTGGATAATTTGAAGGGGTAGGTATTTCTTAGGGGATCTTTAATTCAATAGCTCATAAGGAGGTATATAATTAAGTTGTATAACTGTAGGTGCAGGTATTACTTGGGGATCTATAGTTCATAATCTGTTAATATGGTGCAATATATACTTTTAGCTAATATGTAGAGTTGAGCACTCCAATATATATATATATATATATATGTATCTATGCACACATAGATGCTTTCCCGGTCTCAAATTTAGAAATATATTTTAATTTTTTGAAATTAATCTGTGACTTTGCGAAATCTTAAAGCTCAATACAAATTTATAAACTAACTAAAAAGTAACACTACTTATCAGTTATTATATTTGTTATGATTCGAAATTCAAATGAATTGTTAATAATTTTAAATCTTAGTAGTTCACAAAGCTATTATATTTACACAAAAGAATGGTTATCTGGAAATTCTAGGTAAATATCCTAAAATAATATGTTTATAATCTTAAGTAACTTTTCTACATTTTTTTTGGGAAAAAGTAGCAAGCAAAAATATTAGCAGCACAGTTAGTTCATGTAAGAGGCCTGAAAAGTGGAAATCCAATACAGTCAAAGTTTGGTTTTATTGGCCCAATCGATAATCCTAGTCCTAGGGACCACAATAAAATGACAACAATACTCCTTTAATTAGTACTATAAATAGAGTCTTACAAATATTAAGTGCCTATTTTTATTTTGAGTTTACCACGAAATATAAAGGAAAATAATATATATTGTGAATATTTATGTTGATTTTTCGATTGTGATAAATATTTAGTGGTAATTATTTCTAGACGTGTACATAGGTTTGTGGACAATTATTTCTAGAAGTGTACATGGTTTATTCGGTTATCGGCATTTGTGGCGGTAGTGTTTGTAGCGTTTAGACTTCCAAAAGCACAATACAAAATTAGTATGGTGTATTTGGATGTTCAAATACCGTATTTGTGAGTTAAATAAGTTATATTTAAAATAAATTGCTAGTAAAGGAATAAGATTTTCAAGTAACCAAATGTACACATAAATGCTACTTTTTGTTGCTTACTAAAGATTAAGTCCATAGTAAAATACAAGATTCAACCAAGTGTATTTTCATGTTGAAGAGTAAAATCTACTATTAATTTAGTATAAACTTAGTTTAACAGAGGTTGGGCAAATTAATAATACTGTTATGCCTCTCTTTTTCTAGTCACATCTCAATTATTATATGGTGAAGCAATCACTTTTCCACTTGATAAACCAAAAGTTCAGCTGTTCAGGGGAGAATTTAAGAAGCTTTAATTTTCTGCGGCCTCAAAATTTCTGCTTTATTTCTTAATAAACCTGGTTAATGTTGATGCGTTTTTAAGTCTTTTTGTTTATAAATGACTTATGATCATCTGGGTCTGTTCAGTAGCAAGAAATTTAGAAGAAAAAAGAGAGAGCTTATTTTCTGCTTATACTCTGTTTGCTCTATCGTTTCTTCCAATGGGTGAACAATCAGTTAATGTGCCTCTTCTTTCTGGGAAAGTAGAGGGCTTTGATTTTGTCAAGAAAACACCCTTTTTGGTATTATCTGCAAAACGGGTTCTCAAACTTGCAATATGGGTGATTTTCATTTCTTGGGTTACATTTTTGTTTCTTTACCCATTAGAATTTGTGAGGAATTGTATGAGAAATGGACTAATGCTACCTCTGGAACTCTTTTTGGACAACAAGGTTGGTTGGCATCTTTATTTAGTAACATATAATGTATAAGATATTGACTAGTTATTGATCTTAAATTCATCAAATTACAGGAAGTATATTTCTGACATTCAGTGGCCCAATTCTCATAATTGCTTTTCTGGCTATAATACATCTTATTATCTCTGGGGAAGAGGAAATTCAGGAGTAAGTTATTTGTTATAGGGAGTTCTTATGTTTTCAGTCTTAGTAACATGTTTCTTAGTATCATTTTCTTAACGAGTTTCTGGAGTAATTGTGTATATAAAATTTTGCGTATATATAGGAAGAACAAGAAGAGTCCAAAAAAGGCATGTTTTAGCTTATGGGCATTCCCTGTTATCATAGATGGACCATTTGGGGTTGTTTCTGCCTCAGAGTTGATTGGAATTATTCTGTTTTCTGTATATATCATCTGGACTGTTTCTTTCTATATTCTACAAAATCTCAGCTCATTATCCGGGTCTACTTCGACTTTTGAAGAAAAATGGTAAGATTTTATGCTTTATTAATAATATCAATGACTCTTTTTTTTTGCCTTTAGTTGAGAATTTTTTTCTCTCTGGGATTGAGTAGAAAGCTATTGTTTACTTGGTGATATTTCATTGATTTAATTTTGCAAGTGTTAGCATGAAATATTGAAATTTAGTCCTGTTCGGAGCCCATGGATGTCTTATCCATATTCTGATTGCTCTACATTCTTTATAAGAAAAAATTGCTCCTTCTAACTACTTAGAGGCTTTTCATCTGTTATAGAAGAAATCTACTAGCTAGCTTAAAGTACATGCTCATGTAATTATGAAAATTTACTTGATTGATGTTCTGAGTTATAAAATATGTAATGAATTTGTCATGTGTGATGCTTAGTTTTGATTTTAGCTTATAGACATCCCTTTTGGGTATGCAACCCGGTATCATGTATGGTTAGGACAACTCACGATGACGATCTTTACTCTTCATGGCCTATGCTATGTGACACTGTGGACCTTTCATGGCCATCTCTTACGTAAAGTGAGTCCTACTTTATTGATCGACTTTCATTGACATATCTACTTGCAAATATTTGAGACTCATCATCATCCATGAATATTGCCCTATGTTTTTCAACTTCGTAATATTCTCCATTAAAATGTTTTGTTCACCATTCCACTCCATACCAGCTAAATTTGTGTGCGTGTGCGTGTGTGTGTGTGTTTATATACAACCTCCATCCGCCGAAGGAAGCCAAAAGTGCAACAAGTTTAAAACAAAAAAATTGTCCACCAAAGGATGTCTTTAGTACAAGTCAAATATAAAATGTGAACGGAAAAGTTTCATTAGTGTAGTTACGTGAGGTTCACTATGGATAAAATTGGAACTTAAGATATACTCTCCCCTCTACTTTAATTTTCATAGTTTGTGTGAGAAGTCTACTTAATACATCCTTTGGGGGACAGGGGTTGTATATATTTATATATTAGCGCATACAGAGGTAAGTGCATCAGATATATGGCAAACAATATTCTAAAACATTCTTTCTTCTCTAACTTTTAGTATTTACTGAGGATATGGTTTAGCTTTCCTGCATTTGGTTAGCTATTATTATTACAGAGCATATGATTTCAAATCTTGCCAAGAATTTGAAATTTCTTTCATGTCATTGTTGGGAAAGTTCTTTAAATGCCTTTCAAAGATAGTCTTAGGGCGCCTATAGTCATAACAAAAAAACAATGTGTACAAATAGTTTATGGACGAAAAGTTCCTGTTAGTCTAGGTTTTGTTGATGAAAGTCCAATAGATTATTACCGTTTAAAAATTTATCTTAGATTTTTTAAAATTTCTAGTTAATTAATGTGTAGTGTTAAAATTAATATAGAAGACAATAAAAATTCAATCACACAATGCACAGAGATTTGTCTATTTCACAACATACATCTTGGGTATGTTGCTACGTCCAGTCTCAAGCTCATCTCCAGGACTTGAGATTCTATTACTCCCACTAATAAATACTCATTCAACATGTAGAGAAGCCTTTAAAAAATTTTATAGACAAAACTTTCAACTATACACAGCTAATTATTTTGGACAACAAGCTCTCAGTTCCCTCCTCAAGCTTAGTTACAGGTTTTCCTTTGAGTTTAGTTCTACTTTATGACCTGGTCTTGAAACGACAACCTCTTCCTCATCTCAGAAGTATACTAGAGACCCAACTCCCAGCTGACCTCTCTAACACTCGGGTCTTGGTCAAATAATTACTCGTCTTTCTCACAGATACATAAAATAAACCAACTCCACGATTTCCCTTTTTTACAAAATGTTTTGACAAAATTTTGCTTCTAAAATAATCAAATACAATTTAGTACAAATATATAAAAGTTTAAATAACTTTTATATTTAAGTCTTCTCAAATTAGCAAATAGCAGTTAAAGAGAAAATATATTTATAAAAGTTCAAAGACTTTTATACTTGAGAAAATATACTTCTTTGTAAGCAGATAATAATTTATGCGTAGATCAAATAATGCTTCTATGTAAGTAAATGTGTAATTTTATGCACTGTTATAAAAGTTTAAATAACTTTTATATTTTGTGTTAAAAGTTCTTCTTGAATAAGCAAGTATATAAATTTAAGCTTGATATAAAATGTACTTCTGTTTAAGCAGATGTAAAACTTTTGTTCAGATTTAATTTTCTTTGTATAGTAAAGAATGTGTTTCTATGGAAAACAGATTTATCTTTAATTTCAGGTACAAAAGGTTAAATAAATTTTATAATACTTCTTGTTAAGCAAATAAATTCACAAAATAAGTTTAAATAACTTTTATAATATGCAACAAGTATTTTATGAATAATTATATAAATGATTAGATACTTGTAATGACAGATATCAAGTATAATAAATTAAACAATTTAAATAATACTTGATATAATAAATAAATTTGTTAGACTCGAAAATATATATAATATTATATTTTATCTATACTATGAATATTAAATAAAGCCACTTAGAATTTCAAACACCGTTCGAATGATATTTATGTTTAAAAAATCTCTCCAAATATTAGTATCTAAAACTGACCGAATTTAAAGTTCGACTGTTAATATTTGTATAAATATTTTGAATAGATCATTTAGAACTTCAAACACTGTTCGAATGATATTCTTGGTTAAGGAATACCTCCAAATATCGGTATCTAAAACTGATCTACTTTACAATATTTATATAAATAAATTATATCAATAAAGAGTTGGTAGAACTTTAAGCACCATTTGAATAATATTCTTATTTAAGAAATATCATCAAATTACAGTATCTAAACTGTCATTTTTATTGATATGAATAGTGAAATACAGATGTATATAAATGTGTATAATAATTTATATTTGTATATCTATAATTATAATATGAGATAATATAAATAAATTAATTTAATGACTTATCTCAAAATACTTTAACCAATTTTTTTCTTCTTTAAAAGATCAGAACTTTGAGTATAAAACTTTTTATAGAGAGAATGTATAGGCAAAGAGAGTACAAGTTTTTCTTAATCTTTGGAAATTTGCAACTAACAAATGAGAAAATCTCTCAAATTTATAGGAGTTTTTTGAGCTGAGAGCAATCTTGTCATTTAGGAAATTAATTTGAAATCAATGGCTCGGAAGAATTGTTTGAAAGAGGAGAGGTTCGGATGAGGGACAACACACGGATTTGCAGAAAAAAAAATTCCGGCTGAGAATGAAATTGTCTTCAACATTTGCCGTCACATGTACATAATTAATGCACTCATTATTTGGTCAAGACAAAAACCTCCTGCAGTGCTGCCTATTCAATAAATACACATTTTCCTTTTCATTTTTGTTCCTTTACTTAGGCCCACATATATATCACTCTCATTCTCAAGTTCAAAAAACATGTCAGTATTCGGTCTTCACCAAACCCTCTCAATTAATTTTGTTCCTTCATGGGCCCATAAATAAATCAAACACATTCCAAGCTTTCAATTCAAAGACTCCAATTTCTTATAAACAAAGAAGGCTAATGCCTTTTGTTTGTTTTGGGCTTTTACGCAAAAAATAACATATATATCATATATTATTTTGAAAGCTTTATTGAAGAAAAATCATTTAAGATATAAGAATTCTCCTTGCCTTAAGAAATATTGTTTTATGAATTAATTTCTTTAGCACTTTATATTAAATTATCAAGATTAAGAAAATCAATTCAATAAGATTTAGAAAATATTTTTGGTTAAAGTAAATAAGAAAATTAAAACAATTATAATATAAATTCTATAGAGAGGATTTTACCCTTTTAAATAATCTATTTACTAATTATTGTTATCATCAAAAATAAACCTAAATGTTGAAGACCCAACAGTTGATAAGATGCCTTTGATGGAATAATATGTTGATGTTTTTCTTCTGTATTTGTTTTATGCAGCTATTGGAATGGAAAAATAACGGAAATGCTATTCTTCCTGGAGTTATCAGTCTTTCAGCTGGTCTATTGATGTGGGTGACATCCCTTCCTCCAGTGAGAAGGAAAAATTTTGAATTGTTCTTCTACACTCACCAACTATACGTAGTCTTTGTCGTCTTCATGGCCCTGCATGTTGGAGATTATAGTTTTAGTATACCTGCTGCAGGAATATTCCTCTATATGCTTGATCGATTTCTTCGATTCTGTCAATCCCGAAGGACTGTTGTCATACTTTCAGCTAGATGCCTTCCTTGTGGAACAGTTGAACTAGTTCTTTCAAAGCCTGCACGTAATGATACTTCTTCATGGATCAATTGGATCCTTTTGTATGCTTTATTACCAATATCTGTAAGTTCCTTCTACAATGTAAGTCTGCGATACAATGCTCTCAGTTGGATTTTCCTTCAAGTTCGAGAATTATCTTGGCTGCAGTGGCATGCTTTTAGTGTTTCCTCCAGTCCTCTAGATGGTAAATATCATCTTGCTATTCTCATCAAGGTTCTAGGTGACTGGTCAGAGAAACTAAGAGGAAGTATTGGAAATGTTTCTGAGGAGGGACTTCAAAAGGAGCCACTCTTGCAGCCTCATTTTAACATAAAGGCTTCTGTAGAGGGACCTTATGGGCATGAATCTCCATACCATTTGACGTGAGTACTCGACTCTTTGGATTAGATACATGTGCCTACCAGATGGTGGCCCGGACACCGTACTGTAGTTTCATCCTATATCTAAATGTTAAACGAAAACAGAGAGGAAAAAAGAAGCAAAGATAACTCTGATGCTACTGGTGATTTTTATTAAACATTTTTAACTACTTAAAGACAAGTTTTGCTTCTGATTTAAAATCCTTTTACTGTATATTTATGTTAATTATATGGCTGCACCATATATATTTCAAATGGTCGTGCAGAGGAGAAAGTAAGGTGACAGGAAAACCCCACACACAAAGGTATCCCGAGTTGTCTTTCTACATGTTTTAATGCATTATGAATGTATGCTGCTGTGGATCATCTGTTTTCCTTATCTAAGTTTAGTATATTTTTCTAGTGGATTTACTAGTTTTTTTCCCATTAGGTATGAAAACCTCATTTTAGTCGCAGGCGGCATTGGAATATCTCCTTTCTTGGCTATCTTGAATGATATTCTTCGCCGTATCAACGACTGTAAACCGTGTCTACCAAAAAATATCTTGATAGTTTGGGCTGTGAAAAAATCGAATGAGCTTCCTCTTCTACATGCAGTTGATTTAGAGTCAATCTGCCCAAACTTCTCCAATACACTGGACCTTGAGATTCAAACTTATGTCACTCGAGAATCGGAACCTTCACTGGTAGGTCTAGTTGCATGATCATTCTTTTCTGGATTTTTTTTATATATTCGAAATGAGTTATTTGTATTCTGAGACATGACTTCGTAACTGCAGGAAGAGGGTGAAATTCACAAATCTTTTAGCTCTTCTGTCTTCCATGCCTCCAAGGAATATGGAATGTCTGTATTGGTTGGTACTGGAAATATCGTATGGTCTGGAATTTATGTTATGGTGTCCACAATTGGCTTGGTGATTTCTGTGGCTTTAATAGATGTCTATTACATAAATCCTTTTAATATAACTTACTGGTGGTACAAAGGGCTTCTACTTATAGCTTGCATGGCTGCAAGCGTTCTTATCTTTGGAGGTCTAGTGATTGGCTTATGGTATCTTTGGGAAAGAAAAGTGTCCGGAAGGGAGGAATCTGAGGATGATGAGACGACTGGAAGCATGCAGCATAATGAGCCTGCTATGGACAAGGATTTACACAACAAATGTCTTTCCAGTACTATCCTGTATAGTCAAAGACCAGATTTTGAAGGTATGTCCCGATAACATTTCATTTTTTAAAAGGATAAAAAAATAGAAGGGGAAAATGCAATATGATTTACGAGTGGCCTTTGGCCCAGTGGTATGACCAAACTCATGTTTACCATGAGGTTAGGGGTTCGAGTTGTGGGCGTGTGTGTGGTGTGTGTTCAAACTAGCAAAAAAAGAAGAAAAAAAAAAGAAAATGCAATATGATTTCCATCATCATAGTTGAAAATAAAGTGGAGTACTAGTGAAATGTGGGACTTTCTATGCTAAACATGAATATTACAAGTGTTTTCTTGAAAAAATTTTAGTATATGACATTATCAAACCTTTAACTGAACTGAAACTCTTGTAATGAAAACCTTTTAGATTTCTCTCCTTACTTTCTTGCTTGATTTCCCTTTAAGATGAGCATATGAGAGAAAACATTGAATAGCATCAACACTGTTAACGCCAAGATCTGACTGCTCGCTAAATCACCTGACAACGAACGAAAAACATGCACAGGGAACAAACAATCACACTGAGAAACTTCACGGCTGGGACCGCCGGAGTATAGTTCCAGTGTGAGAATAAGTACAGGTCAGAAACGTCAACAATGGAAGTATTTGATTGTTTTAGTGCGTAAAATAAGGTGTAGCTGAAACCTGAATTATGGTCATGTATTTATAGTTTACCCACACCGCCTTGATGTACTACGCCCGTCCCCGAGTAAGAATAAGACTCCTTATAACTGCAGATACTATATTTAAATAGGATTCGATCTCCTTAGGAATGGGAAGTCAAAGTCAACTCGGACTGTCCAACCTTCGTAACGCCAAATCTCCTATTCAAGTATATTGCCACGTGGCGTGGATCCTACCAAATTGTTCGGACCCACAAAATCATGCCCGAAGAAGCACCATGTATTATCGTAAAGGTGGAGGATGAATAACATTAAGAGTATAGCAAGTAAATTACTAGTTTGTTTGGTTATTAGCAACTCCTTTCCCTTGATCGGGAAAGAATAATAAATTTTCCGAGCAACTTATTTTAGTTTGTTAAGTTGAACAAAAATACTATCTGTATGTTGGTAAAAATACCTTTTGATCTTTTAGGCCGGGTTTCTTGACTCTGCTAAACTCATTCTTTCTGCAGAAATTTTCGGATCCATGTCAGAAAGGTGGCAAAATGTTGATGTTGGTGTCATTGTGTGTGGTCCTCCAACTCTTCAAACGAGTGTTGCTAAAGAATGCAGGACACTTAATTTTCGGAGAAGAAGAAGCAATAACGTCCCAATCTTCCATTTTAACAGTCACAGCTTTGACCTATAGCTTCAACCAGACTTATAGCTTCTGAATTCACTAGGACACAGACAAGAATGTCCCTAACAATGGAAAGCTGGTCTTGTGTTTTATATATATATATATATATATATATATATATATATATATATATATGGGCTATATGTATATACACAGCTGTGCAGTACACAATCCTGCTATGACGAATGTGTACTACAAAGCTGTGTATATACATATAGAAAAATTTTCCAATTTGGGCCAATTATAAATAGGAATAACTTCTAAATTGTAATATGTTATATACTTTTTAAGTCCCGTATTAAGAAACTATACCTCTCTCTCTCTCTCTCTCTATATATATATATATATATGAGAGAGAATATTAATTTTAAAAGACTACCTTTTTTATAAAAGACTACATTTCCTATATAAGACTATATTTTCTATAAAATACCACATTTTCCTATAAAAGACTATTTTGCATAAATATTTTTTGAATAATAATTACTAGGGAGTTTTTATTGATATTTTTGTTAAAGTGGATATTTTTGGGTGTTCGGAAAAATTTTTGTACCAATACCTCTATTTAGTAATAACCTCTCAATTAGAATACAAATAGTTTGGTCCCAAGTCTATTCCTAAATAGAGGTTTTACTATATATATATATATATATACACACGCGAAGAGGATCAAGTGCATATCCCTTTACGTATATATAGGCTCAAAATTGTTTATATATATAGTAGGTATGTAAGTCTTGTAATTTGGAGGGGGTAGCCGGGCAGGTATTGTTTAGGAGATTTGTAGTTGATAATCATCTGTAGGACTGTTGTGCCACCTTGTATACTTTTAGCTAATATCTATAGTTATAGTTGTATATCTATATTGATAAGTGATGAATTATATCACAAGAAGAAAAAAATCTTATTTCTAGTGAAAATTTATGTCACCATTTTCCGTCGAAAAATAGGTTAAATTCGATGGAAAGTTATGTAGGAAATGGAATTACTCCCTCCGTCCCAAATTAACTGCTCAGTTTTGACTTTTTTAAGTCAAATTGACTATTTTTAGAATTAATAATTAAGCATATATAACTATATTTCTAAAATTATAAAAATTAGGATTAGTAATAAATTGTATATACTTTCTTTTGGTTATAATCTCTTTACCTATATTTTAGCAAAAATAGTAAAAAGATTAGTTTTAAAAATGGTCAATTTGACTTTAAAAAGTCAAAACTGAGCAGTTAATTTGGGACGGAGGGAGTATAATTTATAGTGGTCGAAATTAATTCCATGTCGGGATTATTAATTGTCAATAATTAATTCCAACAAACATTCCATCGAGTTTAATAGAATGTCGGTCGGAATTAATTATGTTTGCACAAATTAAAAGAGATTATTTTATTTTATTTTATTTTACTATACAATAAATATTAACTACAACTATTATTTTATCATTGTAGAAAATATTATTTTTCATGTTTCGTTAGTCTGAAATGCTGAACGATTTGAATGTTTAAATTTTTATTATTTACTAATTCATTTTAAAAATCTGAACTGATTTTTTTTTTTGTAATTTTAGACCTATAAACACTGTTAAGATAAAAAATATATATAGCTCAAATACTTTTATCCCTTCCAACCTTGTGTCAAATTAATAACATCACCTTCATATTTTCATTTAACAATATTATACATATGCAATTTTATATATTAATTAAAACATTAATGAAAAATAGAGTCTCTTGATATATCTCACGATAAAAACATTAATGGTAAAACTGATGATTCAAAAAAAAATTAGAATCAACAACAATAACATCACAAAAATCTTGCTTTGGATTTCAGAGTTTATGGAATTCATCACACCGTTATTCACAAGGATTTCAATAATTTTAGAGAGGTAACTGAGAGGTCGTAGGAACTAAGAACTGATTATAATGTTCGTCAGCCAAAGACTGAGAACTCTGTAATGTGTTCAATAATCACAAATATATTGTGAACTCTTTGAAATGTTCAACAATCATAAATATTGTGAACTCTCCATAAGGTATTATTAGGTGATCACTCTAACAACATCTCCAAGTTATGACTTCATCATATTTACACCGTATTTTAACAATGCGTTGATGATTTCATCATTTCTTCACCGTAATTCAACGGTAATGGTCGAACACTCCCCTATATAGAGTTGTTCAACTCAGTTAATATCATCGGGAATTCACACCAAGAAAGATTTGGTGCGGAGTACTCAACTAATCTTTAAGAAATTTATTGAAATTCAAATGCTTAGTAATCATTCAAACATGAACAATTTGTTGACAGAGTTTAGCTGAAACAAATGACATCAACTCTTTACTTCAAATATCACGAGAATATGCATGTATCTCCATAGAATATGCATTACGAAGAATTTAAAGAATTCAAGAGAACTTGTTGATTTAACTGTTTAGTCCCGTATCCTTTTTATGTACTCAATTTTGAGTCAGCTACAATGTTATGAAATATTAATATATTAATTCCCTCATAATAATGTTAACATTTGTCGGTTCCCTCATAAGAAAGTGACCTATTTTGAAGGTTACTTTCTATCCATTTTTGTATTTCGACACTCAAAAATTTAATTTTCTGAAAACTTTAGTCTCTTTGTACTAGGGCTGGAGACATACTCATTTTGTAATTTCTTTGAAAATTTCCAAAATTTTCCGATTACGTTTATTATTTATTTCATAGTTGTTTCTGTTCAAATTTTCAATAATCTTCATAATTAGAAATTAAATTCAAAAATTATTAATTTTGGATAATATTTTCCTTACATCAGAATACACTTTCACCCAAAATTCCTTCATTACACGTCCGTTTACGTTCATTCTTGGGTTGAAATACACCTTATACTACCAGGTTTCATACTCTAAAAGCACTGATTTTTATTTCCCCTGTTAACTATCCAAAGCCTTCTTTTGAAAAACTAGGTCAGAAAGTTACTTAAATTGCCATGTTTTGCTAGAAAATTTATCAAAAATAATTTACAAGGAAATTAAATCTCAAACCTGTGCAGGATTTTAGCAGACTTACAGAGCTATCCATCCCAATAAACCTTACTCAAAAATTCGAAATACACTAAAAGTTCTGATCATTACAAAAGCAGTCCCTGGTTTAGGGTTTTTGCCCTATTTTGCTGAGAACTTCAATAAAGTTTGTTTTAATTTTTCTTTTCTTGTTACTTGTAGGAATTTTTATTTTCTTTGCCATCGTCCATGTTATCACATCCTAACATGTTATTATTTACTCTTAGCATGTACAAATTCATATACATACATATTTAATCCATAAAATATTTTTTAGGAATTAGGATAGGGTTTTAACAACTCTCGAAACTGTTTAATTCATAATTAATTTCTCTAGAACTCCGATTGTGGTCCAATTTTTGGCAGAACCTCCCCTATAATATCAGTTTTCTATACTTATATAGGAGTCCAGGGTCAGCCTTGCCCTCAAACTCCACCACAAACAAGCAATTTAAATTCTTCCCTGTTCAGATCAACCTACTTACGGAATTCATAATAAATAATTAGCTGCAGAATAATTCCCAAATACTCAGAAAACGTAGCTAACTTCCAAGTCTATAACATATCAAAAAATCAGATTTTATCTCCTTGTGGTTTAAGAGTTATAGCTTTCATAAAAATAGGGCAGAAACTGCCTTATTTTCTCTTTTTTAATTAAGTTTTTGCCAAGTTTGCTTGTTTTATGTTTTTGATTTCTTTTTTAATTAAAGGTTAATTTTGTCCACAAATTTTTAATCCCAAATTGTAGGGATTATAATACGTAGTTGGACATGATATTAAATAATCCTCCATTTCAAATCATTTTATTATCCATCCCAAGTTTGTTTTTAAAAACAAACAAGAGACTTGAGATTAATAGTCATTCCCAAGTATAAATCTTGCAAACAAACATAGACCTACTAATTTGAATAGAAAAGAAAAAAGATCTTCTTTTTTTATATTCCTCTTAGAGATGGGAATATTTTAAATTTTGTATAGTATTTAATTGATACAAATTTGGATAGTACTTGTGGTACAATGAATTAAGAAAACTGAACCAAAAATTGGTGAAATCAAACCAAATCAAACTAAATTTGTGCTTTTAATTATATAGTTGATGTGTGTAATTTGAAACAAATAATGAACTGTAAATTAGAAAGAAAAAAAATAAACTTAAGAAAGGAAATATTAATTAGTTAGTTAGAATTTAGGGGACAAAAGCATCTTAACAAAACGCATTGAATTCTCCCTCTCTCTATATGCACTCATCAAATAATGTAAATTATCATTCTATTTAACAAAATTATAGAGTATTAAATAATGTAAATTATCATTCTATTTAACAAAATTATGGAGTATATCATAAAGGATTAAGTGGGAAAGGGGAAAAAGTTGAAATATGTATGATATTGAATTCCACGCTCAAATAAAAATTAATTTATGAACTTTTAAAATTAAAATATGATGTGATTCAATTAACTTTAGTTACTACAATTGTGAGTATTGTTTATATTTAAAATTACAATTAATTATATCAATTTTAAATTTTAAAATTTTAAAATCATATTTTAAAATTTATAATTATAATGTTTAGATAAATTTTACATACTAATACTCAACCAGACCCATGTCTCGCACAGGTTCACCTACTAGTTCTTAAAAAGTTTTTTAGTAACAAAAATTACCTTAGTCGTTCCAAATTATATAATTAAATCAATGTTGACTTATTAAAAGTCAATTTTAAATATTTTAAAATTTAAAATTGATATTAATTCATGTAGTTTATAATGTACAATTATAAATATTATAAACTACTTTAAACGTATTACTTGTTATAAGATTTATTATTTTCAAAACTTAAATAAATTATATCAATTTTAAATTTAAAAATGTCTCAAATTAATTTTTAAAAAATTAATATTAATTTTATAATTTAAAACAGAAAGAAATATTATGTATCTGGTCTTAAAAAGTTTAACTATAGGCTAATATTATTATCGTTATACCTTTTGTAATGCATGACTAGTAAAAAATTAATGCAACAGGTAAGTGTTGTCACTAAATATGAACTTTTTCTGCCTACACTTGTACTTGCCTTTTAGCGATCAAATAAACTAGAATTCCAAATTAAAAAATAACTTATTGGATAGCATTGCTAATATCTCATTATTTTACAAGTAACAATATATATTTTGGTTAGCTCCCAATTTACCCTAAAGAAATATATTTTGCATCCACGTTTTCTATTTGAAAAGTTAACTGAGGGTTTGGTGGTGAAAAGCTAAGATGAAAATTAGGTTATGTTTGTTTGCAAGGATTTTTGGATTATATTAATTCTTGTGAATTATAATTTCAAAAATCAAAATTACTAATCTTAGTATTAAATAATTCTAGTCACATGTTTGTTTTGAATGAGATTATTTAAAGAATAAATTAAAATAATCATATGTTACGTTTGTTTTGTCAAGAATTATTTAAAGAATTGAATAAAAAATTACCGTTTAGACTATTATATCCTTACCATTAATGACAAGACGATTATATTCTCAGTAGTTTGAATATAAATGGATAGAATAAGATACATCGACATGTCATTATAAACAAAAATATATTAAGGTTAATATTTTTAATCTAAGTTACTAGAGATTATAATACATGGTTGGATATAACATTAAATAGAACTTCTTTCAAGTCATTTTATTATCCTATATATAGTCCCAAGTCTAATTTTAAAATCGGGCTAATACATTTCTGTTACACCAAGTATCACCAAATTCATAATTCGGTCTCCAAAGTAATCAAAAACTCTATGTGGAGATGAAAAGTGGATATGAGAAAAACCACTGCCACCCATGAGAGGCCATGACCGTCATTTCCCCATCTCCATTAACTACCTTCACAACCACCATGTATTCATCAACATCATAGAAAAACCAATTAAACCTCCAAACTCCGAGTCAAGAACCAGTACTTACACGAAAAAATGTAGTAATGTACCATCGTGGCCATATTAAACCAGATCTACTAGAAATGAAACAGAGAGTTTGGAAGATTCTATTCATACCTACAGTCGTCGTCACAGCCCGCCACCATCACAACACCAACATCTTACATGGATTCCCTTTCTATTCCACTGTTGTATACCATCCAGAATTTTTCGACCCAGAACCTTGTCTATAAGCTACCAATTTAAAACCATCTGATCCATCTACAATTAAGAAAAAAAACTAGATTTCCATGTGTGTAGATTTCTAATTGAATATATTTGCATGTAAATCAAAATGTGGAGATTGTGATGATGGTGGTTTGATTATTAGGGTTTTAAGAGGTGGGGGATGGTGGTGATTTCTGTAACACAAGTGTATTTAGTCCTTTTAAATTAAACAATGGACTTTGAGATTATAGTTCAATTCTAATGCTACGTTTGTATTAAAAGAATGGAATAGAGAATTGAATGAGTCATTCCATACTCTCCCTCCCCCAAAGAATAAAATTCATAAATTGGAGAGGAATAAGAATGATTCAATCCATTCTAATCGTAACCAAACACAATATTTTTCATTCCATAGGAATGAGTCATTACATTCCTACCTTCATTACTCCAATCCGAACGCAGCATTCTTTCAAACAAACATAGCCTTAAGGGTAATGTATTTAGAAAATCTAGTTAAAATCTTACAATTTAGGAGAAGAATTAAGGGAAACCTAAAAAGATTCTAAATGCGAGGAGACTTTCTTTTTTTCAAGATGTATTATTAGATGCACACCAACTTTGTAACCAAACAATATCTATAAATTAAGTTTTCACGTACGGAGGGTTCAAGTTTTATATATACAAGCTGGAAATGTACTTTCATGCACGAACTGTTATATATATACATGTCTGAACTAGACCTTAAAAGATTTCAAGGTCACAGATTAAATTCTAGGGACTAGGTTGATGTAAAGGAGGCTATATGCCTCTCTCTCTCTCTCTCTCTCTATATATATATATATATATATATATATATATATGATTTGTAACTAAAACGTAACAAACTACTAGTATATATCGAAGTAATTAATCAGATGGTGGCACGAGCTAGCTCAGATAACAAAACTAACTTTCCTATTTGATCAGTACAATAAAAGTAGAAGAAGCAAGCCAAATTAAAGTTATTTCTCTAAACAAATCAATTAACTTTTTACAAAAAAATATCATTAATTCCTCTTCAATACATTTAGATTAATGCTATGTCCATCGAAAATTAGAACAAATATCTAGCGAAAGTATGAAAGTATATATACTGATGCAACTTTTTCCTACATTAACGTCAAATTTTTTATTTTGAAATATGTCATCGTATAGTAACAACGACAGCATTATTGATATATTTACATCAAACAAATCCTAAATCTCATGCTAATAGAAAAAACAAAATTCTACCAAGAAAAAAGACTCCAGAATCAGAATAAATAACAAACACATGAAACCCATCAAAACTAAAATACTGATTCCAAATTGTTATCTAAAAGGGAATCGTAATACCTCAGTATCTTGTTGAAAGAGAAATTAATTAAAACAATAAAGGAAATGAGTGTTTGATTTATATAATTTCAATCTAGTTCTTTCTCTTTTCCTTTCGTTTATGTGTGACATTGATAGGCTTTTGATCCTGATAGATTTATTTTTTTCTACGTTGAGAGTTTAGGAAATATTTTTAATTAAAGCATGAAAAGTATTAATTAAAATCTCTAAAGAAGTGCAATTTCCTTTTCTAATTTTTTCACAAAATTGCTTGATTCCTTAACCAGTTAACCATCCTGATCACAAGTGGGACTAGAGAATAGGGGTGTAAGTCGAACCAAGTAGTTCGGTACTCAACTCGAGATCGGTTCGAAAATATGATCCAATATTCGAATTCGAATTTGATCCGAGTCGAATCTGATCCATACTCGTTTTCTATTTAATGATACACGAGTCGAATTCGAGCATACCAGTGTTCGCTCATATTATGGTTCGAGTATTTCATTTTTTCTCGAACCATACTCGATACCTGATCGACGGATCATATTCGAATATTGGTCTGATCCATGTTAGTAAGCTAAATATGTGATATTTGTATCAATCTTTATAATTTATAAAGTGTAGTATGAAATTGTGTAAACTTTTACTTGAATAAATCAATTAATTGATTGTCAATTTATATTACATTCTTTATAATTTCAATACATAAATAAAAGTGAAAAAGTTTTATATATAAATATTAGTTAAGTAACCAATTTAGTATGTAGTTGTTCAGTTTTAAGTGAAATGGTTTATATTCGAAACTCGATTTGAAGGCTAATGAGTAACTCGTTTTGTAAACGAGTCAATTACTTACGAGCCGAGTAGGTCCGAGTAATGATCCGAGTCGAATCTGGCGCAAAAATATAAATTCTTTATCGAATCCGAGTCGAATTCGAGCTCAATTTTTTCGAGTCGAGCCGAATCTGAGCATGAAGGTGTTCGCTGAGATTCGACTCGTTTGCACCCCTACTAGAAAATGGTAGTTCTTATAAAGCAATTAGAAAGCTGCTGAGGAATAAGTAGAGAGATAAGTTTGATTGTGAAAACTGACACACAATTAAAAGGATCAGGATCATCTCCATTTCAATTTGGAATGGAGATTCTCCATTTAAAGGTCTAGATTTAAAGTTATTAGATCTAAAACCTAGAAGTTGCCACCTCATTTAAAAGTCACTAACCTAACTCTAATCACTTCATTTAAAAGTCACTAACCTAACTCTAGTCATTAATTTAATATAACACTAATATATTATTATTATTATTATTATTATTATTATTATTATTATTATTATTATAAAATTGTTTAAAAAACTATTATTATTTATTATTTTAATATAACACTAATATATTATTATTATTATTATTATTATTAGTGTTATAATAATAATAATAATAATAATAATAATAATAATAATAATAATAATAATAAAGTTCTAATAATAATAATAATAATATATTAGTGTTATATTAAATTAATGGCTAGAGTTACGTTAGTGGTTTTTAAATGAAGTGACTAGAGTTAGGTTAATGAGTTTTAAATAAGGTGGTTAAAGTTAAGTTAGTGATTTTTAAATGAGGTGGCAACTTCAAGAACTTAGATCTAATAACTTTAAATATAGACCTTTAAATGGAGACTCTCTATTTCAAATTAAAATGGAGAGGATCATGATCCAACTAAAAGAGTGTAAATCGATTTCGTCCCGGCTAAAATACAAAAATGTCCGCTGTATTTGTGTCGGTGTGATTTCTTCGTCCTTGAATTTAATTAATTAACCAAACTCATCCCTTGAGGTGTACATTTATTAATCAATCATTTTCTATTTTAAACTATAACTATAACTTGTAGTGCAAAACAAACCCAGATGGAACGGTTTAGCACTACTAACTGTATCTTGAAAGTTTGTTTTGGTAATGCATGCAGAAACTCAGGCAAAAAAGTCACAGGTGGCTAAACTGAGGGCACAATTTCGCATATTAGTGATCAGACTAAAATGAGAAAACCTAACATGAGATACATTAAAAGAAATTTACTCTCTTCTTTTATCAAACAGTCTAATAGCCTGTAATACATTGAAACTATAAACTATTACAAATGATGAAAAAGATTACAATACAAAGAATTGAAATGATAATCTTTTCATACATAATAACAGATAATCAGGAAACGGGTCAATCATAACAATAACTAGTGGACACTAGATATATTCCTGAAAAACAATCATAATCCCAAAATAATAACACATCAAATATGCATATTTGAGCAGTTCTTCAATACGAGCAAAAGAATAACCGGCCATCATGATAATGTCATTCAACCATTCACGCACAAAAAAATTCTCACGAATGAAAAAAAATTCCCAACTGGAAAAAAGCACTCCCAATATATGATAATGAAATCTTCTAATAATTAAAGAAAAAGAAACCAGTCATATCATTGAGAAAACAAGTTCCACGAAAGGAAAAAAATAAAATTCACACGAATTGAAGGGAGAAATTATTAGAGCTCAAGAAGAGAGATCTAGGGGAGGGTCTCGCCAAAATAAGTAGATTGAGTCCTTCTCAGATCTAAGATAAAAACTGTGAATGGGGGACTCGATCAACTACCTTCTCCCTCCGAACCTTCATTGATCCAAACTTTAGATGAGAGGGAAGAAATTTACTTCATATTAACAAAGATGTTTAGTAAATATCCATCCAAGGAACTACAAATATGAAACAAACATGACTGCCAAACTCAAATATATGTTTAATAGATATCCATCCATCCAGAACATACTAATGTGAAAATAGATGATTACCAAAATACAACAAAGAGAAGATTAATATAAAAGTTCTTTCAACAAAACCTAGTAATAAGGGGTGGTACGTAGCTAGTACTACCATACCATCTTCCTTGAGTACATTATTAATCATAAATAAAGGTCGCCCATAATTGCATATGAAAATTACAGAACTGAAGTCTTCTAAATTCCCACACCAAGAGCATAAAAAGAACATGCTAATAATTAATAAGACTGTTCAAGGAAAGCAAGCTGTTGACATGAGCATGGACAACTTGACGCACATTCCACACAGACATCTCAAACGAACAACTCTCTCCGGTCTTGATATTGTGAACTATGCATCGACTGGATGGATATGTAAGGCGAAACACAACCAGCTCGCCTTCTCTCAACCAAGCAATAGGCACAACACGAATCTTAGGAGCTACAACCCATCTATTATCATCACAACGAGTTTTTTCTTCCTTAATTATCCAGATCTGCCGTGACAAATCAACATTAGGCATCTCCGTCCACTGGCCAGTTTTAAAGTCCGCCAATATCCAAACCTTCCATTTAAGGTCAGAAACACGAAGCATGACAGATAAATAACACCCCATCCTAACATAATTATAATCCTTTCCGTACATACTAGTACTTAGCGCAGGACATTGATACATAATCTCAGTTTCCAAATCAAATGTAAGAACATAAGGAACAGAATTACAAACCCAACAAATAAATGCTCCAATAGAAATAGGCCGGCTCCTAAACGCCAACTTAGCAATCCCACCTATATGCTCACACTCAATCAATCTCCAACCATTACCGACACCCACAGTTAACACTAAACACGACTGAGGGTTTATATGGCCATCAAAAGCATTCACCACTTTGTATTCTCCATTAGGAGCACAAGCTAATAAAGAAAAGCAATAATTTGTATGTTGTGATAAAGAAGGGAGGGATACTCTTTTTGTTGTTACAGGATTTAGTACAAACAAATATTTATCCCTTTCTAAAAGATCCTCCCACTTCCAAGATCTACGCCCCGGAACTAAATTTCCAGGACGGCAAAGGTATGTTAGCAAAAAACCATGGCAAGAAGATAAAGGTTTCTCAATAAACTGAAGCCCATATTTCATAACCCTAGTATTATCATTACTAGTAAAATTATTATCTATATTCCCCAAATCTGCATAGTACGTAGCACGAGAACGGATGGGTCTCATGATTTGGATTAGAAGGCCATGATCATTAGAGCAATGAAGGCGAAAATGTTCCTTGATAAAACTTTGGTGGTTGATAATTTCATTCCAGTCGCGACAAACATACCTCATTACATGGTAAAGAATCTCGGCTGGTAGCAAAATGAGGATGCTGTATATCACTGCTTTGGGGAGAGAGAGTATGCTGGTGCTGCTGCTGCTGCTGCTTGTTTTCTTATTGTTTGTCAACATTTTTCTCCCCCGATACTTCCCCCAATTCGAAACAAAATCATTGAGTCCAGCCATTGAGGCGAAAAGATTGATTATTTTTTGTATGTGATTGAAATGAGAGAAGAAGATCCAGATATGGAACTATGGAAGTAGATTCATGAAATGAAAGGACATAGAAGAAATAGAAGAAGGCGGAGATACCAAAGTTGATAAGGGACTATATATATTGGCGATTTTTTAGGGTTTGTGTCGAAATGCGTATAAGAAAAAGAATAAAAATTGACATCTATATATGTTGTCGTAAAATTATTTCAAGTAAAGTAAATGAAAATCTCACTATTGATTTTTCAAAGTTAATTAAAGATATTTTTAAATATAAAATTAAAATGAATTATTTTAATTTTAGTCAATATAATGATAAATATTGTAAACTATCTAAAAAATGTTAGAATATTTTATTTTTTATGTGGCCTCTACTATTTATGTAATTATTGGGCTTATATTTATTTAAGGCAAAACTAATGAAATACACACTGTAGTTGGTACGTTTTAATGATTAGACCATTAAACTTTTTTGATTTTTCAAATTACCCCATTAAATTAATTATTATTTGAAATTGGGTCATTCCATTAAAAAAAATCGACAAAACTAATGAATTACTCACTGTAGTTGATGCGTTTTATTGATTATACCATCGAACTTTTAATTTTTTAAATTATCCCGTTAAACTAATTAATATTTTGAAATTGGGTCATTTTATTATCTTTGTCTCATGAGTTTTAAATCGTTTCGATTTTTATCCTACGTGGACGTGAAAAACAAAAAAAAATAAACAAATTTAATTTACTCTCTCTCATCCTTCCTCTCATCTCTCTTCTCCCCCTTCTTCCAGATCAAATAAATCTGCGTATTTTCTCTCTCTAAAATTTATGAAAATTCCTATATCCAAATATTTATCAAAATATTGAATTGAGTTTCAAAGTTCATCATTAGATATTACAATAGTCTAAATCCCTAACAACAACAACAGATGAAGTAAATGGTGTTGCAGTAGCTAGGTTTCCTCCCTCTCACCTCTGACCATCGGCAACATTATGTCTCAATTGTCGAGTTTCATTTCTACTGCTGATGCATTGCTTTTCATTCGGGAGAAATTTTTTTCTATTGATAAACATTTGATATTAGAGTACCCAAAATATTTTGATTTTTTTTGTTATCACTTTCAAGTTTTTTATTATTTTTTTGCCACATAAGTAATATTTTTTTATTTTTGAATTTCTTTTCCAGAGCCACATAGATAAAAAATTAATGTCTACTTAATTTTTTTAACAGAATGACCTAATTTCAAAATATTAATTAGTTTAATGGAGTAATTTAAAAAAATTAAAAGTTCAATAGTGTAATCAGTAAAACGTACCAACTACAGTGAGTAATTCATTAGTTTTGTCGATAAAAAATTAATACCCGTTTATTTTTTTTAACAGAATGACCCAATTTCAAAATAATAATTAGTTTAGTGGGGTAATTTTAAAAACTAAAAGTTCAATAGTGTAATCAGTAAAACGTGCCAATTACAGTAGGTATTTCATTAGTTTTGCCATTAATTTAATCACTTTATTTATGAGTTTGGTAATTAATTATGTGGCCTGTAAATAATATTCCTAATAGTATTTGGCATAATGGGCCCTAGGGTTTCATAATCTTGATAGACGATTATGACCCTTAGCTATTTTATAAATAAAACAGTTAAGTTTTGGTTCCAATTGTTGTCTCAAGAACTTTATACATTTCTATACATCCATAATAAGATTAAGAGAGGCAATTGAAGACATTCACCCTTAAGCGCAGCAGAAGCGTGATACATACAAGATGTCTTCTCTCAATTCATGTAAGTACCTAATTAATTAATTGATTTTATTCTATATAATAGCACATCCTGATATAATTTATTTAACATCCGGTATCAGAGCATAATTACACTATTACATATAATAAATTAATTACGTTATTATACCAGAATTTTAAATCCGCAGAACCTCTTGAACGAAATCATGTTTCAGAATATTGAAACATATATATAATTCTTGCATAGATATATAATATAATTTCGCAGAATTTAGAATATATAGTCATGTTTCTGTTCTCGCATAACATAATATTAAAGCACGTTATACTACTTTATTCAATCATGTTATACTACTTTATAACATGTCATGTATTTTGTTTCAATCACTTCAGAACCCTGTCTTATGGATTAAACTTCATGTATTCTGCATATATTATATATTCCCACAAATTATGCATTGTTTATGCAAGTTTATTTTAATATAATATTATGATGAACATCCTAGACATAAATATTAAAATATTATATGTTAGATTTATTATTTATTATGTCTAGATAATATTATGATATTCTTCTGCCCTCATGTATTCAAGTTAAAATTAACGTGATTATTTTATAATCAATTCATGTTCATAATTATATATTTTAAGATTCTAGAACATGATGATGTGATATATTATTAGGAATTTTAAGTTGTTACATGTAAATTATAAGTAGTGTTACTTTTCAAACTTGATTAATATATTGTTTAAACAAAACTGAGTTTGATCATAATAATTTACATGTATGCGCGACTCTTTTTATTGTTAAAATTAATGATATTCAACCCAACGGAGGGTTATTAATTGAAACAATTATAGATTAAGAAAAAGTCATATAATGTTACATTTAATAAATAAATATTTTAATTTTACCCAACAAAAAATTAGAATTAGAATTTATTAAATGGAATTTTATTGCATAAGTAACATGTTTATTTTGTTTCTGCCCAACGGTGATGCGTGGATAAATGTGTTGTGCATTATTTTTTTTAGAATGTTATTAGCATATTTTTAATTGGACCAACGAAAGATTGATAATTATACATCAACATCTCATTAAAATCTATTTTGGGTGCTCTAAATAGATTTTATATATGTAACTAACTGATTATCCTAAAGTTGGATTTATTATGATTAATTATTAATTATTGTTGTACATTGTGGATTTCTTTTAATTTTTGGTAAGCATACTTGTGAGCATGATTGTGTTTCAGCATTGACTCCAACTAATATTTTTGGGTATAAGACTTGAATGAAACTAATTTTAATACTTGGAAAGAGCAAATGAAATTGTTCTCAACGTTATAGATTTGGACTATGCATTACGAGTGTATCATCCTGCTCCACTTACAGCTACTAGCTCAATTGAGCAAAAGGCTATTTATGAAAAGTGGGAAAGATCCAATCGCTTGTCCCTTATGATTATGAAAAACTCTATCATGATAGCCATTTGAGGAGCCATTCCTGACTCTGAGAATGCTAAAGAGTACTTAACTTCGATCGAGTAACAATTTAAGGGTTCTTCCAAAACTCATGCAAGTACCCTTATTTTGAAAATGCTCACTAGTAGGTATGATGGGGTTAGTGGAGTGCGCGAGCACATTATAATTATGAACGATATGGCCTTTAAATTAAAGGGTATGGACATGACGATTTTTGAGGGTTTTCTTGTTCACTTCATTATGACTTCTCTTCCTGCATAGTTTGATCCATTTAGGATTAATTATAACACGCAGAAAGAAAAGCGGAAGATGAGCGAGTTAATCGCCATGTGCATCCAAGAAGAAGAAAGGCTTAAGATTGAAAAATCTAATGTTGCTCATTTGACTGCCACTGAATTCTGTAAGAAGAAGGCTCATAAAATGACAAAGGTTTTAAGAATAAGGATAAATCAATTTGTACCAAAACAAAGAAGGCAAATTATTCAGGTAACAACTCTGAGGCAGGTACTTATAAATGTCGCTTCTGTAAGAAACAAGGACATATTCAGAAAAAATGCCCTAAGTTCATAGAATGGCTTGAAAAGAAAGGTATGTCTTTCAATTATGTAACTTATGAATCATTTCTAATTGATGTTCCTTATAATATATGGTGGCTTGATACTGGTGATATGGTTCACATTACTAATTCATTGCAAGGATTTCTTTCAAAGAAGACACTCCAAAAGGGGGAAAGAATCATTAAAGTTGGCAATGGAGAATCTATATAAGTTGAAGCTGTAGGAACTCTTCCTTTAGTTTTGGAGAGTGATTACCTTGTATTTATATGATATTCTTTATATTCCCGGTATGAAATAAAATTTAATTTCTGTATCTAAACTTGACGTTGATGGTTTTTCGTTTAAGTTTGGGAATAATAAAATAATTATTTATCATTACTCTCATGTTATTTATTCTGGCTCCTTAGAGGGAAACCTCTATAAGTTAAATTTGGATAATGTCTTTGTTGAATCCTTTTTAACAATGAATATTGTGATCGGAAGTACCTCTAAAAGTGGAAATAAGAGAAAACTAGACAATGAGACTTCTTAAAAATTGTGGCATCAACGCTTAGGCCATATTTCAAAAGACATAATGCAACATCTTATAAAGAATGGAATTCTTCATTCACTAGATCTTTCTAATCTTGACCATTCATGTATTGAATGTATAAAAGGAAAATTTGTGAAAGGAAGTAAGAAAGGAGCCACTAAAAGTAGTGCACTTCTTGAGGGGATTATTCACATTGATATATGTGGACCATTTTCTCCTGGAATTGGTAGACACAAATCTTTTATTACGTTCATTGATGACTAGTCTTGTTATACTTATGCCTACCTAATTAATGAAAAATATGAATCACTAAATATGTTTAAAATTTTCAAGGCTGAAGTTGAAAACCAACTTGACCAAAAAATTAAAGTAGTGATATCAGATAGAGGCGAATATTATTATGGTAGACACTCCGATACAAATCATAGTCCTGTTATATTTGCCTTATTTTTTCAAGAAAATTAAATCGTCACTCAGTATACAATGTATGGTACACCGCAGTAGAATGGTATAGCTGAGAGGCGAAATCGTACCCTTATGGATATGGTACATAGTATGTTATGCAATTCTAACTTACCGATATTTTTGTGGACTGGGGCATTAATTAAAGACAGATGTTCATATTTTATACCGGGTTCCTAGCAAATATGTCCCTAACACTCCTTATGAAATTAGGACAGGTACGAAACCTAGTTTAAAATACTTACGAGTGGGGGGCTATCCAGCTGAGGCTAAGATTTTTAATTCACAAATAAAGAAACTTGACTCTAAAACTATTAGTTGTGATCATTTCATTGGATATCTTGATAAATCTAACGGTTTTCGTTTTTACTGTCACTCGCATACCACTAGAATTGTTGAAATTAGGCATGCAGAATTTTTAGAGAATGGTGATTTATGTGAGAGTAGTGCGCCTAGAAATATTGATCTTAAAAAAAACATGATTTATGTTCCTAATCCTGTAATTTAAGAGGGTGAGGCACAAAAACCTCCTATTGAGAAGAATTGTGACGCCCCCAAAATAGGTATACAACACTCATTCTGAGTCGCCAAATACATGGTACAAAAAGCAAACTACAACTTTAATAATATAATTGGCGTGCAAAATAGGACAACATATATTGTGAGTTTAAATACAAATATTGTCTTCTAGACAATATCCACACTCAAATAAGTCCTCATTACAATTATTCAAACACTATTTTACAGAAATTGTGAGGACAGCTAAAACATCTTTCTAGAACCATCACTCCATACCCCGACTAGATCCTGCTATGTTCTCACCTCCTGAGAAGAAAAATAGAATAAAAAGGAAAAGGGTGAGCTCAACTAGCCCAGTAAAGAATATTATGACTAAGATAATATACAACAAATTATCATTAGTATTCAACAGGGAAAAATCTGATAGAATATAATCGACAACAAGTTTTAGATCAACAACTGCAGCGGAAACAGCAAACCATTAGAAGAGTCAAGTAGAGAATGAATTCTACTATCTTCTAAGATTTAAAAGCCCATCATCAATATTTTATCCTTGTAACATCAAATAATAATCATCTTTAACCAAATATTCATCTTTGCAATATATGCCAAAGATATTCATTTGTATCACCAGTCGGTCATGTTCATCTCAACACCTGTTCATCTTTGCACTACAGGCCAAACATATTCATCAGGTAATCATACATCTTTGCACTACAGGCCAAAGATATTCAGTAATATCATCATTTAGGACTGAGGATGATGAAAAATATCTTAAAGAAAACGAATCCAGTGAGACAGGAGGACAAATAGTAGGGATTCGTATAACAGTTTATCCAAGATCAATAATACTTCATAATAATCAATTGTGAAGCAGAATTCAAAAATAAAGCTCAAAACATGGATACAATCAAAGATAGTAACCATAATAGACATCTTGGACAAAAAGAAAAAAATTTATTTTTCAGTGAATAGTGCCGTATTCGTGAATAGTGCCGTATACGTGAATAGTAACCCCGACACAAGAAGTTCTAAATTTGATAAAAAGTTCATATCAATATTTCGGCATAATGATATTGAAGAAAATATCATTTAAAAAGAAGATAATATCCCTTACCTCAAAATAACCGTACTTCTGACTGAATATCGGATATGAGGCTGAATGAAACTTGTGCTGAATAGCAACTTTCAAAGTATCTAAATACTCACAAAATACACTCAATAATCTAGAGAGAGAAAGAGAGAAAACTTATGAATTCTGGTGTGATTTTCAATTCTAACTTAGCCCTCTATTTATAAGAAAATGTTAGCACGCCGAAGCAGACTTAACCTGCAACCTGATGGCTTTACCTGCTACAATTCCCACCCACCACATTTGAATAAAAATCTCAGCACATTTCTTCACCAACCAAGAGTGGGGCCCACCAATTCTAGAATTTTTCACCAAAATGATTAACTCCGAAAATTCAATAATTTCTGAACTAGTCATCTCGTAAAATTCATAACAAATAATACGTTCATTTTTAACGGTTCAAAATTTGTGGACATATACTCAACTTATATATGTATAACATATCCAAATATTACCACGATTCAACGGTCGAATTAAAAATTATAACCCTCGCAAAATATCTTAAAAATCCTAATTTGATTTTCAATACCTCCGTTCTGACAAAAAATACAGATAAAACACATCAACATTAACTCCTTCATTTTTAACCACAAAAATATATCCCTCAATTATATCTACATAAAATAAATATTTCCTTATCATATGAATCAATAATTAATTATTCACAAATAATATTACAGAATCACATTTATGACAACCAGGCCGTTCCCAAGAAAGAGGGGGTTTTCCAATAAGAATTTCTCCTTACTGGCGCGCAATTAGATGACCAAACCTCTCCTTAGACAGAACTTTCTAGACATTGCCAATAATGTTATCTAATAATATTATTCAAATAATATGAATTATTGATCTGATAATGGGAAATACTATGCAGTAACAATTATTAAACACCAATAATATAAAATATCAACGCAGTAATTATTGAATCAATAAAATAAAATATTGAACAGTAACTACTGTAACAATTATTGAGTAGTGCCTTCCTTCGTAAGAATCAATAATTCTAAAATACTGTGCAATCCGTGTGCTACTGTGCAACTACGCGTATTACTGTATTTTAACCACCGGGTATTCCAACAGTGTTAACAGTAAAAACTACGCCGTTATTTATAAAAACTCAATTTTGTCGTTTTCTTAATCCGACAGTTATTCTGTTATGGGGTCCACAAATGGCTGCGCCGTCGTACGAATATTTCCCGACAGAAAGAATATTCCACGACCAAACGAATATTCCCCGACAACAATGAATATTTTATAACCACTTGTTTATTTTTCAAAATTTACACATTTCACCTATAACTTTAACTTTTTATCAATTTAACCATTTACTAAATAGGAAAAATTGAATACTTTTATTTCATAAAATCTGGGGTCTTACAATTTTCCCTCCTTATAAAATTTCGTCCCCGAAATTTACGTACCTGATAATTCAAAGAGTTGAGAATACCTTACTTTCATTTCAGATTCCATCTTCCATGTCATCATGATTTCTCCATTGCTCATCTCCTGTATTTCAGATATCATTCTAGAATACAGCTTCAAAACAAAGGTTAATTGAACAAATTAACATATCACATAATATCCTGATATTATAACTGACCAACAAATAAGCTTAGGTAGGACACACTAGCGAAGGATTTACTCATCTCTCCCCTCCTAGTTCTATTTCCCGATCTCCGCCAAAGATCATATCCCTAAGCTCTGATACCAACTGTGACGCCCCCAAAATAGGTACACAACACCCATTCTGAGTCGCCAAATACATGGTACAAAAAGCAAACTACAACTTCAATAATACAATTGTCGTGTAAAATACGACAACACATATTGTGAGTTTAAATACAAATATTGTCTTCTAGACAATATCCACACTCAAATAAGTCCTCATTACAATTATTCAAACACTATTTTACAGAAATAGTGAGGACAGCTAAAACATCTTTCTAGAACCATCACTCCATATCCCGACTAGATCCTGCTATGTTCTCACCTCCTGAGAAGAAAAATAGAATAAAAAGGAAAAGGGTGAGCTCAACTAGCCCAGTAAAGAACATTATGACTAAGATAATATACAACAAATTATCATTAGTATTCAACAGGGAAAAATCTGATAGAATATAATCGACAACAAGTTTTAGATCAACAACTGCAGCGGAAACAGCAAACCATTAGAAGAGTCAAGTAGAGAATGAATTCTACTATCTTCTAAGATTTAAAAGTCCATCATCAATATTTTATCCCTGTAACATCAAATAATAATCATCTTTAACCAAATATTCATCTTTGCACTACAAGCCAAAGATATTCATTTGTATCACCAGTCGGTCATGTTCATCTCAACACCTGTTCATCTTTGCACTACAGGCCAAAGATATTCATCAGGTAATCATACACCTTTGTACTACAGGCCAAAGATATTCAGTAATATCATCATTTAGGACTGAGAATGATGAAAAATATCTTAAAGAAAACGAATCCAGTGAGACAGGAGGACAAATAGTAGGGTTTCGTATAACAGTTTATCCAAGATCAATAATTCTTCTTAATAATCAATTGTGAAGCAGAATTCAAAAATAAAGATTAAAACATGGATACAATCAAAGATAGTAACCATTATAGACATCTTGGACAAAAAAAAAAATTTTACTTTTTCGGTGAATAGTGCCGTATTCGTGAATAGTGCCGTATACGTGAATAGTAACCCCGACACAAAAAGTTCTAAATTTGATAAAAAGTTCATATCAATATTTCGGCATAATGATATTGAAGAAAATATCATTTAAGAAGAAGATAATATCTCTTACCTCAAAATAACCGTACTTCTGACTGAATATCGGATATGAGGCTGAATGAAACTTGTGCTGAATATCAACTTTCAAAGTATCTAAATACTCACAAAATACACTCAATAATCTAGAGAGAGAAAGAGAGAAAACTTATGAATTCTGGTGTGATTTTCAATTCTAACTTAGCCCTCTATTTATAAGAAAATGTTAGCACGCCGAAGCAGACTTAACCTGCAACCTGATGGCTTTACCTGCTACTATTCTCACCCACCACATTTGAATAAAAATCTCAGCACATTTTTTCACCAACCAAGAGTGGGGCCTGTAAGACCTCGAATTTTATGAAATAAAAGTATTCAATTTTTCTTATAATTACAATTCAGTAAATGGTTAAATTGATAAAAAGTTAAAGTTATGGGTGAAATGTGAAATTTTTTTAAAATACACAAGTGGTTATAAAATAATCATTGTTGTCGGGGAATATTCGTTTGGTCGTAGAATATTCTTTCTGTCGGGGAATATTCGTACGACGGCGCAGCTATTTGTGGGCCCCATAACAGAATAACTGTCGGGTGAAGAAAACTACAAATTTAAGTTTTTACAAATAACGGCGTAGTTGTTACCGTTAACACTGTTGGAATACCCGGTGATTAAAATACAGTAATACGCGTTATTGCACAGTAGCACACGGTATTGCACAGTATTTTTGAAATTATTGATTCTTACGTAAGAAGGCACTACTCAATAATTGTTACAGTAATTACTGTTCAATATTTTATTTTATTGATTCAATAATTGCTACGTTGAAATTTTGTATTATTGTTGTTCAATAATTGTTGCTGCACAGTATTTCCCATTATCAGATCAATAATTCATATTATTTGAATAGTATTATTAGATAGCATTATTGGCAATGTCTAGAAAGTTCTGTCTAAGGAGAGGTTTGGTCATCTAATTGCGCGCCAGTAAGGAGAAATCCTTATTGGAAAGCCCCCTCTTTCCTGGGAACGGCCTGATTGTCATAAATGTGATTTTGTAATATTATTTGTGAATAATTAATTATTGATTCATATGATAAGAAAATATTTATTTTATGTGGATATAAATGAGGGATATATTTTTGTGGTTAAAAATGAAGGAGTTAATGTTGAGGTATTTTATCAGTATTTTTATCGGAATGGAGGTATTAAAAATCAAATCAGGGTTTTTGAGAAATATTGCGGGTGTTATAATTTTTAATCCGACCGTTGGATCGTGGTAATTTTTGGATATGTTATACATATATAAGTTGAGTATATGTCCACAAATTTTGAACCGTTAAAAATAAACGTATGATTTATTATGAATTTTACGAGATAACTGGTTCAGAAATTGTTGAATTTTCGGAGTTTATCATTTTGATGAAAAATTCTAAAATTGGTGGGCCCCACTTGTGGTTGGTGAAGAAATGTGCTGAATTATATTTCAAATGTGGTGGGTGGGAATAGTAGCAGGTAAAGCCATCAGGTTGCAGGTCAAACCTACCAAAATTT